>OX422223.1:58600656-59065656 GCA_949130495.1 Sambucus nigra
TGCTAACAAAGAGTAAGAAAGCTGCTGATCATCTAGTTGACCGAGGCCAGACCTTTGATCAACTAGAGAAATATCAAATAAAGTGGAATCCCACCAAATGCATATTCGGAGTACGAGAAGGCATGTTTCTTGAATATATCGTTAACTAACGAGGTATTGAGGCGAACCCTGAAAAGATCAAAGCCCTATTGGAGCTGCGATCTCCAACTATGAAGAAGGAAGTGCAAAGTCTCACAGGACGAGTTGCAGCACTCAATAGATTTATGTCACGCGCAACAGACAGATGCCTCCCATTCTTTAAAACACTCCGAAAATCTTTTGAGTGGAATGATGAATGCGATAAGGCCTTCCAAGAGTTGAAAAATATCTGGGGACACCTCCATTGTTATCTAGACCAGTGATGGGAGAAAGACTATACTTGTATCTAGCAGTTTTAGAGAATGCAATTAGCTCGGCATTGATAAGATTGGAGGATGGAGTGCAAAAACCAATCTATTACACCAGCAAGGCCTTCCGAGGAGCAGAAATCAGATATCCAAGGTTGGAGAAGTTGGCACTAGCGCTGATCGAAGCAAGCAGAAGAATGAGGCCATACTTCCAAACTCATACTATAGTTATGTATACTGATATGCTATTAAGGCAAGCTCTGCATAAATCGGAGAAATCAGGAAGATTGATGTATTGGGCAGTAGAACTTGGTGAGTATGATATAGTTTATGATCCCAGATCATCGCTTAAGGGGTAGGCAGTAGCAGATTTTATCGCAGAGTTCACCCATTTTGATACTCCCGAAGAGCAGAAGCTTAATGCAGAGCAACCCGTGGATGACATGGGATTGTCAAAATTAACCCCCGACCAACTTCCAGCCATAGAAGATCAAGAGAAGATAATCAGTGAGCAGCAAGAAGTTCCGGAGGAGGACAAAAGGAAAAATCAAATATTCCACCGAGGAACTCTGTTTGATCAAAAATTTGATGATGTACCTGTATGGAATTTGTATATGGATGGCTCTTCGTACACTATAGGCAGTGGAGCAGGGATTGTGTTAAACAGTCCAGATGAGATTGATATGGAGTATGCTCTGCGCTTTTAATTTAAGGCTTCTAATAATGAGGCCAAATATAAAGCAATGATTGTGGGTCTAAGTCTAGCCAAAACCATGAAGGCAAAGCAAGTCGTTGTATTCAGTGATTCCCAGTTAATTATAAATCAAATTCTGGGAGTGTATGCAGCAAAAGGAGAATTAATGATCAGGTATAATGCAAAAGCAATAGAGGTTGTATCGAGTTTTACTGCAGTTCAGGTTATTAGAATACCAAGATTGGAGAATGCAAGAGCAGACACTCTAGCTCGGTTAGCATCAACCACATGCTCCGAGCTACGAAGAATAATCCCAATAGAATGTAATACCCCGTATTTTTGTGGTATTTATTTTATGGGATTAATTAATTAAATGCGTATTAATTGGAAATTAATCCGGGTTAAAAATACTAACGAGATGCGAGTTGGTATTTGATTATGTGCATATATGATTTTATATGAATATTGAATTATGAAATTTGTCGTGAGATTGATATACGGCAATTTGGACATTATTGGGACGCGTGTGATAGTTGCGTCAGAATATAATTATTTTGATTATAAAAGTGAATTTAAATTCTATTAATCGTATGGTCATTTTGAGTGCGCCAACGCGTCCGGAAGGGTCGAGATAGTCAGAAAACACTAGCCGGGGGTTTAGTTTGGGTCCCGGGGTATTTTTAGGCCATGCCGGCAACATAAAGGGTATTTTGGTAATTTTGTATTTTTGGGAATTAAAAGTGACGAAAATTAAGAGTTTTTATCTGATTTGGAATTGACCCACTAAACCCACTAACCAACCCTTAATGACCCAATAAGCTACGGGGGTTATTAGATTAGGTTTCCAACACTTTCCCAAAGAAAACCCTAGCCACCATAGCCACCTTTGGAGAAGAAAGCTTGTAGAGAGGGAATTCTGCAGATAGAGAGAGATAACTTCAGCAAATCAACATCAAAATCAGAGATAAACTCAAGGCAAGTGATTTAATTTCGTTTAATTTCAGAGAATGCTTTTTCCATGCGTAGGAATTTAATAAAGATTGAATTGTTCTTGGAGTGATATGAAAACCCATGTATTTTGGAACTTAGAACTTGAAATCTTGAAGAGAAATTGCATGTAGAATGGTAGGTAGATGATTATTCTGATGACATTAGATATTGGATGAAATTAAAACGGATTTAATTGGGTATATTAATGATTATAAATTCTAGGGTTTATATTCTTGAAAATTTGGGGAAAAGTGTAGAGACTTGAGGATTTAATGATGTTTAGGATGAATTGATTCCTTAAAATATGTTAGTATGTGACCTAGGTACGTTTAGGGATGATTAGAGACCTTAAACAATCGTTTTTTTGATGTTTAGATGAGTTTTGAAGAAGATAAAAATGGTGAAAAACGAAAGTAGAAAATCTGGGCTCGAAACTGGTCGTTCGTTAGAAGACCTCCCCAGGTCGTTCGAACGAGTTCGTTCGAACAAGCTTCTAACGAGTTGACCAGTCGCTTCTAACGAGAGGAAATTTCGTTCGATACCTTCGAACGAGATCTCGTTAGAAGGCAGTTCGTTCGAACGAACTGAATCTCATTCGAACAGCCTCGTTCGAACGAGACTTCGAACGAGTTGACAGTTTAGGCCTTTTTGGCCTGTTTTGATTTTGGGAGTCCCGTAAACTTGTTCGAGGATAGAGATAACATTCCTTTGATGATGTATTGGTATACTTGGGACATTTGGGATATAATGAGGAGTAAACTATATA
The DNA here is from genome assembly GCA_949130495.1 of Sambucus nigra. NCBI lineage: Eukaryota > Viridiplantae > Streptophyta > Magnoliopsida > Dipsacales > Adoxaceae > Sambucus > Sambucus nigra. Next base: position 58,603,493 of record OX422223.1, read on the forward strand.
ATTGTGGAACGAATCAAATGAACATTATGGATTGAGACGTGAGTGCCTACTACGACGTGAGAATAAATTATGGCGCGTATAAATATGGACCGGGATTATATAAGTTGTATATATATTAAGTTGGTACGAGAATGCGATATGTACTACAATTAAACTAAGGTGATTACTAAGATGTGTGTTACTTAGTATTGGTATATGATTTGTGTGTATCACATACCTACCATACTTGCTATCACGGGAGGTTTGCGTTCGCTTAGGGCCCTCTAATCCTTGTGTTGCCCGGATTTAGACTGGTTACCTTGATGAACATAGGTCAGAGAAGGACTTATTGGGATGTTAATAAGTCTGCTGATCGTGGGAGCGTAGGTATGTGCGTGACCCATGTGATGTGACTGTGTTCGCCTCCACTATTTGTGACGTTGTTATCTGAGAACGATTCCTGAGAGATTCGGAATGCGCGATCCTTATGTACGTGATGTACCGGGATGGATAGCAGAGTATGTGTGCACCGCAGCTTAGTCTCGGGGTGCTTATATTGTATATTTATGTTGTGGAAAATATACACTTAGTAAAATGAGAACTTTCATATGGTATTGTGTGTATAACTATGGAATAACATAAAAGGGATAATTTATAACGAGTTGTATTACTTTTATATGAGAACCTGAAATTACGTTAAGTCCCCTATTTAATTTAGATCATTATTATGTTAATGGGAACCGAGTAATAAGGGTAGAACCTATGACAGTCTAACTAGATATGATGTTACTTAGCTAGTGGTTCGTGTCATTTTAGGTGGGTACTTACGTTAGGAGTGCACAGTTAGACGAGAGGTGAGAATTTCATGAGAGTGTACGTCCTAACATGTACTTTGCATTTAATGTTTTAAATGTTTTAAAGCACTTGCAGGTTTTTAAAATATCTCCACATTCGGGCTCTGACCCGTTTTCTTTCAAATCTATTTTTTGTAAAACCATTTTAGGTGCCCAGCCACAAGGACACCATGCATAGGATACTCATTCAGGTGATGAGCTGTAGCTGTTTGTGGAAGCTACAGAGATTTGCTTATAGACGCTTCTATCATTTGGATTCCATATTCAGTATTCTCCAGTTGTAGGGCATGTTGCCCAAATTCTATTAGAGACATTTCCATTTTAGTTTTTCAGACTTTGGCATGTATTGATTCAGTATTCAGTTTAGTTATTTCAGTTTGTGGTATTGTAGTGAGGAGTTTTTCCTCCAGACTTTATTTACATTATGTGATGGTTATTCTATTTACTTCGTTATGGTGAATGGTGTTATTATTCTTCATTACACTTGTTGCATGTTAATCAGATTTAAATTAAAATTTGACACTTACTTTTTAAATACTAGGTGGTTAGTAATAATAAAAATGTTTTCGACAGTGATGCTATTAACTGAGCCAACTTGGCATTTTGATTTAATTTGATAAAGGCGTAGCTACCCGGTATTTAATTAGTCGGGGTGTCACAGGTGGTATCAGAGCATCAGGTTCTAGTGTCCTTTAGGATCTGTACGGCTATTATGTTTCCGCTAAGTTTTCTTTGATATAGAGCCCTATATTTTAGGACTGTTGTACTCTTTTTATGTATGCTACGTTCTTCAGCTATTTTAAGTTTATAACTGCGAACTTATAAACTTCATTCTTATTTCAGATGCCTCCACGACGTGCACGACAAGTTCCCAGGGATGCAACGCCAGAACCCCAGCCCGCTCCAGTTCAGGGCATGATAAACGCCGCTGAGGTTGCAGCCATTGTAGCCCAAGCGGTGAATGCCGCAATTGCCGTAGTTCAGCAGGCACCACCTCAGGCGCCGGTTGCCGCGCCAATACAGGCAAATGCATTCCCGTCTTCTTGGGAACGTGTACGTGACGCTTTTCAGAAAGCGCATCCGCCAGAGTTTGCAGGTAGCTCAGATGTGGTAGTCTCGAGCCAATGGAGGAAGGATATGCAGAGGCACTTGAGGATGTATGAGTGCACGGACGTTCAGAAGTAGGTGCTAGCTACTTTTAAGCTAGTTGGATCTGCACTGCAGTGGTGGGAGTCTATTACCACCGTGGAGGAGAGGGATACTCTCACTATTCAGGACTTTTGGGTGCGGTTTGACCGCAAGTACTTTCCGTCCGCTGTTCATACGGAAATGAGGAGGAAATTGATGAGTCTGAAGCAGGAGGGTAAGACCGTGGCCGAGTATGAGGCCGAGTTCACGAATCTGTTGAATATCGTTCCAGATGAGATACCGACAGAAAAGAAGAAGATTGAGAAATTCACCGACGGGTTGACATGGAGGATCCGTCAGCATCTGTTAGGGAACCTTTCGTTGGCCACTTATTTTGATGTGGTTAACGCTGCTCTGTTACACTGCCAGGATCACCGCTTTCATATGGCTGAGGGCAAGAGATCGGGAGAGTCTAGCCATCAGGGCAGGACTGGAGGACATGGTGCCGGTGGGGCACAATCTGTTCAGGGGCAGAGACAGGGTGAGCAGGGTTCCCAGCAGGGGGATCAGAAGAGGTTCAGATCAGGGAATTATAGGCACGGACAGGGAGGTTTCCGTCAGGGCCATTAGGGTCCGAACGGCCATCAGGGCCAACAGGGGCAGAATGGGCAGCAGTTTCAGCAGGGCCAGCAGGGCCAGTGGAGGAATGGTAACGGCCACCAGGGCCGGGGACAGCAGGGACCGAGAGGGGGAAACTTTCCGGGAAAGTGTTTTGTTTGTGGCAAGACTGGCCATAAACGCCAGGACTGTCCTGATAGGGGCAGGGCCCCGCAGCAGCAGCAAGGTGCTCGACATGAGCCACAGAGGCCACTTTTTCCACCAGCCCTCCCAGCTCCAGCCCAGGTGCCAGCTCTTCCAGCCATTCCAGCAGTTCCTGTGCAGCAGGGACAGTTACAGTATGGACGTGTCTATAACGTCCACCAGGCAGCAGCTCCGCAGGCACCGCCCGCGATTGAGGGTACGTTTCCTATCCATGGCACTATGGGTCGGGTATTGTTTGATACGGGGGCTACACATTATTTTATAGCTACACATTTCGCGAAGGCTTTAGGGTTGTTAGCCACAGCGGAGAGCACAGTGACGTGTGTCGACTCACCATTGGGGAGTGGGTCACTTATATTCTTTATATGCCGGGGAGTAGGGGTAGAGATTGGTAGTTTGGTATTACTTGCAGACATGTTGGTATTAGATATGCATGTTCACGATGTGATTATCGGTATGGATTGGCTCGCTTATTATAGAGCCATGATTGATTGCTTCGGTGGGAGCATTATTTTTGCCATTCCGGGGCAAGAGATGTTTGTAGTGGCGATGCCTCACCCAGAGGGAGGCTCGACCGCTCATTTGTATTACCTAGAGGAGGATACCTCTAAGGAGGTTGTGATTCCTTTAGATTCGATCCCAGTCGTCAGGGAGTATTCTGATGTATTTCAGGAGATACCAGGCCTACCCCCCAGTCGAGAGATAGACTTTGTTATAGACCTATTGCCAGATACGAGACCTATAGCACGCGCACCGTACCGTATGGCTCCGGCAGAGATGCGAGAGCTACGAGATCAGATAGAGAAGCTATTAGGTCAGGGCTTTATTCGCAGGAGTACTTCATCGTGGGGTGCCCCTGTGTTGTTCGTAAAGAAGAGGGATGGTTCACTGAGATTGTGTGTGGACTACCGGGAGTTGAATAAGGTCACGATACGGAATAAGTATCCGTTACCTCGAATCGATGACTTATTCGACCAGTTGAGAGGAGCTTCTTTCTTCTAGAAGATTGATTTGAGATCGGGATACCATCAGTTGCGTATCAGGGAGGAGGATGTCTCGAAGGCTGCGTTCTTGTCGAGATATGGTTCTTACGAGTTTCGGGTTATGCCTTTTGGTTTGACCAACGCTCCAGCAGTCTTTATGGACTTGATGAACAGAGTGTTCAGGGATTTCCTAGATCAGTTTGTCATTGTCTTCATCGATGATATTTTGGTTTACTGCCAGACAGAGGAGGAGCACGCCGAGCATTTGAGGCAAGTTTTGCAGACACTTCGTCAGAACGAACTGTATGCAAAGTTTGAGAAGTGCGGGTTTTGGTTGAAGGAGGTCCAGTTTTTGGGACACATCATTTCCGACCGGGGGATATCTGTTGATCCGGGGAAGGTATCCGCGGTGAGGGAGTGGGGACAGCCCACGACACCGACTGAGATTCGTAGTTTCTTGGGCCTAGCAGGATACTACAGAAGGTTCATTCGGGGATTTTCGAAGATAGCAGGTCCTTTGACACATCTGACTCGTAAAGGTGTGCCGTTCATTTGGAGTGATGCCTATCAGTTGGAATTTGATGAGTTAAAGGACAATTTAACCTCAGCACCGGTGTTACCATTGCCGAGACCGGGAGTTGAGTATTTGGTTTACACCGATGCGTCTTTGCAAGGACTTGGAGGTGTATTGCAGCAGGAGAGACAGGCCATAGCTTATGCTTCCCGTAAGCTTAAGCCTCACGAGAAGAATTACCCCACTCATGATTTGGAGTTGGCGGCAGTGGTATTTGCCCTACGGATTTGGAGGCACTATCTCTTGGGGGAGAAGTTCCAACTGTTCACGAACCACAAGTCCCTACAGTACCTGTTCACGCAGAAGGAGTTGAATATGCGGCAGCGTAGGTGGCTTGAGTTTGTGAAAGACTACCAGTTCGATATCCAGTATCACCCGGGTAAGACTAACGTGGTAGCTGACGCGTTGAGCCGTAGGCCAGCAGATGAGGTGGCAGGGGTGTGGAAGGCAAAGTGGAAGGAATTGGGACACCAGGATGCAGTGGCCCGATCTTTCATGTCTGTGATGACTGTTACACCGCAGATTGTCACAAAGGTAGTACGGGCACAGGCTAATGACTCGTTCTGTCAGGAGCAGATAGTTCGATTACTAGCAGAGGGAGCCGAGTCCTATACCGTTAGCTCAGACGGGGGATTACACTTCAATGGGAGATTGGTGGTTCCGGAAGGGGAGGAATTACGACACGAGGTGATGGCAGAGTCGCACGGCTCACGGTTCGCGGTACATCCCGGAGGGGACAAAATGTACCAAGACATGAGACGCCAGTATTGGTGGAGTGGTATGAAGAGAGATATCGCTGAGTTTGTTTCGAAATGCGCCACTTGTCAGCTTGTAAAAGTGGATCATCAGAAATCGGGAGGACTGCTACAGCCGTTGGAGGTCCCGATGTGGATGTGGGAGAGCATATCCATGGACTTTATCACGGGGTTGCCTACGTCGCAGAGGGGTCACGACTCCGTTTGGGTAATTATGGACAGGTTGTCCAAAGTCGCTCACTTTTTACCCGTAAGGACAGATTACACTGCGGGACAGTATGCCCAGCTCTTCATTGCAGAGATAGTGAGACTTCACGGTGTGCCCATAAATATCGTGTCTGACAGAGACAAGATATTTGTTTCGCGGTTTTGGGAGAGTTTCCAGGAGGCCATGGGCACGGAATTGCGGTTGAGTACGGCTTATCATCCGCAGACCGATGGGCAAACGGAGCGTACGAACCAGATGTTGGAGGACATGCTACGTATGAGTATCATTGACTTTGGAGGTGGATGGGAGCAATACCTTCCACTGGTAGAGTTCGCTTATAATAACTCCTACCAGTTCACTATTGGCATGGCTCCGTTTGAGGCGTTGTACGGTAGGCCTTGTCGTTCCCCAGCATGTTGGTTAGAGGTGGGGGACAACAAACTGCTTGGGCCGGAGGTGATTCAGGATACTTCGGCGAGGATAGAATTGATTCGGAGTCGCATTCGGGTAGCTCAGGATCGGCAGAAGAGCTATGCTGATGCGAAGAGGTTTTTCAGGGAGTTCCAAGTAGGGGACCAGGTTTTGCTCAGAGTATCTCCTATGAAGGGGATTATGCGTTTCGGGAAGAAAGGGAAGTTGGCACCGAGATATGTGGGACCATTTCCTATTATTGAGCGGATTGGACCGGTTGCGTATAGGCTTGGACTACCGGAGCATTTGCATCGGATTCACGATGTATTTCATATTTCCTCGCTAAGGAAATATCTTAGAGACAATTTGGCTCATACTCATATTGCTTTGGAGGACATCGATCTCCAACCGGATGGCTCCTACGAGGAGGGGCCGATTGCTATTTTGGACCGAAGTGAGCGGAAACTGCGGTCAAAGATAGTCCCGTTAGTGCGTGTTCAGTGGCGACATCATAATGTCGAGGAGTCCACATGGGAGAGCGAGGATGAGATGCGCGAACGTTATCCAGAGTTGTTCTTACCAGGTACTTTCTAATTCCGAATTTCGGGACGAAATTCAGTTATTAGGGGGGGAGTATGTAATACCCCGTATTTTTGTGGTATTTATTTTATGGGATTAATTAATTAAATGCGTATTAATTGGAAATTAATCCGGGTTAAAAATACTAACGAGATGCGAGTTGATATTTGATTATGTGCATATATGATTTTATATGATTATTGAATTATGAAATTTGTCGTGAGATTGATATACGGCAATTTGGACATTATTGGGACGCGTGTGATAGTTGAGTCAGAATATAATTATTTTGATTATAAAAGTGAATTTAAATTCTATTAACCGTATGGTCGTTTTGAGTGCGCCAACGCGTCCGGAAGGGTCGAGATAGTCAGAAAACACTAGCCGTGGGTTTAGTTTGGGTCCCGGGGTATTTTTAGGCCATGCCGGCAACATAAAGGGTATTTTGGTAATTTTGTATTTTTGGGAATTAAAAGTGACGAAAATTAAGAGTTTTTATCTGATTGGGAATTGACCCACTAAACCCACTAACCAACCCTTAATGACCCAATAAGCTACGGGGGTTATTAGATTAGGTTTCCAACACTTTCCCAAAGAAAACCCTAGCCACCATAGCCACCTTTGGAGAAGAAAGCTTGTAGAGAGGGAATTCTGCAGATAGAGAGAGATAACTTCAGCAAATCAACATCAAAATCAGAGATAAACTCAAGGCAAGTGATTTAATTTCGTTTAATTTCAGAGAATGCTTTTTCCATGCGTAGGAATTTAATAAAGATTGAATTGTTCTTGGAGTGATATGAAAACCCATGTATTTTGGAACTTAGAACTTGAAATCTTGAAGAGAAATTGCATGTAGAATGGTAGGTAGATGATTATTCTGATGACATTAGATATTGGATGAAATTAAAACGGATTTAATTGGGTATATTAATGATTATAAATTCTAGGGTTTATATTCTTGAAAATTTGGGGAAAAGTGTAGAGACTTGAGGATTTAATGATGTTTAGGATGAATTGATTCCTTAAAATATGTTAGTATGTGACCTAAGTACATTTAGGGATGATTAGAGACCTTAAACAATCGTTGTTTTGATGTTTAGATGAGTTTTGAAGAAGATAAAAATGGTGAAAAACGAAAGTAGAAAATCTGGGCTCGAAACTGGTCGTTCGTTAGAAGACCTCCCCAGGTCGTTCGAACGAGTTCGTTCGAACAAGTTCGTTCGAACGAGCTTCTAACGAGTTGACCAGTCGCTTCTAACGAGAGGAAATTTCGTTCGATACCTTCGTTCGAACGAGATCTCGTTAGAAGTCAGTTCGTTCGAACGAACTGAATCTCGTTCGAACAGCCTCGTTCGAACGAGACTTCGAACGAGTTGACAGTTTAGGCCTTTTTGGCCTGTTTTGATTTTGGGAGTCCCGTAAACTTGTTCGAGGATAGAGATAACATTCCTTTGATGATGTATTGGTATACTTGGGACATTTGGGATATAATGAGGAGTAAACTATATAATTGTGGAACGAATCAAATGAACATTATGGATTGAGACGTGAGTGCCTACTACGACGTGAGAATAAATTATGGCGCGTATAAATATGGACCGGGATTATATAAGTTGTATATATATTAAGTTGGTACGAGAATGCGATATGTACTACAATTAAACTAAGGTGATTACTAAGATGTGTGTTACTTAGTATTGGTATATGATTTGTGTGTATCACATACCTACCATACTTGCTATCACGGGAGGTTTGCGTTCGCTTAGGGCCCTCTAATCCTTGTGTTGCCCGGATTTAGACTGGTTACCTTGATGAACATAGGTTAGAGAAGGACTTATTGGGATGTTAATAAGTCTGCTGATCGTGGGAGCGTAGGTATGTGCGTGACCCATGTGATGTGACTGTGTTCGCCTCCACTATTTGTGACGTTGTTATCTGAGAACGATTCCTGAGAGATTCGGAATGCGCGATCCTTATGTACGTGATGTACCGGGATGGATAGCAGAGTATGTGTGCACCGCAGCTTAGTCTCGGGGTGCTTATATTGTATATTTATGTTGTGGAAAATATACACTTAGTAAAATGAGAACTTTCATATGGTATTGTGTGTATAACTATGGAATAACATAAAAGGGATCATTTATAACGAGTTATATTACTTTTATATGAGAACCTGAAATTACGTTAAGTCCCCTATTTAATTGAGATCGTTATTATGTTAATGGGAACCGAGTAATAAGGGTAGAACCTATGACAGTCTAACTATATATGATGTTACTTAGCTAGTGGTTCGTGTCATTTTAGGTGGGTACTTACGTTAGGAGTGCACAGTTAGACGAGAGGTGAGAATTTCATGAGAGTGTACGTCCTAACATGTACTTTGCATTTAATGTTTTAAATGTTTTAAAGCACTTGCAGGTTTTTAAAATATCTCCACATTCGGGCTCTGACCCGTTTGCTTTAAAATCTATTTTTTGTAAAACCATTTTAGGTGCCCAGCCACAAGGACACCATGCATAGGATACTCATTCAGGTGACGAGCTGTAGCTGTTTGTGGAAGCTACAGGGATTTGCTTATAGACGCTTCTATCATTTGGATTCCATATTCAGTATTCTCCAGTTGTAGGGCATGTTGCCCAAATTCTATTAGAGACATTTCCATTTCAGTTTTTCAGACTTTGGCATGTATTGATTCAGTATTCAGTTTAGTTATTTCAGTTTGTGGTATTGTAGTGAGGAGTTTTTCCTCCAGACTTTATTTACATTATGTGATGGTTATTCTATTTACTTCGTTATGGTGAATGGTGTTATTATTCTTCATTACACTTGTTGCATGTTAATCAGATTTAAATTAAAATTTGACACTTACTTTTTAAATACTAGGTGGTTAGTAATAATAAAAATGTTTTCGACAGTGATGCTATTAACTGAGCCAACTTGGCATTTTGATTTAATTTGATAAAGGAGTAGCTACCCGGTATTTAATTAGTCGGGGTGTCACATAGAAATCCTGGATGATCGGAGTATAGAAGAAGATCTGATAATGAACTTTATTGCCCTCAACTTGGGACCATCTTGGATGGACCCCATCAGGGCCTATATTGAAGAGGGGGCTTTGCCATCTGATAAACTTGTAGCTAAAAAATTGAAGTTTAAATCTGCTCGTTATGTATTGACCAATGGCATTTTATATAGACGAGGAGTTATAGCAGGGCTACAAAGATGTGTCCATCCCTACGAAGTGAAAAATTTGATCGGAGAGGTCCACGAAGGGTCTTGTGGAGCCCATGTAGCAGCTCGAACGCTTTTGTAAAGAATAACGACGCAGGGGTACTACTGGCCAACGATGAGAGCTGATTGTGCAGCTTATGCTAAGAAGTGCGATAAATGCCAACGCTTATCTTCCATCCGAAGAACTCCCCAAGCATTATTGACACCCATAACGTCCCCTTGGCCATTTGCCATGTGGGGGATAGATTTGGTCGGTCCACTTCCAACGACCAGGGGAAGATTCAAATACCTCGTGGTTACTGTGGATTATTTTACTAAATGAGTGGAGGCTGAACCTCCCATTGATATGACGTACGACAAAGTCTATCATATGGTCTCCCACATGCATTCATTACCGACCATGGAACCTAGTTTGATAACGAGGAGTTTGCTGCATATTATCATCAATCCAATATATTGAAGATCCACTCTGCACCAGGCCATCCCCAGAGCAATGGGAAAACTGAGGTGACAGACAGAACGCTACTGAATGGTTTGAAAAAATGACTAGATGATGCAAAGGCAAATTTGATTAACGAGCTACACTCTGTGTTGTGGGCTTATCGCACCACACCATGAACAACAACGGGAGAATCTCCATACATGGTGGCATTTGGGAGTGAGGCTGTTATACCTGCTAAATTGGGTTTACCTACGCATAGGGTGATTAATTTCAATTCTCCTGTCAGTTATTTGATGAGAAGATTAGACCTGGATATGCTCGAAGAAGTTAGGGAAGAAGCAATAATCAGGAATGCAGCATATCAACAACGAACAACTTTGTTCTATAACAAAAGAGTGAAGAAGTTTGATTTGAAGGAAGGGGATTATGTGCTGAAGAAAGTAATACAAAAGCATAACAAACTGGAAGCCAACTAGCATGGACCCTACAGAGTAACAGAAGTTGTTCGTCCAGGGACATACAGGATTGAAACCTTGGAAGGAGAAGAATTCAAGAATGCATGGAATGCAGAGCATCTGCGCAAGTATTATAAGTAGTTGAAATTCCTATGTAATGCAGTTTCTTCAATATGAATAAAGTGATATTTCACCCAGTTCTTTCTTTGTTGAATTTTTTTGAAATATTAGTTCTACACACTACACACCAAATTCAGAGCAACTACCAACTCCGGTTGATCGGGAAATCAAATACCACCAACTCCGGTTGGTCGGCAACTCATTACCACCAACTCCGGTTGGTCGGGAATCAAATACCACCAACTCCGGTTGGTCAAAAAATTAAATACCACCAACTTTAGTTGGTTGGTAACTCATTACCACCAACTTCGGTTGGTCGGGAATCAAATTCCATCAACTCCGGTTGGTCGGCAATTCAATTACGGGAACTCATTACCACCAACTCCGGTTGGTCAAGAATCAAATACCACCAACTTCGGTTGGTCGGAAACTCATTACCACCAATTTCGGTTGGTCGTGAATCAAATACCACCAACTCCAGTTGGTTGGCAATTCAATTACCACCAACTCCGATTAGTCGGAAACTCATTACTACCAACTCCGGTTGGTCAGGAATCAATTACCACCAACTTCGCTTGGTCGGGAATCAAATACCGCCAACTCCGGTTGGTCATTAGGCAAGAAGCTGGACGACCTCCCGGGGCATTCACTGTTTAGGCAACAAGGTAATCCACACGAGATTACTATAACTAAGCAGGAACATGGGATGCAAATCATTCCATTGCTTAGGCCCAAAGAGTGACAAGTCACTATAATCAAACAACAAATAGGATGAGTATAGTATATACACACACACACACACACACACACACACACACACACACATATATATATATATATATACCAACCAACAAGCAAAGACATTCCACAAATTATTTAGAAGAAAATAAAATGGCAAAAGACTAAAAATTTCTTCATTCAAATCAAGTAGAATTACATATGATGTGAAAAATATACTTCATTACATAAAAAAAAACCTATTCTATTGGTTTTTTCCCTTCTGCCTTTGAAACAGGTTCTACACCAGCAGGAGGATCATCTAATGCATAAGGGGAATTTATAAAATTTAGATCTCACAACATTCGAACATTCATCACAGAGGGCCGATTAAACAAGTGCTCTGGGCGAGATATCTCAAAGTTTGCATGAAGATTGTAATCGCCGAGATACTTGGAGATCCAGCATTGAGGAATTTCCCGAGCAGGAGTCCAACTAATGTCAAGCTTAAAAGGAGGCACGAGCAAATCAAGCACTCTAGGGTCATAATAATCCCATAAGTAGTGGCCATACTCCAATTTTAGCACACACAGTGCATTCAACCACCCTTGCTTGTACCCCTCGTTATTTGACTGCTGGATCCGAGCATCAAGATGGTAAAGGGCTTCATTATACCCAGCCATCCAAAACTCTCTAAGTTGTTTATGGAACTGATAAGTTAACCTCTCCAGTTGCTCATGGAGACTCTTCACCATAATTTCCTTATTTTCCAAAGCAGAACTCTGGGAAGAGAGTTGGTCAGTAAAATTCAGAATCTTAATGGACATTTCTGCCAAAGCTTGATTCTTTGCCATCAACTGAACTGTCTGATTCTCCAAGGCTGATTGAGTTCTCGCTTCTTCAATAGAAACCCGAACAGCCCTTGCTCATCCACGAGAAGAAGATCTTGCTCATCAACGAGTAGATGTGGAGGGTCCAGCTCTTTTCAAAGTTTCCAACTCATCTCGTAAGTTGGCATTTTCTACCTCCAAGAAAGAAAAACCTTCATCATTAACAGGGATCAAGTCTTCCGAAGAAGATGCAGCAGATTTGAGTTGTTTTATCTCTTCTTGCAAAGCAATGTTCTTCTGCTCTAACAACTTAGCGATATGCATGTGCTCTTCAACTTCAAACTTCAGAACACTCTCTTTCTTCTCATGAGCAAAGATGAATTTATCATACCCTTTGTCAGCATTCAATTACTGATATTTCTTCTCGAATCCTTGATGCAAAAGTGTGGAGGACTCTTTGTACTGTTGCTGAAGTTCCTCGATCGTTCCTTGGATATCTTCAATCATCTCATAGTAAGCCATATTGTTGGAAACAGCACGATCGAGCAAGCATTCCAGGTATTGGTAAGCTTCAATTGCTCGGTCAGAAGCACCTGATCCGAGGATGTCAATTATCTGGGCCTCATTAAGATCTGCATGACCAACTTTAAAATAGTCGTTGCATTTCTTCATTAATTCTATGTCATGAGCTGATAAGAGCTCCATCCTGGCCATAAACTAGCAAAGAGAAGAAATAAAAAGAATCAATAATGATGCAGACAGAGCAAGTAAAAGAGAAATTCAAGACGAATAACCAAAGTTCGAATTTTTATTCATCATAAGAAGAAATACATAGTTTTAGATTACATTCAAGAAAACAGCAAAATAAAAAAACCGAACAAGTCTACACCTTCTCCTTATTTCCTATGACTTCCTCAGAAGGTTTGGATGAAGGAGTTGGTTGTTCGGAAGGCAAGGGAAGCTGCTCGACAGAAGTGTTGGCTGGTTGGAGTTGCTCGTAAGGCTGAACAATAGGAACAATAGGGACTTGATCTCTAGTCATCATAGAAGATTCATCTGAAGCAGCTTCATCATCTTCTTCTTCTCCAGGAGAGGGAGGAGGGCCATGAGTGTGTTGCTGAAATAACTCAGAATTCTTGACAACCTTCAGCTCCTTTAAGGCTTCTACCCATTCATCTATAAAATATTTGATGCTGGCATACTCCATTTGGGAAGACATGACAGCCAGGCCCTTGTTCCATCCTTTGTCCTAACCAGCACTGAAAGATTTTTTAACTGTATTTTTCCTTTTTGCCTTCTCCGAGGAGGTCTTTTCCCTAAGGAGCTCCTCAGCAGCCTTCAACTTCTCTTCCACCTTCGTTTTCTGTTGCTCGACATCTTGAAGTTTAACGACTTCCTCTTCAGCAGACTTGAGCTTAGCCTCAAACTCCTTATTGTTGTATTCAAAATTCTTATTGCTCTGTTCAAACTCCTTCAATTTCTTCTCCAATTCCTTGGAGGCACTCACAGCTTGATTTCTCTCTAGCTCAATGGACTTGAATTGCTTCTCCCAAGAAACTTTATCTTCCTCGTACTTTTGACGAGAATCTTTCAAAGATTGGGTCAGCCCAACAAAAGCTTCCTCTACTCCACCCGAGGAGCTTGAAGCTCTAATAGCTTCGTCCTTTTTCAAAATGCTGCTGAAACACGTCACCAGCTGAAAAAAGAAATAACTTTAAGTCAATACATGAACATAATATTAGAAAGTAAAAGACTCAGGCCAATAATACTTACTGAGGCAATGTATTGAGCAACCAGAATAGTAATTCTCTCACGAGAAAGAGTATCTTCAATGCCTTGGACTTCTGGGACAGTCTAGGATCTTACCAAGCTCACAGCAGAGCTCGGAGAAACAAGAACTGGAACACTACCTTCAACATTTAAAGGTTGAGAGATAGGTTCAGCAGGCCTCTCAGAAGAATTTCTTTTTAATCTTCTCAGAGTAGTAGGAGCATCTTCAACTATAGATGTTGTCTTTATTGGTGAAATGATAATAACATCACTTGAAGGAGAGATAGTAACACTCTTACTCGGAGCCACAAGGGGATTCTTGCCAGCTTCCTGGGCAGCAACAAGAGGGGGTGCATTTATTTTCTTTTTCCCCTCATCTGGGACATCTTTTTTACTCTTCTTTGCCTCTACAGGGGCAAAGGTAGACTTGTCAAAAAAGGCAGGACCTCTTCTTTTCTTCATCAGATCAGTGATAGGAATATTCGATTCAGAAGAAGAACCTTCTACACTAGTCTTAGAGGCTGGTACTTGGTTAAGATCAACCACCACTGGACGAGGACGAGCAGTGAAAGATGAAGTGTAGCTTTTGTATTGCAGCAAGTAAGAAGCATATCTAATATGTTTCTTAGCAACAGATTGGTGCAAGCTCCAGATAAGTTTTAAATGCTTTATAATAACCTCAGTTTCCTTTGGGGGTTTCCTTTTACTATCAACTGTAACAAACAAAATCAGTTGTCAGTGATGCATTTTATCAAATACAAAGAAAATAAGATTTCAAAAATAAAAACAACCTATCCCATTGCCATAAAGTGAACACCTGGGACCTTGGTATACATTATCTCCATTTAATGGAGGGTGTTGCCAATTTTTCATCACAACACCATGATCAAAATAATCCCTATTGGCATCGAGAAGATAGACAACTAACGCTCTATTCAAAAACCTAGTTTTTAAATAAAAAGTACTTTCACTGGTAACCCATCTGTAGCAATACATAATCTCTGGAATCCCTAAACGAGTTCCATGAAGTTGATTCAACCTATGTACGCCATTAACTATCCTTCATGTGTTTGGAGCTATTCTTGCAGGTACAACATCAAAGTATTGGCAAAACCCCAAACACAAGGAATTTGGCGGGAAAGAAAAGCCACATTCGGCTACAAAAAGACTGGGGAACCAATGTCCCTCAGCCAAAGAAAAATAATCAGAAGGTTCAGAAAGTTCTTCCAAAATAACCCACGAAGGGATTGAAAACTCAGATATAAATTTGTCTAATGATTCAACAGGATAAACCATGGCGAATAAAGAAAATAAAGAAGAAAGAAGGTCTTATAGAGAAAATAGAGATCAGTTTTCAATAAACGATGGAAGGAATGAAAGCACAAGATAGAGAGAAAATGAAGAGTTCAAAGATACGATTTGAAAAGTGAAAGAAGATATGATTTATGCCGCGTTTAAATACTTTACCTCGGGAATAGAGAAAGGCAATGATTACAAGGGAAGACGTTTGCGTTTCCGTCGGCTAAAAGAAGAAAAGGGCACAAATATTGAAGTGGTCATGAAAATTCAAAATATTTATGAAGCCTGATACTATGCACTAAAAAGGAGTTATATACAACGAATTTTTTTCTAAAATCCATGAAGATCAATAATCCAAGCAGTTTTCAAGCAAAATGTTCCACACTCTCCTTCAACCTCAACTGTGAAACATTGGGG
Organism: Sambucus nigra; assembly: GCA_949130495.1. Lineage (NCBI taxonomy): Eukaryota > Viridiplantae > Streptophyta > Magnoliopsida > Dipsacales > Adoxaceae > Sambucus > Sambucus nigra. The sequence continues at coordinate 58,619,067 of OX422223.1, forward strand.
GCTTCTGTTGATACCAAATTTAGTCTGTTGATGTGGACCAATAATTTGAAGACACGTGTCAATCTATATGGAAAATACAACACCTTTAACGAGCAACATACTATCACGAACTACTCTGGGCCCCGAGCAACTTAAGCGTACCGAGCAACTCAAGCACCCCGAGCAACTTAAGCGTACCGAGCAACTTAGGCGCCCCGAGCAACTTAGGTGTACCAAGAAACTTAAGCGTATCGAGCAACTTAGGCGGTCTGAGCTACTTGGCGTGCAGGGCACCCAGATCAAGAGAATCAAAAGACGGCTGCGCATTAAATGCACATTATTATTATACAGATGTATATGTCTACTAGATAACAGGGCATTATCTTTTCGTATGTACAGCCTCAAGGCTATAAATACATTGTAACTTCCTCATTAGAAGGGGACTCGAGATTTCTTGGTAAACCTATTATCGAGAATTCTAGATAAACAATCAGCAATACAAAAACAGTGGACGTAGGCCATTCTCCTAAGGCTGAACCACTTTAAAAATCCATGGTCTTATATTTATTTATTCATTTTTATCTGTGATTAAAATAATTAGATTGAATCTAGTTTTTTACATCAACAGTAAGTTTTAAAAAGTTTTCGACAGTGATGCTAAGGATGAACCAACTGGGATTCCTATTTTAATTTGGTATAGGACTGATCACCCGGTATTTTATTAGGCGGGGTGTCACAAGGGAGGTCTTAAGTGTCTGAGTCACTAAGTGTAGTGTGTGAAGTGACCCCTAAGGATTCAATTCTTGAAATAATGCACCCATTGACATCGCCATTATCGCATTCCCTTTGACTCACACACCCCTTGGTAGAACTAGTAATATTCTCATAAATTAAAGCATCTAAGCCAGTAGCAGCATGATTCACACCAACAGGACTAGAGTTAATATCATCATTCTCATACATAGGCATATCATCATTGTAGATTATCTAAGTAAAGAAAGACATGTAAGGATCAAAAACATCAGGTTCATCATTTTTAGAATCACTTGAATCATCCCATGTTTTGCAAATATTAGCTCTAGTATATTTATTGGCAGTATTTAGTTTCACTCTACAGTCTTGTGCTATGTGTCCTAGTTTTTCACATCTAAAAAATTCAATGTTTTTAAAGTCTTTGTTGGGTCTCATGTCCTTGTGATGTTTGTCTTGACCTTTCTCATGAGGTTTGTAGTGAGACTGAGTTGGATAATTTGGCTTGCCTTGTTTGTTTGCCAATTTATTTCTAAATTTGACAATTTTCTTAAATTTCTTTGACATGAAGGCAATTTGATTATCCAAACTATCTATATCACATTCCTCATCAGAGTCATCAGTGGGAATAGTAAACTCAGGTTTCATCAACTTAGAGGAAAAACTCAAGTTGGAACTAGTCTGTTTCCTATGGGACTAAGTCATTTGTTTCTTAAAATTCTAATTCCATTTCCACAGTACGTAGTTTACCACTGAGTAATTAAAGAGTGATATTTTGATCACACATTTTCTCAATAACATATCTTTTATTGTCAAATTTCTGTGGTAACGACCTTAGAATTTTAGATACAATTTCATGTATGTCATATGTTATTCCATTAGCATGTAGTTTGGTCACAATGTCAGTCAATTTCATATAAAAGTCATCAAAGGATTCAGAATCTGACATAATTAGAGAGTTATACTGCTGGACAAGCATTTGAGTTTTAGCAGCCTTAACTCTAGTGTCACCTTCATGTGCAGTAATAAGTTTATCCCAAGCTTCCTTAGAAGTGGAACAAGATGAGATCCTTTTGAACTCATGCTCATTTATAGACATAAAGATGACATTCTTTCCTTTGTTATTGTTTCGAGAAGTTTGCTTCTCTTCTTTAGTGAATTCAGTTAATGCATTCTTAATCGTCTCATTACTTCCTTCGGTGGATGGTTTAGTAGGATAAGTGTATCCATTTTCAAAAATATCCCAGACATCATCTCCCAAGGTTCCTTGTATGAAAGCAACCATTCTTACCTTCCAGTAAGCAAAGTTGTTTCCATCAAAGAGAGGGGGTCTCGTCAAGTTTCCAAATCTTTCATTTTTCTCGTCCATTGTTTTGATTTTACGAAAATAATTTTAGAAACAAAAGATCTTTTAAAAAGTTTTCCAAAGCTCTGATACCAATTGAAAAACTGTTACTAAAGCCGTTTAATACATGATTAAACTATTTAAGTAACTCCGAACTGTTTTTTGAAGAAACTATTTTCTTTAAACCAAATCAGTTTTGAATCACAAGATGTGTTTAAAAAATATGTACGAGAACAGTTCAAGATTTATTAACAAGTTTTGAAAATCAAAACTAAAACAATTTAAATCAGCACACCACCAAGAATGAGATGAAGAGATGTAGAAAGATTAAAGACGAGATTTTTAACGTGGTAAAACCTCACCTAACTGAGGAAACATCCACGATGACTTCTAAGTCACAAACCAAAAATCCACTAAAATAAAATATATCAGTTACAAACTATATAACACACATGCACACAAATCAGTCTTATACAAGTTTAAGAATGTACCCACTAGTGTCCTTCTAACTTTTCTGTAGGTCTGATTGCTGATATGGCTCTCCCAGTTTGCTAACTTCCACTTTAATCCAGTCTTTACGTCGACTCTTGTTTCAAGATCTTATTACCAACACTTTCAGTGTTGTAGAGTGTAAGTGTTTGTAATGGTTCTCTAACACATGCATGCACACACTCACGCTTATATTTACAAACAGTCCTAGCAAATTACAAAACAGATCTATATGCTGTGATTTTTAGTTTCTCTCTTCTTAGGAAACTTAAACCTTATTTGACCTTTAAAAAGAACGCAGAATCCACGGCTATCTTGCTCAGAAGATGGTTCAAGATCTTAATCAATTTTAGGGTTTTTAAAAAGTACTTTTGAAATTGAAAATCGCCAAGTGTGATTCCAACTAGGTCAAATGTATTGTTTCAAAAGAACTAGAAATGAAAAATAATTTTGTTGATTTTGAATATGAAAACATTTATAGAAAATAATCAACAAAGGATTTCTCAAGACGAGAAACTATAAATGCAGATCTAGGTGTAATATAACATAAAATGACCAGATCTACGATTTATATGAAATAGAAATACATATCTAACCTAATGTTTAAGTTGGACACAAGATCTCAAAACGAAGAGGTTACAACACGAAACAACTTTCAAACCAACACTAAAAAACTCTCAAACACTCAGGGTTTGTGTTTAGTATACACTGGTTTTTGGAAAAATGGTTAGGGTTTGAAAAAGTGTTTGGACGAATTAGGGTTAGGGTTTCTAACTCTGTGGTTTCTCTCTTCTCTCTGTACTCTCTTCTCACTCGAAATGACGAAGTGGCAAAAGTCTTCTACAGGATGAGGGTTAACCTCTTTTTATACAGAGTTGAGAAGGATTGAGAAGGAGGTTCGAAATCAAGGGCTGGGATTAAGTCTTCCCATATTGACTTCCATCCAACGGTTAAAAGTAAGCGGTTGGTTAAAAGGCTTTTAATTGGAGGATAGAGGTTCACATGGATTGGGACAAGTACGCATGCAGAGCGTTGATAAGTCCAATCCAAGGGCTGATAACAAACACCGGCTTTGTCTCTGAAAAGAAACACAACTCCAACCAATAGAAGGGCGACAAGTGTAGGACAAATATTGATCCACAAACGCGCGTACCAAACTAATTACATAGACACCCTGATTTCTCTAGCGCTTTCGGTTTCTACCCAAGTGAACTTTACATGGGTAAAACCAACAACCAGAAATTATAGAATGACCCCAAGACTTTTTAATTCTAATTTTAATTAAGAAAAAATTGATTTAAAAACCATTAACAATTCCCAATAATTTATTAAAAATTATTTTAAGGGAAATTAACACACACATAAACAATTTATACAATATATGAACAATGTATGCAGTCCTAAAGTGTGTGAGTGTTTGTGCATATACCTTGATCAATAAAACAAGATGAATGAATGAATTGTAGTATCTGAGGCTTTTTGGAATCTAGGATAGGGACTCAATTTTGTCACTATTTTTAAACTAGATGAGCACTTATACAATGTAGACTTAAGTGAGTTAAGAGTATAAGGTGCTTCACTTTCTCTAAGATGTTCTTGGTTTTTGTATCAAGTACACATTTTTCGCTGACTTAGACCTTGAAGTGACTACTTCATTCCATAAGAGCATGGCACCTAGAATATAATTTTTTAAACAGTTTCAAACAAAAGGATATATAGTTAAGTGTTCCATACTTTTCCAAATAAAGAGTGTGATATTTAAAAAAATATTTGGATGATCACTACATTTCATATATTTAAAAGCACATTTTTTCACTCCTATTATTTGAATATTTTAAGCCATTGGTGTTAGGATTTTCTCTTTGAGAAAACCTTAGAGATTTATTTTCTCTTCCGTGGCTTGAAAAATTTATGTCGAGATTTAGATCACCATAACCTTGTTATAAACCAACGCAACCTTTTATGATTCCCTTAAAATCCTTGGTGTAGATTTTTTGGTTGCTTGAAGGTTACATTCTTGGAACAAGTTGCTTCAACTTTAAAGAAGAAAATTTTGGCAAAAGATTTGCCGACATTGATCGCGGACCAAAATCGATGGCAGTTGTCCAATAGACTTTTGGAGTCGCTAGTCTCGTCGGAGAATATGGTGTGAAAGCATGTTTGGGAGCTTGCTTCAACCCATAAAAATATTTCACTAATCGAAAATTCTTTTTCTCTTATCCAGAAGCAATAAATCCTTCGAATTGTTCCATATATATCTCTTCGTCTAATTCACTGTTTATGAATGTCATTTTTACATACATTTGATGTATTTTAAGTCCATTTAATGCTTCTATTTCTATTAATAGTCGTATGGATGTAATTCTTATAACTAGTGAATAAGTATTGACGTAATCCAATCCTTCTCTTTGCTTATAACCTTTTGCTAGAAGTTTTACCTTATATTTTTCAATTGAACCATTTGCTTTCATCTTCCATTTGAAGATCCTCTTGCAGCCTAATGGCTTGTTATCAGGTGGAAGATCCACTAGTTCCCATGTGTGGTTTTGTAATATGGATTCAATTTCATTATGAATAACTTTTTTCTAATAAGAAAACTCGGGAGAGGGTAATTCTTCCTTAAACGTTTGTGGTTCATTTTCTAATAAATATGTTTAAGGGAGTAAGCGGTACGGTTTGGTTGGTAAATAGTGGATACCAATACCAAAACCAAACTCTGGATGATAAAATCAAACCGTACCAATTTACCACCCGGTACACCAAAATCAATACTAAAATAAAATCTGTCGGTATTTCAATTTTTTCGATAATTTTCGGTTTTTTCTGATTTCGATAAATTCTGTTTTTTTCTAGTTTCGGTAAATTCTGTTTTTTTCTTGTTTCTGGTTTCGGTAAACGGCACTAAAAGCCCAAAAAAACCAAAAACTAAGCCAACCAACTTTTTTAAATATTAAAATCCAAACCCAAACCAACTTTTTTCTGGTTTCGGTAAATTCGGTACGGTAATTTTGGTAAATTCGGTACGGTACAGTAATTTCGGTACGTTTTTTTCTGGTTTCAATAAATTCGGTACGACATGCTAATTTCGATACGATTTTTCCTAGTTTTGATAAATTCGATACGGTAATTTCAGTAAATCGGTTTTTAAATATTAAAACCAAAACCAACCATCTTTTTTGTGGTAATTTCGGTTTCGGTAAGACCAATTTTTGGTATTTTAATCTATGAAACCAAAATCATTTTTTTTGGACCAAAACGGTAGGGTATGGTAAAAACCCGTACCGCTTCCACCCCTAAATATGTTAGAAAAACTGAAGAAAATGATGTTGACGTCCTTGAACTTTTACTACTCCTAGGTTCATTCTCATTTAAAGTATTATTATCTATAATCTCTTGATTGCTAGTTGTAGCATCATAAGGTCTTTTGTGTGAATCCGATTCACTTTGCATGCTATAAGGAAAAACATTTAAAAAAAATGTATTATCCCTATATTCAATAATCGTTTTAACATGAACGTCAGGAATCTAAGATTTATGGACAAGAAATCGATATGTGCTACTATTGTTGGCATAATCAATGAATATACGATCAATGATCTTTGGTCCTTTCTTAACTTTTTTAGGTTTAGGTATCGCTACCTTTTACAAACGCCCCCACACTATTAAGTATTTATAGTTAGGTAGAGGATCCTTCCATAGTTCATAAGATATATTGTAAGTTTTCTTATAAGAAGGGATTGTTCTTACACTTTGTAAGTTGGAAAAAAAATTGTTAACTTTATTTGATGTTACGTCCATTTGATTGTGCACTTACCCATGAAGCTATTCTTGTCGGACTAGTGAACTCCTGATGGATGTTTCCATTTGAGAGGTTATGACACCCCGGGTGATCAGTCATTCATTAAATTAAAGGAAAGTATCTGGTTGGTTCATTCTTAGCATCACCGTCGAAAAATAATTTCTTTATTTATTACCTAATAAATAATTAAGCTAAGAGTCAAAATATTTAATGGTATGAATTAAGTCCCAACGATATGAATTGTTATACATACACCATTTTAATGAACGCAATCATAATATTGAATACCAAACCATATGACTAAGTGAAGAGCTGAGATAACAAGGTTGAAGTTGTCTAAATGCAAGGACCTGCAACTCCCACGCTAGTTGCAGCACGTCAAACAGTCTAGTGATCTAAGTCTGACGCCCCTGTGGTAGGGCACCCGTTTATACATATATATATACAAGGGAAAGAAGAGTTGACAAGAAATGGGTCAGAGCCCGACAGTTATAGTATTAAAATAATTTATCAAGTATTTAAAATGCTTACTAGTAGATACTCCATACATGTTAATTGTGTTACCCTCACTTGGAAATTCTCACCTATCTTCTAGTGTGCACGCCTAACGTACTACTAAGTTATTCTAGATGGTGCTAACCCAGTTAACCAGTCTAAATCCAGTCTTCTCTCGTCAATCCTTATTCACGTGATCATATAAATATAATTTATACATGGTTAATTTCTTAATTTTACCAAGTCAGCTATATACATCTCAATACGGTCTTAAGTTCTCAAACACTCAAATTATTTAATATCACTATTCAATTTAATCTACTTATAAGAACAGTAAATGAATCACAAGTATATATATATATATATATATATATACACACACACACACACACACACACTAGGGTATGTCCGTTTCTGAAGGCATGCAGATAATTTGAGAAAATATAAAATCGTGTTCGTTTTATACATTAAAAGTGTAAACAATATATGCAAAATTTTCTCTATTTTTAAGACTATCCATCCTCTTAAAGAAAACAAAACACTCCAACGACAATACTATTAGTCCGTCTTGGACCTCCTAATAATGGTAAACTATCAAATTAAAAAGATCGAGCAAAATAATCTTTGTTTATAGGGCGATTCACCTTGGTTGAGAAATAAAAAATAGTTAATAATACTAATAGTATCTTGGACCTCGCATAAAAATAGTTAATAATACCAATGCATATATATATTAGAAAATTTTAACAGAGTCTCCTTTATTTATAGGACTATCTACACTATTTAAGAAATAAAAAATATTCAAACAACAACAATATTAATAGTCCTATAAAAAAATTCATTATATGTATACAAATTGGTGATACATATATGCAAATTGGTCAAGGCTCTGAAGTGTCTTTTCACGTTTCCTAGTCCGACATGGAATTTTCTAAAACACCTGCGAGGCAAACAAATGGAAAATTAGAATTAACCAAATGAAAATACAATTAAATGATCAATTACTATAAGACTCGAAAAAGTTAATCAAGATTACTCTACTTCTTTACAATGGACATGATTTCCTTAACGAAGATGGAAATTAAAATTGATTGCATTCCTAAGTAGAACACTAACACGGGAAAAAGTATGAAATGCTTGAAACAGACATTTAGATGGGGGCCATCTCTTTGATTATTTTCATGACCCTTTAAAACTAAATATCATACCATCATCATCTTTTCATTCACTAACTTGATACACCCGGATCCTATTGTTGAACACATAAAGATACTATATGGATATACTGCTATGCCAACTGGAAACTGTCAATAAACTGATATGACAATGCACTTAAAAATTACAAAATATGCTATTTCATTATGTCCATATGATATCCATACCTTCAACCATAACCAAACATAAATGACGCTATAAAATGTTCGAAGCGTTGTTACACATTAGGTGTTATACCCGTTGAAAGATACATTTATACAGTTCTTGTGTTCACTTTTTGTACATTTATTGTTACTTCTCACTCCAACTCTGTTTCACGAGGAGTCATGGTTTTAAAACTTACAACTGATTATAGATAACCAAATATAACTGGAGGGTAAATAATAAAAATATACCAAATCAATAGTGAAAAAGATTGTACCATAACTGAGTTTGGACAGTTCTGTTACGTGCTCTTTGTGCGGAGTGACAACCACTGCTCGCAGCCATTTGAAGCTTCGAAGGATGAGATTGGGCACTCATTTGGGAAGTTCCCTCTCACTAGGAATATGATCCACCTAAAGCGCTTTTATACTATACAGATAGGTCAAAAGATCAACCTCGGAGAGATGCTCTGGTGCTGCATACAGACTTTCAAAATTTTACCATTTTCTGTTCACTTGCCTCAACAAGAGGGCAGTTGAGCGGAATACTAAAATCGTCGTTGATCAGAATACAAAATACTAAAATCAGCCAAATTAAATTCTGAGAATATGGGTATCTGCAATAAGAAGATTGATCATTACTTACACATATAAATCCAAAATCATAACTAACCCCCTCCTAATATATTAGTCATTACTTACATATGTAATTTTGAACTTCAATTTCCCAATATGTATAAATACTAAATAGTCTATGTATGATTCAAAAATTTATAAGAAGAGCATAATAGGAAAACTACTATAAGAAGATAACGATGATATTAATTACTGACTTGAGTCATTTATGAATTCTAAGTATCTAAAAGTTCTAAGATCATACTATTACTGACTTTATACTATTAAATCAACTAAATTCCATGTATCTAAAAGTTTGTCTATAATAAAGTCAAAATAACAAAGTAGGTATGTTTATTGAATCACTGAGTCCAATTTAAATGAGGAATACATAATAGATCTTATGTATGGTGAAAAAGATTTGCCAGCTTGTTGACCGAGCTTGTTCGTGTATGTCTACTGGTCTAATTAATATCGGCCGAATTACTTGATATCAGTATAATACAGGGCATCGGTTGAATTACTGGATATCAAGCATAATTGTAACTCTTTTCAGTCCTGTCTTACTTTTTGGCGAATATTTATTCCCAATAAAGAGTATTTGAAATTTATTTATCATACAATTCCTCGAAGAATGCCTAGATTTAGCATCAGTTTTACTCACGATATATACTGGCATAGAAAAAAATAACGAATTGAGGGCCTGGAGGAGAGAGATGCTTTGGATTTATGCCCGAAGAATGCTATTGAAATGTCTTTTTCATTCGGATAAAAGACGCATCAGGATCATATATTGACATCGATTAGCCCTCTTTTATTGAGGGATACTTTTCATCCAGGTTTAAAAGCACCTATTATGAAAGCAAAGAAAATTTTGAATCACTTCGAAGCAAAGAAAAAACAAAGAAACTTAAATTGAAAATTAGAAACTAAAAAAATCATATTATGAAAACCCCAAAATGCCGAATCTCCCAGACATACCTATAGAGCTCCAGCAGCAGCTTGTCCACAGAGACGAATGTAGCAACAACAGCTTGTCCGCGGAGACGAAAGTAGCAGCACCTTGGAACCCCATTTTGTTTTAACTAACCATATCAGACTGAATCCATAAACAATAAAATGTATTTTTTTTAATGAATATAAAGCAACACAAAAAACCTCAAGTACCATTCAAGATGTACTAAACTCCAAAATCATAGACTTACACCCACATTATATTCAATCACTTCAAATTAACATACTTATAAATAAAAATCTCTACAATGAGTCCAGGAACAAACAATATTAAATTAATACAATAATATAAAAATGGACACACATATTATCATGAATTTGCCCATGTACCCAAGCATACAATGCGCACCATGCCGGCTGTAATGGTCACTTAAAATTAGATAAAAAAATTCAGCTACTACCGCAATAGTTTTCTATTACTGCTTCTGATATGAAATTTAGCAATGATTATTTTGCCGACCTTCCTCCCGAGAATTGCAAGGCCCTTACTACACTTTATATTTCCTAGTGTAAATGTTTATTGGAGCTGTCGGCTTATTTCCCGTGCCTCAAATATGACTTTATGAAATTATACCGCTTGTTTATGTCCATGATATGGCTTTTGATGATTCATCATTTTATTGCTGTCATGCCATGGATAACTGTCATCCTCGCGCTGCTGCTGTTTTAATATCTGCAAGGGAGCTAAATCATATTCGTGCTGCTGCTATTTTAATGACTATTATGATGATTGTTGTCTTCCTATCATCTATTGCCATCGTCCAACGCATCCTTATGGTAACATATATCCTCAAACCTGAAAAAAGAGACATTTCCATGCAAAATTATATTTAAATATACAAAGAAGAACCTTTTATGAGAGGTCCATTTCTTTGATTTCACACCTCAAAATGAAAGGCATAAATCCTAAAAGTCAATCATAAAAGAGAAAGAAGTAATTAGAGAAAGAGCGGTGTCTATTATGTGTTTGTATTGTGTCAGGTACACATGCTCGCGTTTATAGTCCCCACAGGGCATCCCTACAGACTTGGTTGCCATACATGTATGGTGCAAATACACGTGGATAATGCATTCTGTATTATAATTCACTCTAGAAACCAGTGAATCAATTATTACCTTTAGAAAGAGGATTCATTTTCTGCCCTAACATAAGAGGTTTATCCATCCATCTTTTGCAACTATGCACGATACAATTCACTTTAGAAACCTAGATACTGATAATTCTGGTACTATATTACCTTTATTTAATGCATTTTATATTGGAAAAAGCACAAAATTACCTTTTGGTTCTGCTACCTGTAAATCTGTTTTCCTCTCCAATTGTTGCACATTGAACTTTGGAGTCATTCTTCTGTAATCCCTACCACTTTTTTAAGTGTCCCGATACGTTCTGTAATCCATACAACAATTATGATAACTACATTGATGCCCTGATCTTCCATATAACTGCCTCACATTTAAGGCCGAAGTGCGGAAGGATTTTGATGGACAACTTTCTCCTTAATTTTAGAAAAACTACCATCATTTGACGACACGTTGAGTTAATCGAAGTACCACATTTTCCCATTCCTTTTCATTTACAGCTTCTATTATCATCCGAAGTGCAAAATATGCAGCAAAATAGAGTCATCTCCTTCAATCTGTAGGCATGAAATGATAATACTAACCCTTGACCACACAAATTGCAAATCGAATTTCGAATAGTCCCATGTTTTTAATAAAAAAACACATAAAAGCATTTGTATCAGATCAAATTTTAGCAAATACCAACAACATGGTTTATAAAAAAGTGTATATAGATGATTAGATTAGTGCACACATAAGAAAATTAAGGGAAATTGAATTTCAGAATGCTTACTTCTGTGAAAAAAATTATGGTCAAATAGAAATAGAAAATTGGTCCGGTCCTATTTTGGAACAGTCAAATTAAATGTGGGTTAGAGGCAGATGAAAAAAAAGTTGTTGGCACAATGAACCTCTATGGATTTCAGTAACTACGGCTTTAACATGAAATAGAGTTCTAAATAAAAATAAATGAGAAACACAAATACAAACCAATATTATTTACTTCTGAGTGCTTCTATTTAACGAATAATATTGTCCCGATATATCCATTCTTTCGATCCATAGTCCCCATATATCCATTATTTCGATCCATAGTTCGAATATATTTATTCTTTCAATCTGGCAAAGGAAGAAAATAACACTGTATAATGAGATGGCAAGTAAATAAAGTCATTATAGTAAAAATGCATAATTAAAAAAATATTTGAAAAGCTTTGCAATACCTCCATAATCCGTAATGACCGTAGTGGCAGGGGATCAACGAAGCTTTGCAATACTTCTGAGTTAAAGGACCTGCAATACTTTTGAGTTAACTTCACGAAATATGAGATACCCAAACAGATGTAAAAAAATGTTAAGAAAAAAGGCAGTACATCGATTAAATAACTCACCACCTTTGATTATAAATTGATAAAGAACATAATTATGTTTTGTCCTTTTTTCTACATATAAAGTTAAATACATATGCTACCATATATAACGCACCATTGTGTAAAAATGCAAGTCCATTCAAACTAACGTTTTGTGTGTTTATTTCCCTAAACAGTAAACACCATGCTGACAATACAGAGGTGGGCACAGATTAGGAGAACTTCCATGTTCAAATTTTGACAATTTCTATTATAAACAAATAAGTAACTGGTCCCCACAATCTACACGGACATAACACAAATAAAAAAAGGACATGGGTCTTTCACGACACCTCTCTCTAGCTAACTCACCTATGATTTACCATCGATCGACCAATATGCACTCACTAGTGATTTTTCAACGGTCGCCCTGCTCTCTGAGATCCAAGAGATGTATATACCTTGCGTAGTGCAGATTACAGAGATTGAAGAGATTAAATAGAGTGTTTGTAGACAGTGGTCGTGATGCAAGCTCGAGTTTTGGATAAGAAATAAAACCCACTCTTAAAAAATGTGAGTACCATGTGATTTTATTGGGTTTTTTTTGACTTGATACCCAACTCGTTTCATAGAAACATGAAGTAACCAACACATGTCATTTTAGAAAATCACTCATGTTAGATATATAAAACAATAAAAATACAACATATAAGGAAATATAATCAGCACACTAAAAAATAGATATCATCCCTATCAAAAATATTAGAAGAAAATTAACCACAAATCACCCCAAACCCATTTTAAAACCTTGGAAATTCCAAAACCCATTTGCAAAACCAACAAAACCACCCATGTTAGATAGGGAGAGGTAGGATATGGTAGGGAACCCTATTGAGATCTGCCGGAATCTGTTCAGATAATAAAACATACCCAATAAAAATGGAACCCCAATAAAACTATTTCCCTCTAAACACAACACCCTTCTTTGTTAAATGCTCCAAGAGTAAGAGTTAGGGACACACAATAGAATTTTAACATATGTTTGTAAACTAACATTCTCAATAGAAACCCACTATACTCTTAACATGTGTTTGTAAACATCAGACCTAAAAGATATTTCACAAACCCACACTAAACTTCATAAACGTTCCTACAAAAATAAAAGACAATAAAAGAAAAAAAAATATGGGTCAGATCTGCAACAGGATAGGGAGAATAACATATGGATCATAAATAGATCTGAGAGAAAAAAGAGTAATGAAACCGTAAAACAAAGTTGAAGCTCACCACAGTTGTAGATTTCAACGAAAGAGGTTTTTTCAACTGTGTGTTTCTTCACTTGCGTCTTTGTTCACCTGTAATTTTCGTGGTAGCTCACCTGCGATTTATTCACCTGTTGATTTGGTGGTATCTTAGATATAAACTTTAACACTAAAAAAACAAAAGATGTAAAAAATCAAATATCCGTAAAGAGAGAGATAGAGATTTAACCCGATCCTTAGATAGAGATCTAAACCAACTCCAATTTTGATTTTGAGTTTTTGTTTGAATTGATTACTGAGAGAAGTTTGTGAGTGTGGAGCTTGAGGAGAGTGGGTGAGGTGAGAGGGTTTGTGAGGGTGTGTGTGTCTTGATAAACTGAGAGAGGAAATGGAGGGAATGAGGGAGAAACAAAGACACGCTCCTCTCTCTCTCGGTTGTAGTGAATGTTGTTTATTTACTATAGTATCCTTGTGTTCCAATTAAAGTAAGGGAGAGGAAATTAATTAGTGAGAAAGAAAAGGGAAGGAAATCAAAAATATGAGGGATAAAATAGGAAATGCAAAAAAAATTAATATTGATGACATCATAGTGCTAACTTATGACATACATAAGTTTTCTACTTTATTATATATATATATATATATATATATCACTGAGGATATATATACTAATAAGGCACCCCAATACTAAATTATGGTGCATGCATACTTTGCTATCAATTCCCTGTACCTCTCGTACAAATAAGGGAAGTACTAGCTCGGATCACCCCCGAACTGTATTAACACAAACACATAAATTGGAGGCGAATCATAGTTTCAAGTCACTAAGAGGTCATCACATACCCTCACGTATATTAGGCCCGTCTGCTTTACCACTCATAAATAGGTTGTACTAAGGTTCTATGTTCTAGGGTACAAGTCCATATTCCCCATAAAGGTCACATCAGAATAAGACTGCCCAACGCGGAAACCTCCGTGATAGCAAGTAGCGCGGGTATGATTAAGCACAGATATTCATATAATATATATACATACACTCATATATATATTTACATTATTAAGAAAGGTACACGCATGACCCATAACATATTCTAACTATACATGGCACGTAACACCCGAATACTACGTATAATTAGTTCATCCTTCTATTTTCTCATTTACCGCAAGTTCTCAAGTACTTCTCGTCCCTCTAAGTGTATCATTTTGATATTTATAATACCAGTAGACGTACTCTCGATATCCCACTGTCCTAAGTCATCATTAACTTGCAAAACTTCCAATTTATCGCACACACGATCATAACCCATTTTATATACCCCACGGTTAAAACTCATATAAAATTTCACTACCCGAACCTTACCCATAACCCTACTAGTCCTTCCCAAGTCCCCTTATGGTATTTAAATTATGTCCAAGGGTTCTTAGAAATTGGGGTTGGATTAAACATTAAAAGTAAACAAGATTCAAATTCCAGGAGGAGTCAATCGATCGACCGAGTCGATCGATCGACATTCTTGAGTCGATTGATCTATCGATTAGATATTGGCCTAGTTTCTGCAAGTATTTGCCTACAGGTTTCATAAAAGTTTATCCTTAAAACCTCTATTAATTCAACCCAAATTCCCAACAAAATATCACAAACATTATAGTAACGGGTCTGAACGATTTTTAACATAAAATCTTGATTAACTACTTAAGGAATCACCATTAAATGGGCAAAATTCATGAATTTGTCTTAAACACTAGTTTACCATATTATTTCAAGAACCACATAATATGTCTATATTTCTTCATCTAAGAATCATTAAAATTCGTGATAGATGTTCTACATGTAATAAGAATATCAACGTAACATGGTTTCTATTCAAGCATGTGAGTTTTAGTCTTCCAAATACATTAAATCTCCATAAAAACATGTAATTGTTCCTCCTATTCTAACATGGATGTTGTATCAACACAAGATTAGTAAGATAGATACTTGACTTAAAGTTACAGGTTTGATCTGACAAATTTGAGTGGTATATGAACGATCCTCTTCTTCCGATCTATGGTTTGGTGGTGGTGGAGGTGCAAAATGGGTGGTTCTTGACCTTGAACACCTTGGAAAGCTCTCTCCTTCTTCTTCCTATGGCTTCCCTCACTTTTTGATTATGATAACTCAAAGTTCATCGACACACCATATGATATAGCCTTAATAATTTTGTAATTAATTAAGGTCCTAAAATGGAAATTACCAAAATGCCCTCCCGAGATGCCTGTTAGGCCTAAAATAGTTCCGAGACCCAAACCAAACCCCCAGGTACACTTTTCTGACTATCTCGATCCTTCTGGACACATTGACGCCCTCGAAATGACCATATAAGTGATCTAGATTTAATTTACTTTTTATTCCATTAAATTAGTCCCGATACGACTGGCTTGCATGTCTAGAATTAATTTCTATAACTGTAATATTATCATTCGCGATAATTTTAATAACTTTATATCACATTTTACTTTACTCATTAAGTAATAATCAACATAATTCCCATCAATAAAACACGGATTAACTTCCTAGTAAATATTAATTTAAATACGGATTAACTTCTATAATTATTTAAAGTCATAAAAACACGGGGTATTACATATTTCCCCCCTAACAACGAAATTTAGTCCCGAAATTCAAAAAATAAATACACCTGGTAGGAACAAATGTGGATACTTTTCGCACATATCTGCCTTGTGCTCCCAAGTAGACTCCTCTACATTATGATGCTCCCACTGGACCCGCATGAGTGGAACTACCTTTGACCTCAATCTCCTCTCACTATGGTCTAGGATGGTCATCGGTCTCCCCTCATATGAACTGTCAGGCTAGAGGTCAATATCATCTATCGCAATCTGGGTGTGATCTAACTTATCTCGAATATACCATCTCAGCGAAGAAATGTGGAACACATCATGGATACAGTGTAAGTGCTCTGGCAACCCCGGTCTATATGTTACTGGTCCAATCCTCTCAATGATAGGAAATGGTACCACGTACCTCGGATATAGTTTTCCTTTCTTCCTGAACCTCATTATACCCTTCATAGGAGACACTCATAGCACCACTTGGTCCCCACACTAAACTCCCCGAAGAATCGCTGGCATTGGCGTAACTTTTCTGCCTGTCCTGGGGTACCCGAATACCACTCCTGATCATCTCAATCCTAGATAATGTGTCCTGAATCACTTTTATACTGAGTATCTTGTTGTCCCCCACCTCTAGCCACCAAGTGGGTGAACGACAAGGCCTGTCCTACAACGCCTCAAATGGAGTCATACCAATCGTAAACTGATAGGAGTTATTATAAGTGAACTCCACTAGTGGAAGATACTGATCCCAACCCCCGCCAAAGTCAAGGACACACATCTGCAATATATCCACTAACATCTAATTCGTCCGCTCCATCTGCCCATCCATCTGCGGGTGGTAGGTCGTACTCAATCTCAAATCGGTACCCATGGCCTCCTGGAAGCTCTCCCAAAATCCGTACACAAAGATCTTGTCCCTGTCGGACATAATTTTAAAGGCCCTCCATGAAGCCTCACTATCTCTGCTATAAATATCTAGGCAAACTATCCCGTAGCGTAGTCTGTCCTCACCGGTAGGAAATAAGCTACCTTGGTCAATCGATCAACCACCACCCATTTATAATTGTGACCCCTCTATGATGTAGGCAACCCCATGAAGAAATCCATAGAAATGCTCTCCCATTTCCACATAGGTATCTCTAGCGACTGAAGTAACCCTGATGGTCTCTGATGGTCCATCTTTTCCCACTGACAGGTGGCACACTTGGACACAAACTTCGCAATGTCCTTCTTCATCCCACTCCACCAGTACTGTCGCCTCATATCCTAGTAAATCTTATCCCTTACGGGATGTACCACAAATTGAGATCCATACGACTCTGTCATCACTGCATGACATAAGTCCTCCCTTTTCGGGACCACTAATCTCCCATTAAATTGCAAACCCCCATCTAAACTCACTAAATAGGACTCTGCGCCCTCAGCTAGGAGCCGTACAATCTAATCCTGACAGAACGAATCGATGGCTTGGGCCTGGATCACTCTCGATGACAATCTCTGGTGTGACTGTTATGATGGACATAAAGGATCGGGACACTGCATCTTGATGTCCCATCTCTTTCTATTTCGCCTTCCACACCTTTGCCACCTTACCTACTGGCGTACAGCTCAATGCATCTACAACTACGTTAGCCTTCTCCGGGTGGTACTGTATCTCAAACTGGTAGTCTTTCACAAACTCTAGCCACCTGCGCTAACGCATGTTCAACTCCTTCTGAGTGAACAAGTATTGCAGTGATTTGTGGTCTGTGAACAGGAAAAAAATTTCCCCCAACAAGTAATGTCTCCAAATTCGAAGGGTAAACACGACTTCTGCTAACTCCAAGTCGTGGGTGGGGTAATTTTTCTCGTGAGGCTTAAGCTTACGGGAGGCATAAGCTATAACCTGATCCTCCTGCTAAAGTACCCCCCCAAGTCCTTGTAGGGAAGCGTCAGTATATACCAGGTACTCCACTCCTAGTCTGCGTAAAGCAAGAACTGGTGCCAAAGTCAAGTCATCCTTCAGCTCGTTAAAATCCAACGGATAAGAGTCATCCCAAACATACGTTACCCCCTTATGAGTCAGATTATTCAATGGACCCGCTATCTTCGAGAATTCACTAATGAACCGTCTGTAGTACCCCGCCAATCCCAAGAAACTGCAGATCTCTAACAGTGTCGTGGCCTTCCCTCACTCCCTCACCTCAAGAACCTTCCCTGAATCTACGAATATTTCCTTGTCAGAAACAATGTACCCCAAAAACTGGACCTCACATAGCCAGAACCTGTACTTCTCATACTTTGCATAAAACTAATTCTCTCGCAGAGTCTGAAGGACCCGTCTCAAATGCTCGGCATGCTCCTCCTTAGTCTGGGAATAAACTAGAATGTCATCTATAAAGACAATGACAAACTGATCTAAGAACTCTTTGAACACCCTGTTCATTAAGTCCATGAATACAGATGGAGCATTGGTCAGCCCAAACGGCATAACCCGAAACTCGTAGGATCCATATCTCGTCAAGAAAGCAGTCTTCAACACATCCTGCTCCTTAATCTGTAACTGATGATATCCCGATGTCAAATCTATCTTTGAAAAGAAGGCAACTCCTCTCAACTGGTCGAATAAGTCATCGATTCGAGGCAACGGATACTTATTCCATATCGTGACTTTGTTCAACTCTCGGTAGTCCACATACAACCTCAATGACCCATCTCTCTTCTTCACGAACAACACGGGAGCACTCCAAGGCGAGGTAGTTCTATGGATGAAATCCTGTCCCAACAGCTGCTCAATCTGATCCCACAACTCCCTCATCTCAGCTGGAGCCATACGGTAGGGTGCACAGGCTATCGGTCAAGTGCTCGATATCAAATCTATAACAAAATCTATCTCTTGACTAGGTGGCAATCTTGAAATATTCTAGAACACATCGGAGAACTCGCGAACGACATGAGTCGAGTTAAGGGGAATCACTATCTCCTTAGAGGTCTCCTCTTCTATGTAATATAAATGGGTGGACTATCCTCCCTCAAGAAGAGGCATCGCCACCAGAAACATCTCCTGGCCTGGTATATAGAAAAAATAATTCTCCTACTAAAGCAATCTATCATGGCTCTATAATCAACAAGACAATCCATACCGATAATGGCATCATACTCGAACATATCTAATACAAGCACGTTGGTGGGTAAAATAAGAGTCCCAATCTCTATTCCCACGCCCCGATAGATAAAGTAAATCAACGTCCCATTACCAAGCGGCGAGTCAACACACGTAACACTACTTTCGACTTTATCTAATAACCCCATGGCACGTGCAAAACTAGTGGCAATAAAAATATGTGAATCTCCCGTGTCAAATAATATAGGCCCCAAAGTCCCCTGAATAAAAAATATACCCTCAATTGCGGGTGGAGCCTGGGGGACTGCGGCCTGATGGACGTTGTAAACACGCCCATACTACAACTACCCCTGCTGAACTGGGACTATTGGAATGGCGGGTAAAGCTGGTATCTGAGGTGGTGCTGGGAGGGCGGCTGGGAAGGCCGGTCTCTGTATCTCCTGATGGGCACCCTGCTGCTGCGGGGCCCTATCCCCCTCTGGGCAATCCTGACGTCTATGGCCATTTTTACCACAGCTAAAGCATCTACCCTTGAAATTTCCTCCTCTCCATCCCTACTATCCTCGACCCTGTTGGCCGTTACCACACCTCCATTGGCCCTGCTAATACCGATGTTAACCCTGATGGCCCTGCTAGCCATACTAGTAACGGTGTTGGCCTCCAGAACGAAATCGCTTAGCGGGATCCCCCGGATGGGAACTCTACTCACCTTGACGGACCTGCCCCTGAGCTGCTGGTGCCCCACTGGCACTACCACCTCCTGCATGGCCCTACTGGGTGGACTCCTCGGGTCATTTGCTTCCCCACTGATGGAAGCGGTGGTCCTGGCAATGTAATAGAGCAGCGTTGAATACATCAGTATAAGTACCCTACGAAAGATTACCCAAAAGGTGCTAACGAATCCTCTAGGTTAAGCCATCCATGAACATCTAAATCTTCTTCTCTTTAGTAGATACGTCATTTAGAACCAAAGTAACCAATCTTGTAAGCTCCTCCTTATACTCCACAACCATCATCCCTTCGTGTTTGAGGTTTATCAGTTTCGTCTCATCTCAGTATGAACAGCAAAAGGGAAGTATGTGCGATCAAACCGCACCCAGAAGTCCTGTATCGTCAAAACATCACGCTCCTTTGTAGTGGAAGTGGAATCCCACCACTGTAACGCTGCTCCAACCATCTTGAAGGTAGCTAAGATCTGCTTTTTCACCTCCGTGCACTCATACATCCGCAGGTGTCTCTATATGTTGTTCTTTCATTAGCTAGCTGACATAACATCTAAGCCTCCCGAGAACTCTGGTGGTTGTGCCTTCTGGAAAGTGTCTATGACTCGTTCCCAAGCAAAAGGGAATGTATGTACCGTGGCAGGTGCTACTGCCTGCACTTATGGTGGGGCGCATTGAACCGTTGCTAATGCTGCATTGACCTCCAGTGCAACTAAAGTGGCTAACTTCGTAGCATTCATTTTCCCCTGTACTTGCGATGATTGGGGCTCGAGTTGGGAATTTCTATCCCGTGGTGCTCATCTCGGAGGCATTTAAAATGAGAAGGAATTTATAAGTCCACAGTTCTATAAATCTTAATATAGCCGAAGACGTATATAAAAATTCATAGTGCAACAATCCTAATAATAGGGCTCTATATCAAAGAAAGCTAAGTTGGAAGCATAATAAGCCGTACAGATCCTAAAGGATTCTAAAAACTGATGCTCTAATACCACCTGTGACACCCCACCTAATTAAATACCGATTGATCAGTCCTTTATTAAATTAAAACAAAGTATCTAGTTGGTTCATTCTTAGCATCACGGTCTAAAAAAAATTTCTTTATTTATCACCTAATAAATAATTAAGCGAAGTGTCAAAATATTTAATGGCATGAATTAAGTTCCAACGATATGAATTGTTATACATACACCATTTTAATTAACGCAATCATAATATTGAATACCAAACCATCCAAATGAAATAAACAGGCTAGATTAGTCATTCCCAATAAGATATCTCAAATCTAAAGACAATGTAATAATTAAAACAATCCCAACTAAAAACTAAATACTGGAAAATAAAGAAGTACACTGTCTCTCCGAACTAAATGGAAATTGAGAATGGGTGACTCATGCCCTATCTAACATGAATAAGTGAAGAGCTGAGATGATAAGGATGAATTCGTCTAAATCCAAGGATCTGTAACTCCCACACTAGCCGCAGCATGTCAAACAGTCCAGCAATCATAGTCTGACGCCCCTGGGCTGGGCACTTGTTTATACATACATATATATATATATATATATATATATATATATACAAGAGAAAGAAGAGTTTACAAGAAACGGGTCAGAACCCGATAATTATAGTATTAAAACAGTTTAGCAAGTATTTAAAATATTTACTAGTAGATACTCCATACATGTTAGTTGCATTACCATCACTTGGGAATTCTCGCCTCTCATCAAATGTACACGCCTAACGTACTACTAAGTTATTCTAGATGATGCTAACCCAATTAACAGTCTAAACCAGTCTCCTATCATCAATCCTTATTCACGTGATCGCATAAATATAATTTATACATGGTTAATTTCTTAATTTTACCAAGTCAGATGTATGCATCTCAATACGGTCTTAAGTTCTCAAACACTTAAATTAGTTACTATCATTATTCAATTTAATCTACTTACAAGCACAGTAGATGAATCACAGGTATATATATATGTATATATATATACTAATAAGGCACCCCAATACTGAATTATGGCGCAGGCATACTCTGCTATCAACTCTCTGTACCTCTCGTACAAATAAGGGAAATACTAGTTCGAATCACGTCCAAATTGTAATAACACAAAACACAGCGAATCATAGTTCCAAGTCACTAAGAGGTCAGCACATACCCTCACGTATCTTAAGACCGTCTGCTCTACCACTCACAAATAGGTTGTACCAAGGTTCTATATTCTAGGGTACAAGTCCATATTCCCCATAAAGGTCACATCAGAATAAGACTGCCCGACGCGAAAACCTCCGTGATAGCAAGTAGTGCGGGTATGATTAAGCACAAATATTTATATAATATATATACATACACTCATATATATATATATATACATTATTCAGATAGGTACAAGTACGACCCATAACATATTCTAACCATACATGGCACGTTACACCTGAATCCTACGTATAATTAGTTCACCCTTCTATTTTCTCATTTATGGCAAGTTCCCAAGTACTTTTCGTCCCTCGAAGTGTATCATTTTGATATGTATAATACCAATAGATGTACTCTCGATATCTCGTTATCCTAAGTCGTCATTAACTTACACAACGTCCTATTTATCGCACACACGATCATAACCCAATGTATACCCTCGTGATCCCACGGTTAAATCTCATATAAAATCGTACTACCCGAACCTTGCCCACAACTCTACTGGTCCTTCCCAAGTACCATTATGGTATTTAAATAATGTCTAAGGGTTCTTATAAGTTGGGGTTGGATTAAACATTAGAAGTAAAACAAGATTCAAATTCCATGAGGAGTCGATTGATAGATGGGAAGAGTCGATCGATCGATCCAGTCGATGGATCAGATATTGGCCTAGTTTCTGCAAGTCTTTGCCTAAAAACTTTATCCTCAAAACCTCTATTAATTCAACCCAAAGTCCTAACCAAATATCACAAACATTATAGTAATAGGTCTGAACATTTTCTAACATAAAATCTTGATTAACTCCTTAAAGAATCGTCATTAAATGGGTAATATTCATGAATTTGTCTCAAACCCTAGTTTACCATATTATTTCAAGAAACACATAATATTTTTAGATTTCTTCCTCTAAGAATCATTAAAATTTGTGATAGATGTTCTACATGTAATAAGGATATCCGCCTAACATGGTTTTCTATTCAAACATGTGAGTTTTAGTCTTCCAAACACATTAAATCTCCTTAAAAACATGTAGTTGTTCCTCCTATTCTAACATGGATATCGTATCAACACGAGATCAGTAAGATAGATACTTGCCTTAAAGTTGTATGTTTGATTCGACAAATTTGAGTGGTATAGGAACGATCCTCTCCTTCCGATCTATGCTTTGGTGGTGGTGGAGGTGCAAAATTGGTGGTTCTTGGCCTTGAACACCTTTGAAAGCTCTTTCCTTCTTCTTCCTATGTCTTCCTCACTTTTTGATTATGATAACCCTAACTTAATCGACACTCCATCTGATATAGCCTTAATAATTTGTAATTAATTAAGGTCCTCAAATAAAAATTACCAAAATTCCCTCCTAGGATGCCGGTTAGGCCTAAAATAGTCTCAAGACCCAAACTAAACCCCCAGGTACACTTTCTGACTATCTCGAACCTTTCGGACACATTGGCGTGCTCTAAATGACCATACTAGTGACCAAGAATTAATTTACTTTTTAGTCCCGACACGACTGACATGCGCGTCTCGACTTAATTTCTATAACTGTCGTATTATTCACTCGCGATAATTTTAATAACTTCATATCACATTTTACTTTACTCATTAAGTAATAATTAACATAATTCCCATCAATAATTACTAACTCACATCACGCTAGTAAATATTAATTTAAATCCGGATTAATTCCTATAATTATTTAAAGTCATAAAAATACGGGGTATTACAGAGGTATTATAATCATTTATTATTATGTATTCTTTATTAATGTATTGTCTAACATATTTTTTTTAATACAAATAGGAATCTAGGGTCATTGAAAGGCAATGTCACAAATAAAGCTCATCCTGGAGGTTCGATAGCAGATGGCTTAAATTATTAAAGAAGCATTAAATTTTTTTTCAACATACCTTTGCGGTATTGAAACCAAATTTAATAGAGAAGATCGTGATTATGATGACCGCCAAAAACAGTGTAAGTGAGAACACTCTGTTATTTCACTAGTCGTTCATCCCTTTGGTGGGAGAGAACTTATAAACTTACCACGAGGAGATATTAATAAGATTCACTGGTACATTTTAAACAATTATGAAGAGATAAAACTTATTTAGAATAAGTAACATGTTACCATATCGTTAGTTAATTATACGATCGTAATTATGTTATAAGAAATAAATATTTTAATTGCAAATGGAGAGAACATACCACAATATTGAAGGCAGAAAGTTCAGATAACTTATTTCAAAGGCAAGAGAAAAAGCTTCCCAATTGGTTTGCAAATACTTTCAGTTACTGAAGCTTGACAATTAAATATGATAATATTTGACAATGTCACTTACCATTTATCTATTAGAGATGAAGATTTTGCATCTTGAAGGATCTTCAAATACAACAGATGAAACATACTCGTTAACGTGTGGTCTTGATGTTCGTGTGAACCAATACACTGGTTATATTGTTAATGGAGTTTGATTACAATCCAAGATCATGATGATTGTATCACATCTCAAAATGGTGGATTAGTTGTACTAGGGATGCATGATGGTGAAGTTATTGATTTTTACGGACACCTGTGTAATGTTGTCAAAGTGAATTACTTAAAAGGATACAACATTGTTCTTTTTAAGTGTGAGTGGTTTAATACTAATTTAAAACGGAGGGTAATACAAAAAGATTATCACTTCACTTCAATTAATGTTAATAAAATATGGTATGAGAATTATCCCTTTGTGCTTGCAACACAAGTTTCATAAGTATTCTACTTAGATGATTACAAGTTGGAACATAATTGGAAAGTTGTTCAAAATTTCCATCACAGACATATTTGGGATGTTCCAAAGCAAGATAACTTGGAAGATTTGGTTGATGATAGAATAGAGGTTGCATACCAAGAGGAAGAGATTTCTTATGTTTAATAAAATATTCAGGAGGATAACAAGGGCACAATATAATTAGTTAGGCCTAATGTTGATTTGGATCAAGAGACAATTATTATGATAAATTTGCACTTCAATGATGGTGATAATATCATATTGGATGATGATAGTGAAGAAGATGAAACATAAGAAGAATACAATAGTGCTGTTGTAGAGACTATTAATGATGATAGAGATTGAGCTAAGAAGGTTTAAAAATTTTCATGTTATAGACATTGTAGCTGTACTTTTCTGGGGTGATAATTTTATTTTATTTTTACTTTATATGCCTTTGATTTTAGAGATTTATAGTTATATATCTTTAATTTTATGAATTTTTTGTTATGTATCCTTGGTGTTATGAACTCATAATCAGTTGACTTGTTGACTTGTAATAATGTGACTATATTACTTTTTGTTGATTTGTTACATCTCGCCTTTTGATATGGCCCCTGGTGGTAGTAGGTCTGGTGTAGAGAGAGGGAGAGGGACAGGTATGGATATGGGTTTCACTTCACTGCATAATACACTTCGGGGTCTAGTCTTTGAGGAGGCTTCTATAGGTGCACCTGGTGGCAGTAGTACGCCTGGTGTAGAGAAAGGGAGAGAGATAAGGACATGCACAACTATGGGTTCCACTTCACTTCCCAATACGCGTAGGGGTCCAGTCTTTGAGAAATCTTCCATTGGTGCACTTGGTGGTAGTAGTAGGCGTAGTTTAGAGAGAGGGAGAATGACATGCATGGCTATGGGTTCCACTTCACTGCCCAACATGCTTTGTGGTCCTGTCTTTGAGAAGGCTTTTACAAGTTCACCCAATAGTAATGGTATGTAAATCAGTTACATATGTTATGAAAATGAATAACAATCAAAATTAATCATGGATTACAAATATATAAAGACTGATAAACCTATAAACTTAAAAGGGTGGAATTCTATTATAGTAGTTTTTGTTTATGTTTGGCAATTAAAGTTGATTTTTTTTTCTTGGCCATAACTCTTTAGACATGACTATAATATTCTTTTTTCAGTGAATCTAGTTGTGGTTTTTTTAATATATTATATTAATTGTGGTTGTTTCGCATCTTTATTATCTTTTTTTCATTTTTCTCCTAATTACATTTTGAGTTAATTTTTTGATGCTTAATTATACCCAAACTATTAAAAAGTGTAAATATGAACAAAATTTGTACTTAAACTACAAGTATGCATAACTATTGGACCTAAAATGCAAATTATCCTTTTATGAATTGGTGTGTTTTTATGCTTAACTCAGTATTGGTAACAAAAAGGTAAATAGCAACAAAGTGGATTTTGGAAAATATTTAGTGGATAGTGATTTTTTGGCTCAAAATGGTTGATTCTGGCTATGGGTCTAAAACGGTGTCGTATTTACTGCCACTAAGGAAAATATCCTGACTTGTATGGGAAAAGGAGAGAGTAGGCTATGTTGCAAATGTTGGACAGATAAATTGGCTTTCTTAAGGTCAGTTTTTTTATTTTAGTCGAAAATATTATTTCACCATACAAGTACCTCTCAAGCGATTTTTTTGATCTGTTCTGATCTATTATGTTTATTAAGTATTTTCAAGTTTACACTAATGGTTGGTTGTGAATAAGATTTATAACTTAGTACACCACTGATTTGGAGGAATTTCATTTAGAAGAGAGTTTTAGTTAATCTTATTTAGTTATTCCTAAAACCCTTTGTTATGTTAGTTAACAAATGACAAATGATAGATATATATGTTGGTGTGAAGATGATATAGTCGCAAGTTATAACTTGCATAGGGACTTTTTTATTTTTATTCCTTAATCTGTTGTTCAAGATATTTTATATAGAAGCGGTATATTAAGATTTTTTTTGTGAATTCCATACTGTATATAAATTTGTTTTGTTATTTAGATGACTTTTGTGTGGTATAAATTTATGTTATAGAGTTGTCAAATTTAATTGCATCCGGTAGTTCCTTTCACTCTTAACTCATATTATAAGAAGATATTCCATTTATTTCTTTTTTTGTGAATGCCCTATTTTTTTTTAAAACACTGGTGCATTGCATGAGTTAAAATCTGGTTTGATAAAAAGATGTTGTCTACACTTGAATGTGTGTATCGTCTCGGAGCCATCTTGTGTTGTATCGCTAAAAGTGTTGGAATCTTATATGTCTCGCCACTAAAACTGTAAGTATCGGTTGATACACATGTATAACTCGATATATATGGGTGTTTAAACTTGAAGGAAACGGCTTCGCTGAGCTTAGACTGAAAGGAAAAAAATGCGATGAGATTGAATAAAAATCGATTGTATCATTTGTTTATAACTGCTGTTTACTGTTGGATTGAACCTACTTTTTTGTATGATTATCTTAATTTTCAAACCAAGTTATATTTTGATTGAAATCAACCTTACCCATCACATTTTTTTTACTGATCTTTATGCATAGGCATGTGTATGTATGCAAATTATTCCATAGACCGCATTTGTTTATTGGCACGTGAGCCAATATTAAACAGAGTTGAGTTTGCTTTAGGGAGGTGTAATTGACTAAATAAAATAGCAATGGGAGGATTGTAAATGATAGTTTTAGTTAGAGATTGTGAATGGTCTTATTTGAATTAAACTATCTTACTTGATTGATTAAGGTTTTGGTGTTATTGTTAATATGCTAATCTTTTTTCCAGCATGTACAATAAGGAAAGTTCAGAAAGATACGCGGGGAGTTAAAACTAAAAACTATTTGCAAAAATAGGGACAAATCTCCCTGTTACTTTTCTCCCTGGGGATGGTGCCCCATTGGGTCTTTATCATGAGGACTTTTCCAATAAGATTGGTTTTTTGGTAAGTTATTATGTGCCTCTTAAAGTTTGGAATTGTTATGTGATTCCTCATGAAGATAAAAATTCGTTCATTGACAGGATTTTTATATGTATAAAATATAAACAGTATAGACACGGTAATAAACTTGTAATATTACTAAAAAAAGTTAACTTGTAGAGGAAGTTTGACATTGATGTCTCAAATTTAGATGTTTTGGGATATCTACATTCGGCTATGTCCCATTGGTACCATGACAATTGAAATAAATTTATAAAACACCTTAAGGTTTTTAGGTCTGTGGAAGAAACCAAGCGACACAAACATCGAAAGGTTAGCTCACGAGAGGATTGGCATTTCTTGCGTACACTCTTCACTAGTCTAGAGTTTCAGGTTTGTCACTAGATATTGCAAAAATATGTAGCATGTGTTCGTGAATTAAACTTTTACACTACTAAATTCAATATTATCCTAAAGCATTTCAGGTCTCAAATGCTAATCTGGTAAACTTTGTTAAAGTTATTTTAGTTCTGCAATTTGAGATACTCTGAGGTAAAACAAGGTTACACTTTTATCTGTTTGTATTACTTGTTGTAGGAGCGTTCGAGAAAATGTAGTGATAGCCTAACACAAGTTCCTTTTTATCACCGTGGTGGGTTGAAGTCTTTTGTCCAACACAATAATGAAAAGGTATTTCCAATTTAATCCAACATTTAATTATTATATATATATATCAATTATGTACATTACATAAATTGTAACTTTATATTCTCTCAAAATAGCTAACCTTTATAACCATGTCTAACATGTTGAAAACATTTTTTGATGGTTGAAGTGCTGAATTTTTCTATCTAACAAACATACTTTTTTGTTTCTTTGGTGAAATGTAAAATTTATGCTTCTTAAATGTAAGATTATCATTCTAAAATTATTTTTTCCCATTTTTTTTTACAGAAAGATCAGAGACTCGAGTTTCCCAAGGGTCCAATAGATGTCTTCAAGGACACTTATAGGAAATCAAAAAGAGGGTGGGGAAACTTGGAGGCAGAGGCTCAATATATAAGAATATAGTTTGGTTATGCTCATTCTAATACAATCCCCATTATAGCCTAGTGTAGCCTACCACTGGCTCCTCTGATGACTATCAATTCTTTCTGCATTATTTATTGTAACGCTTCTTTATGGATGATGTGAAGTTATCTTGTAGCGTTTGTCTCTTCTTCCTAAACAATACACGAATTAAAAATCATGATTTTCGTTGTAAAAAGAATTTGAATGAGTAAAAGTATTTCACAAAGTATAAAATTAGCAATGTATAAAATTGTGACATATTATTGTGAAAGATTATAATATAAAACTGGTCATACAATGCATTGTGTGAAATTCATATAATCTGCCATATAATTTGTGTGGAATTCGTGTAAAGGTCATACAATGCATTCGTGTGTAATCTTTTTTATTTTATTTTTTTTACCAAAAAGAAAAGAAAAAATACAATTACAAAATCTATATATATTTTCATTCCAAATATTTACATAGATGATTCAACATATGGAGAGTGGGGGAAAAAGTCTTAATAAATTGTTATGATGAGAAATTCGTGGCGTGTTGTCCCTTTAGGTCAGGAACAAAAGGTTAATGACGAATACAATTGTTGGCAAATGGGATGTTTCGAAATTCTTTAAAACATCCTCATATTATTTAAGGGCTTCTTATTTATTTTTTGTATTATCCGAGTAAATCTGGGAAAAAAATTGTATATGAATTGCACAATATTTTCAGGCTAATTGTGCATAAATTGTGTAAATCTGGTATTCGAGCGATGAATTGAACAAATTATTTAGTCATCGTACTTTAGACAATTTTTGTAAATCTAGTAACTACTATTCATAATTTTTGTGAAAATTTGGAAGTGATGAAGTAAACAAGCATCACACTTGATTCAAATTTTATAACAATTTTCTTACTTACCGTTAATTGCACTAGTTATTGTTGTATTAGAACATGACTAGTTTAATATTATAGCAGTTCTTCAATTTACAACATTGCTTCATACTATAATACTAAAATTTTCCATTATCTGTCGAATGAGACGATTGAGTTGAAAAATAATGTAGATGCGCAGATGACTGAGGCACAAATATGCGAGTATGTTCTTGGTAAGAGGTCAGGTTATGTTAAGGGTCGTTGTTTTGGCCCTGGTCCTGAGATATTTAGATCTATACATACATGAAAGGTTAAGGACTAGGCTCCATAAATACCGTAATGTTGTATAATTTATGGCTAGTATCCCTTTGAATGCACGAATAAATATATCCTATATTCTTGAACTATATTAGTTTTGATCCCAAGCCCCCTTAGTTACGTAGGCGCTATACCTAACCAAACTCATGAAGCCTAAGCCTCATTATATGTCTTTCGACGTATTATTTCTTCAGGAGGCATTCATCCCCAATCTAAATCCCCATCTCTATACACCCGAAGGAAGTAATATATGTTTAAAACATTACATCCTTATCATCACACCATAATGCTAGTCTAAAGGACCAAACTTTCGACTAATGATTTATTAACAATCATAACAAATAATGCCTTTGTTGATGTGTTTGGGTCCACTCCATTCTAAACCTCTATCTAAGTGACCCTATGTCCTATAGATTACTTCTCTACCTCCTAAGATAAGTCCTACACTTTCATACACATCACATTAGAAACGTGAACAATCGAACTGCGTAAGATTTGATCTCGTAGCTACACGAGTATGTCGGAATAATGCCAAGTCCTTATCGTGTTCAAAATCCTTGACAATATGTCTCATGATATATAATACCCACAAATATGCAATCATCTCTCACCCTATCCTACCCCTTTCTAAACCAAACGAGATATATAACTATCTCCAAACTGTAATCTATCGTGTACCCCCACAAACGTGTAAACACGTATACATATTATTCAAAATAAAACTATGTAGTCTTTGATCTCATGAATACACGAGTACGTAGGCGCAATACCAATTCCTTCTCATAAGCATAAGCCTTAATAATATGTCTCATAATATATTACTTCCCAGCAAGATGCAATAATCTCCCATCTCTTTTGTACGTTATCTATTACATACTACAAAACGAAATATCAAACTATCTCAAAGCCGCGATATTTTATGCACATCATATAAACGTGCAAATAAGTATATACAAAACTCAACCGAACTATATAGGCCTTGATTCTAAATATTCTTAAGTATGGAGGAGCAATACCTAGTATTTCTCGTGAACACGAGCCTGGAAAAGTTGACTTTTGATATGTTTTCACAATCAAGATGCCACTATTTCTCACATTACCTTTCTATCGCTCCTCAAACCTCAAAAGAGATATCAAACTATAGTAAAGTCGAGATCTCTCGCATACTTACATACATACTAACAACCACCCATTATACAAGTATGGATTCATTCACAAGAACCCTTGTGTACTTTCATCGGTTGAAGTGGCATTCTTACACCTCTCGTTGATACCGTCTTCATACCTAAGAACACATTTACGTTTAAGGGATTCTCAACCTTAAGGTCTCTAACTAGTTCTAAAAAGAACTAAAAAGTAATCAATTAATGTTAAGACCGATAATTAGATATAATTAAGAAAGCATAAAGAAGAAATAGGGTGCCTAATACCTTCCCCAGTCGCAACCATATTCCTGAACCCACATAATAAGAATCTCTGGACCAACCGTGGACTTAAACCTTCCTTAGGATTATCCCAAAATGTCTAATCCAAATATTTTATTTATTTGTATATAAAATAAACTAGCGACTCAGACAACTGATAAAAACGCTTTATAGTAAGGAACACACTTCAGAGTAGGCCAAAAACCTGGGGTGTGTAATTCAAACTGGAAATGTCGTCAAATATATTCTAGTTTTAAGTCATCGAATCATGTCCAACAAATAATCCGACCTCAGGGGGGAAAGAAAGACCGGGAGATAAGCACTTCGGGCATCTACCGTTAACTTACACAAGTAGTAGTTCTCTCCTTCCGGACGAATTCACTGCTCGGGGCCCGTAATGCCACATACACTAACTTCTAATTGTGTGTCATGTTATTATGTCGTGTTGTTCTAATTATAGACGGGTTTTTCTAATGATCATTACATACATATATACATACATACATACATACACAAATGTAAATAAATACAGTGGTTTTATTCCAATGTTTGTTTATATACATATGATATAAATAAGGTTGTCATGCAAGGGTTAAGTAAATAATAAAAAAAAAATTAAAAACTCATTCTTCATCTAAACCAGGTAAAGGATCCTTCATATTAGGGTTTTATCACGAGCAAACTGAAACTCTGTAGGAGACTTTAATACGTCTGCTTGAGTAGTCAAACCCTTTGGTGCATGCATAGCAACAAAATAATTATCGTCGTTTATGCACTTAGGCTAGAATACCTTCTTCAAATTTCTAAAGGTACAAACAAAAAGCTCTTCCATCATACGGTCTTTATTCTTCATCTTAGATAAATCTATCATGTTAAGTTATAAGGCATGATCAAATTTACAACCATTAGTAGTGTTCTTATCTTCACCCAACCACAATAGAATACGGTCTCTTTAAAATATAGGTAATATAGTACCACAAAAACTAGGACCTTTAGTTAGGCGTTCAAGCCTTGAATAGGAATCACCTATTTTTAAAAGCTCCATTTATTAGTGGATTTGTATTAGAGAATGTTTTATAATACATATATAAGTAACCTCAACAAGAGAGGTGAAAATTACCTCTTTTGATGCCGATGACATAAAATCATTCTTCGCGTCCATTAAACCATTTCGCTTCTGATTTACAAAAGTTTCTTTCTCATACTTCTTATATTTGTCCATGAAATCGTAAAATTTAAATGGAAATATATATAATATAGATAATAAAACAAAAACATGTTATATAAGTAGGCAGTTACTCTCTCCAATCTTCAAATTCATCTTGTGATTCCAAAACATAACGAGGAGCTTACTTATATGTTAGATTTATGAGTCTCACCTCTTTCGGGCTCCCAAAAGTGAATTTAACCAGTCATTCCCCATGCAGATTGAACCTCCTAAGACCTTGTTCTGACATATGTTTGCGAGCGTATGACGATGATTCTTTCATTATTTATTCTTCAACAATTGACCTTCCAACATATCATGTATTAGTAAAGTAATCTTTGAAAGTTTAACCAAACGCTTGAATGGATACATCCAATGATACCTAACGTCTCGACATAATAAAGCCTCATAATATAAATGCATAAGAAGGTAAATGATGATATAAGAAAACATTAGAGGAAAATGAATCTTTAAGACACAAGTCTCCTTAGATAATGTTTCTTTTGCAACCTTAATGTGGTTCTTGTTTACCACTTCTACATACGATAAGGCGAAGAACAAACTAATCTTCATAATTTCCCTAGGAAGATAATTGTGCTGACAAAAGCAATGCCTAAACAATAGAGGGATTAATTAAATGATGACATGCAGTCATGAGACTTGCACTATTTCAGAACATTTGTTTGGTAGTTTACAACCCTGTGAAAATTATAAAAATAACTAGTCGGAGACTTCAAGTTTAATAACGTGTCTATGAGTATCTTTTTCTCACTAGTAGTCAAAGTTAAAGCACCCGTGAATATCAAATTTCTTCCTATTATGGGATCACTTCTTAACAATAATTTATGTTTTATTTTCATCTCCTTTAGATTACGGTGCGCCCTCTCTCCATCTTTCGAATGAGATCCACCTAGACATGTTCGAATTAGATATATTCCATAAAATTCTTCTCTGTGTGAATCACATCAAT
Source organism: Sambucus nigra (assembly GCA_949130495.1). NCBI lineage: Eukaryota > Viridiplantae > Streptophyta > Magnoliopsida > Dipsacales > Adoxaceae > Sambucus > Sambucus nigra. The sequence continues at coordinate 58,652,809 of OX422223.1, forward strand.
TACATTCCTTACATGGTGTTCTTTCCATTACGATAAACTGAGGGTGTTTGCTGACAAACTTATCTTCTGAATTATTCCTAGCTTTACGCTTTTGGTTGCAAACTCAGGGTATTTGCCTTATTCCCCAAAGTCAAATCCTTCATCTTATCCTCGATTTGATAAACAAAAAGTCGATTAGGTTACATCTTATACTTATTATTAAGAGGTAAAAAATTATACTTTCCGTTCTTAAAAGGGTGACTGTTCAGTAGAATTCTACGATAACCGAGTTAACTTATCTGACAACTATGATCTAGCCAAGTGGCATTACGTTCCTCCCGACATATGGGACATCCATAATTACCATGAACACTGCAACCAGACAAGATCCCATGAGTAGGAAAGTCGTGGATCTCCCACAAAACCATTGCTTTGAGTGTGAACTTTTCACCCTTATGATCACCAAATAACCTCACGGCTTCATTCCATAACTCTTTAAGTTCTCCAATTAAGGGCTAATAAAATATCCATATCATTTTTAGGATCCTCTCGCCCGAGTATCCACAAAAACAATAATGTGAACTCTTTTCTAATGCACAGTGTTGCAGGGTAGACCTAAAGGTGCCATGAGAACTAACCAATAACTCTGATTAGTATTTAAATTACCGAAAGGGTCAAACCCATCGGTTGATATTCCAACGCGGATATTGTTCGGTTCCTTTGAAAATTCAGTGTGTCATATATTTGAATGTTTCATATGAGGGTGACATATTATAGCCTATGCTATCCACATTACATTGAAAATTATTTCAACCGGAGGCCGAGTAAAGAACACTTCAATATTTTTCGTGGAACTTGTGAGCACTTGTGAAATATTGTGGGTTCGTTTCTTCCACTCTCACAAACTGTATATCTTGCCTCATTTCATACAACATACTCATTATCCATCTCATGTTCATTATGGTATAATATACAATTATACTTTCATGCATGAATAGATTTGTATTTTAACCCTAAACCCTTCAAGATATTATTTATGCTCCGATACCTATCTGGTAATGTATTCTCTTTTAGCAGAATGCCTTTAGCTCACTTAAGAATTAATCTTATGTCGTTGCTTGACAAAACGAACTAACTCTTTTAATTATGTAAACTGGTCATTGCATACTATACCGAGTCATCTTTGTCTCAATTTTCAAACAAAAATCAAGCCGCATCGTCTTCCAACCGTATGTATTACCGATGTTTGTGTAGTTATACATCAACTTGTTCATTAAATTGGTCATAATATACAATATCTGTATCCACAACCTAACAGTTTTGATGATGGTGGACTCCTTAACCATCATCAACTAGGTCGGTTAAAGAATAATGTACTGGCGAATCATTCACCACTTCTACTCGGTTGAGTTACTTTACCCACTCAAGTGCCTGCAATTATTTCAAAATATATGGTACATTATTCTTCCCATGGAATGTCCATAGCTTATAGTCTTCAGACACACCTTACCTTAGCGAATGTAACTCAACGTCTTCCAAAGACTTAAGTCTTTCATATAACGGGTGCGTGGACACGGGACCTTGTCACTATTAAGATTTATATCTGCATATTTAACAAATTGACGAACACCCATCACATGATTATCAGAGACTTTATTACTCTCTCACATCCACTATTTGTATTGTGGGCAACCCATTAAATAGTCTTTAAAATTTAATTCACCTATATAAATAGGTTAAAACGAATGTGATTTTCCATACAAGAACTCTCAATCAAATGAAACAAGTCCAATTTTATTTCATTTTAAATAAATCAATCCTAAAATTACTATGTGTCGACCAATGTAGAAGACCTTCTGCCAATTTCCATTCATACAAACAACAACCACTTAAGGAAGGGGTGAACATGGCCACAATAGTTAATCAAAAAGATATATACACTAATATTCATCTGCAATATAGCAACATCAAACATTTAATGTCTTCTAAATAAGTAATGAAACACAACAAGTCTAATTTTATTTCATTATAAATAAATCAATCATAAAATTACTATGTGTCCACTAATGTGGAAGCCCTTCCACCAATTTGTGTTCACCCAAACAACAACCACTTAAGGAAGGGGTGAACACGACATCAAAAGTCAACCAACAAGACATATTCACTAATATTCATCCGCACAATATTAACATCAACTATTTAATGTTTTCCAATTAATCAATCATAGACGACAAGTCCAATTTTAGTTAATTTAAATTAAATTAATCCTAAAATTACTATATGCGAGATCTTTCATCAATTTGTTTTCACCCAAAAAATAACCACTTAAGGAAGGGCTGAATACGGTCACAACATTCAACCAAGAAGTTATAAATAAATTTACATAAAAGAAAAATTAACTCAATAACGAAAGCAGCTAGAATCAGTTGAGCTTTATTAATTTTTCTCCAATTGCATATGCACATGGAACGAGAAGAAAACATGTGTTAACATATTATTGAATCTAAAATGTTAACATAATGTTTCATGAACATTTGATTATATTTTGGATTGGTTAATGCTTTAGCTATTATTTTATACTTTTTATACAGAAAAATAGTTTCACGCATGATTTACATATTAGGGTAATAAAAAATGGTTCGAATATCATTTACATGATTTACACATGGGGTTAATAAGAATGACAATGTCAATGTGTATGTAAATAATGGCAATTTCAGCAATACAAATTAAGTCTAAAATAAGAATTACAATGAACATAAATTCAGTGATACAAAACCCTAATTTTCACAATATAAAACCCTTGTTGCAATAAAAAAAATTATCTATACAAAACCCAAATAACGACAATTTCAGTAATACAAATTCCATCCCAAATAAGAATGACAATGTATATAAATTCAACAGTAGGAAATCCTAATTGCAACGCAAATTTAAGCAATATAAAACCTTAATTGCTACACAAATTTCCTCTATACAAAACCCAAATAAGAATGATAATTTCACTAACACGAAACCCAAATAAGAACCTTAAAACCATTCTCCTAATACATAAACAAATAGATATGTGTGTGACAACCCACCTATTTTAATACCGGGTGGTCAATCCTCCACTAAAATAAAACATGAATCTCAATATGATTTTATTCTCAGCATTACTACCGCAACACACAATATAAAATAATAAGAATAAAAACCATAGAACTAACTAAACATAAATATTCATCATGCATACATAAATAATAAAATGTGAGAAGCAAAAACTATCGGTCACCAAATTGTAATCATCCACTATAATCAAAGTGAATAGAATCTGAATACCAAAATAATGTCCTGGCAGTAATGTAAATCCTATTCAACTATGGGAAACACGCCCAAAAAGGAAAAACTGGAATGTAATAAGATCCTATCTAGATAGAATTAGCTGAGGTGGCTAAATTGATCATGTAGTATCCACAGCTACTGCAACGGCAGAAAGGATTAATCCTCGCTGTCCTGGTTGTTGCTACTACACAATAACAAAACAAATTGCCCGCTGGTCAAAGCTCGAAAAGTTTGAATATATTTTACAAGTAATTATATATTTTAAATCGATAAAACATGTAGTGCATTATTTTCATAATTAACCGATCACACTCACATGAGATAAAAACCTCACCTCCCAATGTGCACCTAACACATTTAGTTTATTACCCTCTAAATTAGCCAGTTTAACTAGGACATATAACCGCTATCCAAGCCCAATCTTGTTAATAATCTGTATTAGATAAGTATAACTACCCACACTAGGTATACATTCATAAATAATACCGTAACGACACATATGAGTGACACACCACCTATTTAAATAATGGGTGTCCAACCCTCTACCAAAATAAAATGTTGGCCTCATATGGCTCATTCTTAGCATTACTGTCGAAACATGATTAATTACTAACGTCCTAATGACTTTAACAAGAAGTGTCAAATTTATCTATCATTAACATACAACAACATTAACCAATCCACAATAATCCCATACACCGTAACCAATATAAATGAAACCACCGTATAAAGTCTGAATCTGAAATAAATAAATAAAGTCCCCAAATAAACCATCGGCTAAAAATCCAATACATTCAATACAACTGACTAAAAATAATTTAAAATACTTAAGTCTGAATAAAAAGGACAACATGCCCAGTTATCCAAGAATAGAGAACCTAATCTAGCATGGCAATAATAGAATCTGCTACTCAAAACCATGCAAGCCTCTACATCAACTACAGTTGCCAAATCCTTGGAAGATGAATCATCCCTGGCGTCGTTTGAAAATAGATTCGATACGGGTCAGAGCCCAAAACCTTTAAAAACATTTAGAAAATGTATAAAATGCATAACTGAAAATATAAAGTCCATTTTCATATTTATAAACCTGCAACGCACTCTCGTGAGTCACCCCTCATCTAAAGTGCGCACCTAACGTATGCATCTTAACCCATCTTTTTACGCTACCTGCCTAACTAGCCTTGCCATTAACATCAATCATATGCTACCCTGACCCGAGTATAATATCTACCTTTAGTTCATTAATTAGCTTTCACAACTACTTAATTAATATCTCGTTAAATTATCACAATTTAAAACATAACTTTACTCCAATTATTTATTTCCACAATCACATTTATTTGTCTACACCCCGATATAATTATTCTCATATTTATATACGTAATTATTTCACATTCTTATTTATTAAGCTGTACAAGTATATAGTTATTCTCATCTTCATATACATAAATATTTCACACAAGGTAAATACGTATACATATATATATATATATATAAACCGCTATCTTTTCGAGTCTTTACTTGCTGGATGCAAAATCACTAGCATGGTATCAAGCTCTAGGAATGTCCTCCACATTTTGGGCTACCTGGTCAGAATATCACCACCGAACCCTAAAATATAAACGAACACTGGAGGCGTTTATGACCTTAAGTCTGTGGTCATAACCATACCACATTACTCGACGGGACTTCAAAACCCACATCACATGATCGTGCACAAAACCTAATACCCAAAGGAAACCGTACTACCTCTACTATGATTCGCCAGAGTGACCTCCCACGATGTGCAACCTCCGCCGATAGCAAATCCTCTAAGATGGGTATGTTTTCCATAAATATCATACACACAAATACTATTGACCATGTATATATTTACTATCACTACCCGCATATATAAAATCCCAAAGTCCGGCTAATTCATGCCTATCTCCTAAAGCATTAGCCTAATTATTCCAAGTATAGCCTAAATCCAAAAATACATAGCCTCTTATTATATTGATTACACAATTAGTTTATTAATTCCAGACACTAAGCCATTAATTATCCTAATTTCCTACGAATTTATGGATTAAATATTACATGCGTTGTTCGTCCTAAATGCGCATCCAACCTCTCTCCGAATTTTATCCTAACCATACCCACAATTAATTTTTATTTAAAATAAAGTTCCAAAAGCTCTATTTCCATTTAGGAACCTCCTAAAATTTCCCGGACTCTAAATTAATTTATATAGAAATCCAACTAAGGACCAGGGTTGGCTGAAAAACGGAATTGGTTCGGCCAGGAACACTACACTACGGACTTACTACAATTAATACAATTTTTTCCCAACTTTTTAATTCCAAAGTGGTTCTAATTTTCATCCCACCAAAATATATCCAAACCCCATCAACTACTAACATGAATATATGTATTAATAGATTAATTCGTGGGATTTATATCATTCTTTATCCAACATCAATTATGTCACAATTTCTAATGAAAATCCTAAATTCACAATCAAGATTTCATCTTTTCAATTCAAGATAATGTCTTTCCATTCAAGACCAATATATCAAACATTTGTTCATGGTTTTCTCTAATCAATAACAAATTTTCATGCAGTATTTTTCTTTAATAAGATTATAAAAACACCATATTATTCATTTTTCTAAAAATCCCCTCTTTCCATATCATCAAACCCACCCCAAAATCAAATCGTCAATTATCAATTTTAATATGAATGATTATACTAAGAACTTAAGAAAGAAATTTACACATTTGCCTTAAATTTTCGATGTGATTCTGAATCTCTACACGTCAGATTGAAGAAGGCAAGAATTCTCCTCCACTTCTTTCTCCAAATCAAGCCTTTAGATCTCTTGGGTGTTCTTCCTCCCTTTTTCTCACAAGTGGCCACTTTTGAGTTTTTTGTTGTATGTTATGGCTGCCTCCCTAACCCTAACCTCCCTTTAATTAACCAATATCCCAAAATTAATTAAACCCCTGGGTGTAAAATGACCCTTATGCACTTACTCGGGTCCGACTAATCTAAAATGGCCTCGATAACAAATATCTACCCCTGGGTACTTGATTTTGACTATTTTAACCACTCCCGAATCAACTGTGCAATCAAAATTATCACCCGAGTCACCAAACATAAACATCATATCTCAACCCCAAAATTTCACATACAAATGCCTCGGTTGAGATACCATCAATTCCCATCGTTTTTACTCACATACGATGCATTATAATTGACTTAATTAAATTTACTTAGTCACGCTAGTAAATTTCAACATAAATATTAATCATATTCTCACTAAATAATATTTATTAGTTTTTCGTTATTTCCCATTTCAATTAAATTATGACATAATGTAATTTAAAAAGCTAAAATAAATTACTCAAAATTACTTGTAATTACAACATGCTTATAGATGAATATTCACACAATAAATATATCATAACTACACTCGTGCTATAGATAGATATACATAATATATCATATATATATATATATATATATATATATATATATATATATATATATATATATATATATATATATATATTGCTCCATATATGCATATAAATGTATCCCCAGAGCATGGACCTCGCGAATACATCACTCGTGTGTTATCAGGCTCCAGGCATCACGCATCAGACTGAGTCACTGGGTCGAAATCTCACCACCCCAAACCATAATCAGATACAACAGTGGAGGTCATAAACATACCCCCGGAGGTTGCAGCCATACCATATCGCACCCATCGAGTCTCCAAACCAATATCTATCCTCACACGTGGATAGTGGTCATGCAATATTAGTAGCATCGGGGGAAACAATTCGATACCTGCTAGTTAATGCGAGGGTGAACTGCCCACTATGCGCAACCTCCATATGATAGCATTACCGAATAGGTATGTTCAATAAAATTAGTAGTCAATCACACATATAAATACATATATACGTATCCCCCAATAAATATATACATAATAGTGACCTCGTATGAAATCCCATAATGTTTGAGTCTACTATATCTCAAAGTCCGAACCGAATTCCCGATTGGACGTCTAAGTGTTCATTCACCTAAATTCCCAATTCCCCTCACTCGAACGCATCTATCCTTTGGCCTAACACACTTACCAAGTCCCCTAAATATTGCCCAGTAGTCCCACTCTATCCCAAAAACCCCTACGATCATTCCCCAAGCTCTATCGGGTGAACAAAATATACGAACAAAAATTGGGCAGACCAACAAACCAAATCGATTCTCTTAGTAGACCGAACTGATTCGATTGAGAGAACCGATTCTCTCCCCCAGCGAACTGGTTCGGTTCACTGGACTGCCTATCATCTTCTTCCTTGGGTTTTCGTCTTCCAAACCCTCGAATGGAGGTGCCAAACCACCCCAAACATAAAATTGAACCTCCAACATCGTTATACTAACATCTAAGAGTATTATAACATAGAATTAACTCCGAAATCCTAATCAAAACCTTAGGATTCTAAATCAAATATTAATTTAATAAATATCATTTACCTAAATTGGATTTTCATGAATTCAACTCTCCTATCAATGTTCTCATGCTCATCATTACAAACCCAAAATTAATTTTAAAATTCCTACATGATCGACATCAACTACTTATCAATTCTAATATGATATTAATTATGATCTACATCTATTAATTAATTAATTAAGATTTCAACCTTTTAAACCTTTGAATCATCGAATTTGTATACCATTAACTATGAAAGTTATTATCTGCTAAATCATGCGATTTAAAGCAAGTAACAACTTGCCTTGGTGGATCTAGATTCGAAGTTCTCTACGTTTGTGATGGGTTGAATCCGGAGTTGGTTCCCTTTCCTTCTCTTCTCCAAGCCTTTTTCTTCCTTCTTCCTATTTCCCTTCTCTTAAACTCTCTCTAACTCTCAAATATGCAGAGATTAAAAATTGGGGCTACCATCCACCCCTCTAAACCTTAAATACCTCCTAATTAAACTCTAATCCCATTATTCTATTAAATCTTAGGTGTAAAAGACTATCCTACCCTTATACGGTTCCTACCATGTCTAAAAATCCCCTAAAATCCAATCATAACATTTGGGTATCTATTCTGGACGATTTTGATCATTCCCAAATCACTAGTGCATTTGAAAAGGTCATTTCGATCACCCAACTACAAATGTGTTGAGATATCATTAATCAGGCTCGGCACATGCGTACTGTACGCGTCGCCCATAAAATATACCAATCTATCGGTGTAAGACTCTATCGACATATAATAATAAATCATCGCTTTCACTCATATGCGATATATAATAAATCACATATCTATTTACTCGTCACATGCAAGAAAATAATAATCATAATAAATATAAATCCTTGACTCACAAATTAATATTTACCAAAATCCAATTTAATTTCCCCCAATTAAATTAATAATTATACGCGCACATAAATTAAATAATCATAAAACTACGGGCATTGCATTCTTCCCCTAATAACGGAATTTTATCCCCAAAATTTGAACGTACCTGCCATGAAGAGTAGTGGATACTTTTCCTGCATGTCATCCTCACACTCTCACTTTAACTCGTCAACATTGCGGTGTCCCCACTATACACACACTAACAGTACTAACTTTGATCAAAACTTTCGCTCGCTACGACACAAAATGGCAACATGCCTCTCCTCATAAGAAATATTCAATTATTAGTCAATTTCCTCTAACGGTATATGCTGATAAGCCATGTTATCCCTGAGATGCCTCCTCAATGATGACATATGAAACACGTCGTGAATCCTCTACAAGCGCTCTGGTAAAGCGAGCCTATATGCAACTGGACCTACCCTCTCGATAATGGAAAAAGACCCTATATACCTCGGAGCCAACTTTCATTTATTCTCGAATTGCATCACTCCCTTCATGGGAGATACCCAGAGTAACACTTGATCACCCACGTTAAACTCCAAAAATATTTGGTTCGTATTAGCGTAACTCTTCTGCATGTCCTGAGCTACCCAAATACGACTCTTGACCAAATTAATCTTTCTTGACGTCTCTTAAATCAAATCTGTATCGAGAAGCTTGTTTCCTCCCACATCTAACCAACAAAAGTGCAAAGATAAGGTCTCCCGTTCAATGCCTCAAACGGTGTCATGCCAATTGTGAATTGGTACGAGTTGTTATACCGAAACTCTACCAATAGCAAATATTTCTCCTAACTACTCATAAAGTTCAGAATACACATCCTTAGCATATCCTCTAACATCTAATTCACCCTCCCCATCTTCCCATCGTTCTGCAGGTGATACATCGTGCTTAAACGCAACTCCATCCCTATCGCCTCCTGAAACTCTGTCAGAAGTGGGATATAAATATCTTATCCTGATCTAAAATAATGTTGAGAGATACCCCATGTAATTCCACTATCTATGCAATGAAATTTGGGCATACTGCCTTATCGTGTAATCCGCCCGAAGTGGCGAGAGCTGTGCCACCTTGGTCAATCGATCCCTAATAACCCAGATGGAATCGTGACTCCTCTGTTATGTCGATAAACTAGTGATGAAATCCATCAATATAATCTCCCATTTCCATACCAGAATCTCCAATGGCTGCAAAATCTCGATTGGTCTCTAATGACCAACCTTCACTATCTAACAAGTGGTGCATCTAGAGACAAAATTTCCTTTATCTTACTTCAAACTGTCCCACCATTACTATCTCCTCGTAACCTGGTACATCTTATCCCCTCTGGGATGCACTAAAAATTATGGCCCATGCGCTACCTCCATAACTTCTTATTATAGGCCCTCATCGTCTAGGAAATCAACCTCCCATTAATGTGTAATCCACCCTCAACACTAACTGGGAAAGACCCCACCCTACCTACAAATAACTATTATATTTCCTTCTGATAAGAGGGTTTACTTCATGTGCCTTCATAATCCTCAAAATGATCTCGGGTGTAACGGCCATCACTTCTACATAGGCTCGAACTACCTCCTCCTCCTTGAAGAAGTTCATCTCAATTAGTCTTTAATATTGCTGTCAACTTCCCTTAAGGCATACAAATTAATGTATATGACTACACGTTAGCATTTCTCGAATGGTGTTGAATATCGAACTGACTAGGGCAACCATACACCCTTGACCATGTCCACACATGCATAATTATCATCTATGCAACTCACATGCCTCCCAAAAATCAACCACACATATCATGCATGGCCATACAGTAAAGGTATACTCGATAACCTTTCTAATCATGACTACACTATCCTTGACATTATCCCACTTATTCAACTAGCGGTGCGAACATCCCTGAGTGTTCCCGACGTTGCACTCCTTGGATCCATTGGCCTTAAATGATATAATAACTCACTGCTTAATACGTTGCATCTTCACACATGTAATGCCTAACATATTAAACAAACGTCCTAGATCCCAATATCTCTTAACTCTCGACACTTACTATGCCTTATGCGTGGGATGTCTCGCAAGCTAAATTAAAACAAGGAACCCTCTCGGTACACTATTGCCTAGCTCAGTCAATTATTGAGATCCGTTGACCCAATACACAGTACTGGGGCACCCCAAGGTAATGTACCCTTACGGACAATACCCTACCCTGAAAGAGGCTAAATCTTAACTCTTGACTCCTAAATCTTTAAAGGAGTCATACAATATGTCGTACGCACTATCGACCTAGTCCCCGACTTTAAGTTGATCACAATCTCAATCTTTTGACTCGGCGGTAACCCCAGCATCTCCTGAATCACATCAGTGAAGTCATTAAACACAAGGATCGAATCTAACGTGACAATAATACACTTTGAAGTTTCCTACTTAATATCATACAAATTCATGTTTGACCCTCTCTCGGGACGAGGCATCGACATAGGAAACCTATCTTATCCTTGAATAACAACCATGACAGTCCTACTATAACAATTCACCATTACTCTAACTATCACTAACCAATCCATACCTAGGATAACATCATACTCGTGCATATCTAAAATGATCATATTCTCTACTAAGCATAACCTCCCAATGTCCACACTTACTCCCCTGTAGATGAAACGAATTAGAGCCCCGCTTCCTGATTAGTCACGAATATTGTATGTTAACACCATTTACTTATGCATCACGCATAATAGTGGTCGTTATTCCCCATATTTAAATCTCTTATACTTTATAACATTTGTTCTCATTATATATATGCTTTTTAAGTTTTTTTTTTGAGTCTTTGTATGTATTGGAATGCTAAACGGAGCAAGTGTGCACTTTTCGGGAAAGTTACGATGCATTACCCAACTTTGGGGGAATTTAGTCATTTATCCATTTTAGCTTCGTGCCCAAACTCTTTGTAATACCCCATAATTTTATGTCTTTTAATTATGAGAAAATGAATTTGCTTTTAATTATGGGATTCATTAAATTAATTTGGGATGATTAATTGGAAATTAATTCAGATTTAAATAACTAGCGAGACGAGAGTTAGTATTTAAATATGATGATAATGTTTAATATTACCGAGTGATTATGGTAATATGTGATTATTGAATTTATTAAAATTGTCGTGAGTTGAAAATACGATATTTTCGATAATTAAGTTGAGACGCGCGTGTCAGTCGTGTTAGGACCCAATTTAATGGATTTAAAAGTATTTTATTTTTATGTCATCCATATGATCATTTTAAGTGCACCAACGTGCCCAGAAGGGTCGAGATAATCAGGAAATACTAGCCTGGGGTTTAGTTTGGGTACCGGGCCTAACTGGCAACCCGGGAGGGTATTTTAGTCATTCTTATTTTTGTTGAATAGTGACCTACGAAAATTAGGTGATATTTATCAATCAACACTTACGGTTATTAGGGCCATTATTTGTTAAAAACAAGAGAGAGTAACGTGAGAAGAAGGAAAAGGGTTTCAGGAGAATTCCAAGGGTTTCCAAGGTAAACCAACCACCACACCTCCACCATCGCCGGATTTGTGACCGGAAAGAGAGGGAGAACCAACCAACATTGTCATCAACGGATCAGAACTTCTAATCAGAGGAAAGTGATTTATCTTGCAAATATTCAAAGCATATATTTTACATGATAGTTTAGATTTAATGATTTATCGTAAAAAAGTGACTTAATTATGAAACTGGAGAATTAAACATTGAATATGTTAGGCTTCATGTAGATAAACTTCTAGTAATATACTAGTTATGAAACCATGATCCATGCGTAGGGAATTGTGAATTTATGTTGAGTTTTATGAAGATTTTGAAGGAAATCAAAGAAATAGTTTTTTTTTTAATGAAAATTGGGTGTTTTGATCCAAGAAACTGATGATACATGATGATTTAATGATTCCAATACGCTAAAGATTATGCTAATATGTTAATAGGATGATTAGTAAAATTTCTTGGGAGTTTGGGACGTTGTAATGAAGAATTTTAGGTGTAAAAAGGAAGAAACCCGTAACTGTTTAAGAGAAATCTGGGTAAATACCTACTTAATCGATCGATCGATCCAAGAACGTCGATCGATCGATGATCAATCGATCGATCGATGATCAATCGATCGATCTTTTTCTTTGATCGATCGACCTCTCCTGATTTTTGGTAATTGTTTTCCCTTAAGGATTAATGAAAATCCCAAGGCCAATGATGATTCTTAGGGTGATTAATTTGATATGGTGGGACTTAGTTAAGATCACTAGAGTCTTAATTGATGCCCGAAAAAATAGTTTACTTTATGGAATTGAATGCTACTACTTACGAAGGTCTACCGAGTGAGGTACAGTTAGAAATCGTTTGAATTGAAATTTTAATGGGAGTGGATGATGAAGTAAGGATAAGAACAGTAACAGAGGGACTTTAAGTTACTGAGATGACATTAGAAACCAATAGGAGACCTATTAACCTTTTGGGGTAGGTTTAAGTACTCAAATTGATACGACAAGAGTTATCAAGCTAAATATTGCATATGATGTTCGGGATAAATTTGCTACGTACGAGACTTACTAGATGGAATGTGTGAATACCTACATTGAAATATGATTACTTAGGTTGTGTGAATGACTAATGTATAGATTTCTTATGTGTATGACATACCTACCATACTTGCTATCACGGAAGGTTGGTTTTCGAAAAAGGGCCATCTTATCTTCGTGTACCTTTAGGGGGGATTTAGATTGGTACTTTAAGGACATATGACTGTGAATGACTTATTTGCGAGTTGATAAGTCAGCTAACCATGGGAGCGTAGGTATGTGCGTGACCCATGGGTATGTGAACTATGTTCACCTCCAATATGTGTGATTTGTATTGAGACGGTTCCTGAGTGATTCAGAACGCGTGATCCTTAAGTACGTGATGTACATGGATTTGATAGCACAGTATGCGTGCACCGCAACTTAGCCTAGGGGTGCCTTATATATATGTGTGTGCTGAGAGTGATTTATATATATACTTGTGACTAGTTCACTGTTGCTTAGTAGATGTGAATAACTAAGATATTTGAATGAGCTAAGAATGTGAGAATTTAATTAACACTTGAGATAAGTAATTTAATTAAAGTGAATATGGGCTATGAATATGATTTGGTTGGGTGTTACGAGTACATACCCTATGCTAGAATGCGAAAGCAAGAGTGGTATAGACTAGTTAGTTAGCGGCATAACTAGGATGGGTTAAGGGCATACGTTAGGCATGCACATTAGTTGAGAGGTGAGAAACTCATATAAGAGTACGCAACTAACATGTTTATAATATGTGATGTTTAATTTTAATTTAAACACTTGCTAAAGTTTTAAACGTTTTTCACCTTGGGCTCCGACCCGTTTTCCTCCAAATCTATTTTCGTTTTGTAAAAATATTTTAGGTGTGCAGCCACAGGGACGCCAAGCGTAGGAGTTCCATTCTGATGACGTGCTGTAGTTGCTGCGGAAGCTACCGAATCTCGGTATTATACACCCCACATTTATTCTTGATTCGTTCAGGGTAATTCATATCAGTTAGCGCATGGTGCCCAATTCTTATCTAGAGATTTTAGATGTAGACTTTCATTATTTCAGATGTTGGTTTAATCAGACTCTTGTATCAGAATTTTATTTACTCTGGTATTATTATTATTGGAGTGTTTACTCCAGACTCAGTTTATTATATTTCGTTGGTTATTCATATGAGATTGGTTATAGGATTGATGGTTGATGATTTAATTATTTAGTTATTGTTAATTGAATTAATAAAATTATGCATCTCTCTATTTTAAATATTAGGTGGCTAGTAATAAATTAAATGTTTTCAGCAGTGATGCTAAGACTGAGTCAACTTGATATTCTGTATTAATTTCATAAAAGAGTAGATTCTCGGTATTTAATTAGTTGGGGTGTCAGTATTTCTCTGAGTTATCTTCATATATCCACTGACAACACATCAATCCGAACCCTAACAATCGAGTTATGGTCATTTTTCTTCGAGGTCGCTTTGTGTGGAATGATAAGGGAATAGGTCTACCGGCCTCAGACCCTGGGTCGACTGTCATGTCGGGCTTTGCCTTTAAATCAAGACAGTGTGCAAAATCCAGATCCCGGTCGACTAGTTCCAAACCCGCGATCGACCGAGCCCTTCAATTATATGATTCTTTGGTTAAGTTAGTTTTTATTTAATATTTTTAACCTCTTATTTGGTGGGTTTGTTTCCACTTACTATAAGTAGCAATTGGTTTTTACTTGTAAAGTGTGTTGGTTTTTAATCATTTCAGATAAAGAAAGCAATATTTTTTTTAGATTTGTGCTCTCTTCTCTCTACTAGGGCTTGTGATATTTTCTTTCTTCTCTCTCTCTATTTCATTTTTTGTAAGTTATTCAAGATCATCTTTATAGTACTTTGTTAGCTATTGACACTCTTTGGTCAATTAATATAGTTGTTTTGTTTTGATTACTACCTCTTCTAATGGTTTTTCCTCTCTTAATCGGTCCTACTTTTTGTGTATGCATAGTTATTGTCATGAGTAGTTAATTTCCTTATGTTGGGAGGATGAACCCACCTTTCATGGTTCCACTTCTTGATTGGTTAATGTTTGAATCCAATAAATGGGGGTATGTATTGGTATTAAAGTTTCATAGGATTGTAACTTCTCTTATCATGTAAGAGTTGTTTTTAAGACTGAAATCCAACATCAAAGAATATGTTCGATAATATGTTAAAATATTCATCTGGTATTTTTCGGATGACACCTTTCATGCGGGATTATTGAGAACAACATTTTATTCCCATTCGATTGTGATTCAATCATAAGAACCCTTTATATGGTGATCATTCAAGGTGGGTTAATGCTCCTCAACCTTTTGTTAAAAACTATTTTAGCATCGGTAGTATAAATCCTGGTTATTTTAATTAGTCTTTAGTTAAGTGTTCCAGTAATTGTGGTTGACCTTGGTCCGCTATAACTTTCGTAACCTAAATCATCTTTTCTTTTATTTATACTTCTTGTTTATCGAATTTTACCTAGAATAATATCTTCATTGCTTCAAATATTTCCCAGAGGAAATCAACTCCGGTCTTACTAGGTTTTTAATATACTCGCGATTAACATGCACTTACATTATATAATATGTTTAGCGAACCAAGTTTTTGGCACCATTACCGGGGAATTATTAGTAACATTTATATTCATTTATTTCTTTTTTGATAAACCCTATTGCATTTAATTGTTTGAGCTAGTTTTTGTTTGAAGAATAGGTTCTCTGTCCAAATGAGCAAGAAATCAAACCAAGGGTTTGACTCATCTCATCTCAAGGCTCAAACAATCCATCCAATAATTATAGGACTTCATCTCAGTATCTCTATATGCTTAATAAGGCGCCTTCTCAGACATATTTATCGTCCGTATCATATTTCCCTAGTGAACTACCCTCGGTGCAATCCTTCGAACCTCAAATGGAGTATAATCATGCACCACTGCATGGTGTGGCTCCAGTGCGTAAATCATTTGGTGACTACCTCCGCCTTGGGTCAATTACTTCTCTCGGGTGTATCACGTTCCCTTTTAATCACGGGGATTTCCACTTCCGAAATGTCATGATTAATCTAATTCCTTCCTTTCACGGGATGGAGAATGAAAATATATATCATCATATTCGAGACTTCAAAGAGGTGTGAAGCACATTTTCAAACCAAGAATTTCACACCCGAGCTTCTGCGAGTTAAGCTTCTTTCTTTCTTCATTAAAGATAAAGATAAATATTTTTTAATCACACTTTCCGCCAATTCTATTGGGAATTGACAATAACTACAAGACCTATTCTTAAAAAGAATTCTTTCCCACACACAAGATGAATGCACTCATGAAACAAATTCAAAATTTTCAATAATATGATCATGAGACATTCGACAAGTGTTGGGAATGTTTCAAATCTTTGAAGCAGTCTTTCCCTCACCATAACTTTGATAAAATGCGATTGATTTCCATATTACATGGTGGGTAAACCCCTTAACTAAATAATTGATCGAAACGATGTGTTAAGGTAGCTTACTTGCCTTGAGTGGTGAGAAAGTTGAGGTACATTTTGAATTTTTTTCAAAGACCTATCGAGGTTGCAATACAATGAATCCTTTTGACCGCACTAGTCGAGAAAACACCACCCCTCGGAGGCAAACCCAATGTGTATCTACCTTATAGGAGAATCAAGATGCGCAAAACCATGTACGACCAGTTGTAACTATAAAAAAAAGCTTTTAAGATGGATGCTTAAGAGTCCCCAAAGATGGTTTATCCTTCTCAAATACTTTTTGGGACAATCTTTGGGACGACTAGAGGGGTCCATTTGATAGGGGGTTATAAATACTTTTTATGGCTCCATACCCGCCTCAAAAGAGTTTTTTGAGACGGGAATATATCCATCTCAAAAGCTTATCATTTTATATGAACCTTTTGAGACGGTAAGAAAACTGTCCCAAAAGAGTGCTTTTTGATACGGTAAGTAAGTTGTCTTTAATATAATTTTTGAACAGTTTTAGCCACCCCAAAAGAGGTGAAGATATCTCAAAATTTTTGCGCCAATATATTAGGGAGGATAAAATCTATCACTAAAGTTTAATATATAATTGAATTACATTTTAGACAAATTAATAAAGCGTCACCAAATGATAAAAAAATATAATACATAAGATGATTTTCAGCCAACATAATGAATCATTTTCTTTCAACAATATTTAAGTTATTACAAGCATCTCGAAATCTTTATCAAAACAAAAATTATAACACTAAGTTCAAATATTCGACTTAATAACAAAAATAAATTAAATTCTGATACTCCAAAACATGAAATTCTTTTATCAAAGTAATCCCGCAATCTTAAAGTGTACGATTTCCAAAACCACTGATTAACATTGCATGTTATACAAAAGTTGCCACCTGCAAAAAAAAAAAATAGTGTCAATTACGTCAAAATTAATATCCCACTCATCAACAATATATGGTGAAATGAATCAATATAGTATATTCTCATCACAAACAACATAAATTTTAAACTATATCTTTTTAATAAATATCTAACTATTATTATTATTATTATTATTATTATTATTATTATTATTATTATTATTATTATTATTATTATTATTATTATTATTATTATTATTATTATTATTATTATAAGTGGACAAAATCTCCTTCGTTTATTCATGAAAATCACAGGTAGCGAACCTATTTTAAACGTTAAAATTGATTATAGGAATACTATACACCAACTAATAGCAAATTCTCACCACCCCCATAATAACTCTCACCACCACCATTGAAAATTTAACTTTAAAAGAGAGAATGTCCCACCAACTACAAAACAACTATGACAAACCTACAATAACCAACAACTACTATTTAAGAAAAATCTACAGAGTATCCTTTGTTTATTCATGAATACCACCCTGTTTATAGGTTAAACTTCACCCAAACAACTCACTAATCAATTGCCACAACATGGCAACATGTAACTTTAAAATGGAGAATTTCCAATTTTAATTAGTAGAGCTACAACAATATCATAATAATAAAGATGTATCATTACCTAGTCAGTACAAGTTGTTGAGATTCTAGAAGCATAGTGTGGGATAATACTAAGAAATAAACTTTGTATTTCGCTCCTCATTTTAGCCTGCATATGTAGTAAAGCTTGTTGGTTTCTAATTTTTAATTCTTCGAGCTCCTGTCGATGCTGCACTTCTCGATCTTCAATGTCTTGTTGATGTCGAATAACGTGATACACATCTTTATTCTTCTCCTCGACTTCATAAATATACTTCCAGTTGATGCATTTATTCCATCAAGCCTGCTTTTTTCCTCACAACCCATAGATGCCATCTCATAAAAGCTAGAATAAAAACAGCCTTAATTTAATTACAAGTGCTACGCATCTGCCTTAGTATTACCCCACGAATCTTACTTAAGTGCTCATTGACTTGAAGAAATAATTTTTTCTTTTACATATAATTTACCTTTTTATGTCTTTGATCAGAAGACCAAGTCATTATTGGTCATCTCTTATAGAGTTATTATGATTGAACTTGTAAATAAAGTGTCTTTTCATATTTATCCTTTAGTGTATGTGGGAATGAAGATGAATCAATGATGGGCACATCAGAACATTTATAATGGGAAAAATGAGAAGTTGACACATGGACTGCCTACTGTGTACTCCCTTTTATAATATAGAATATATTTTCATCTATAACCTCTTATATGGGACTAATTATGAAATAAAAACCGCATGGGATTGTTGATAACAAAACATCACAGAATGGGAATAGAGCCCAAATACCTAGAAAATTCAAATGATAACAACACTTTATTTCAAATGATTTCATAATAACGACACTTTATTCCTTGCCTAAAAGTACTACATTTGATAAAGATTCAAATGATACAACACTTTATCAGTAAATTGCATCGACAATCACAAGTACTCATGTATATGTATATTGCATAGGCACATATATGTATGTGTAAGAATTGGCAAGTAGAGTTTTGATAGAGTTTTTGTGACACCCCGCCTAATTAAATCCCGGGTGATCAGTCCTAAAATAAATTAGAACATGTTTCTCAGTTGGTTCATTCTTAGAATCACTGTCGAAACTTTTTATTTACTAACCACCTAAGTGAAATTAGACTGGTGCCAAGTTTTATCTTTCATTAATTCAAAGAAATACTCATATGGAAATAAATCATTAACAATCACAAGCTAACTAAAACCAACCATCACAGATAAATAAGAAACTGGTCGAATAACCATCGGCTAAAATCCAACACAAATGTAAAGACATATAATACTGGATATCAAGTATTTGAAATAAATACTAAATAAAATCGTGAGCAACATGTTCGAATATCTGATAGAAAATCTCTACACTAGGAATAGAAGGAATAGAGGGGCCTATCCAAATCCTGCAACATCCACATATGCTGCAGCAGCGAATCCCAAGAATGAATCAAGCCTGGCGTCCCTGTGGCTGGACACCTAAAAGGTTTTGAAAATATTTTATAGCAAGGGTTAGAGCCCAAAACATATTGAAAACATTTAGCAAATAATTAACTTGCAGTAATATAAAATGCATGAATGCGCTTCATATTTAAGTTAGTGTCACACTCCCTTGAGGGCATACTCACCCCTCCACTAAGGTGCACACCTAACGGTTACTTTAACCCCACCTAGTTGTACTACCCCGTCCAACTAGTCCTCGGATAATCCTCCGCTGCCTTTCTACTATAAACCGAGTACTATTAATGCATGATTTATAAGTTATTTACCACCTTAACTTAGTTAATCATCTTTCCTTGAAAGCCATATAACATTCACTAGTTATATACATAATACAACTTTCTCCATGTATTTAAACTTTCCGTATATAATTATTCACCCCATTATGTACGTACAGTTATCTTACAACTATCCCACATGTTGAATGTGAATATAACTCATATATAATTAATACAATTCACTACATGTATTTAATGACCCGTATATAACTATTTATCCCATTATATACGTAGAACCATATTACAACATTCACACATATGTTGAATATAAATATAACCCATCCTCCCGAGTAACAACTCACCGGATGTATTCTCTAAAGTTCTATCACACTAGGTGTACTCGTATAACCTAGTTACCCTAAGTCAGAATCGCTCACTAACTTGGCCAAAAACATACATAATGGAGGCGGTCATATTCCTTCCCTGAAAGTGAGATAAGCCCCTCACCCATATAATGGACGCTATGACCTGGGGATATACTCGCCCTACTCCTCAAGCTAGGGGATTCACCCACATCGCGCAACCTCCTCCGATAGCACTAGAGTATATATATTAATAATATCTAATCACTGATATTTATATGCGCACACTATACATATACTATCGCACACCGTATATATATAAATATAAAATATCCCAGCTTTACCGTGTACCGAGTCCGTAACACTAGCCTATATTTAGTATCTCGAGTTTATGGTCCAACTCTGATTATTAATTAATTTACACATTAATTAATATAATACTTTCCCGTGTCTATAGTTCCGACTCTAATTTAATTAATTCACACAATAATTAATTTATTACCTTGGTGTCACTCAACCCATACACCCGGGCTCGCTCACTTGGCCCGAAGTTAAATATTATCCAAGTCTATATCCTGACTCTAAATTAGTTAATTTAACACCCTGGTGTCACTCAACCAATATATCCGGACTCGCTCACTTGATTTGTATCTAATTATTTTGGAGTCGAATTCCTCAAATTGATCCATAAAGTGCCCCACATAAATCCTCCCTAATCCCAATTTCTTTCCCCAAAATTGTTAGAAATATGTGCCTACTATTTATTTGTCACTAAATAAAACATAGGAATTAAATTTAGATTTTATTTCCCCCTTATATATAAAAGTGGCGACCTGTCAAAAATATGGGACCATCGATCGATCGATCGACCAGGTCCCTTTCTTCTCCACGATTCTGTTTTAGCCATTGTGAATACAACCAAGCTTCTTCTTTCTCCTATAGTAATCTCCAATCATAATCAACCATATTAACATATGAAAACAGGTTCTAATCAACCTAAAAGCCTTAATTCAATTACAAATTTCCACGAATTCTAACGTTTTCCAGATTTAGGTTTTACCCGGGTTTCAAACACGCAAACACTTTACATCTCTATTATCAGAAATTAAATGTCAATTCTTGATAGATTTAATCATACGATTCATATTACTATACTACAGAATCATAAAACATACTAATAATACCCCAAATCTCATCAAGATATACCCTTTCTCAAAAACCCGATTTCACCCGAATACCCATTTATACCTAAAACGAATTTTGGTTTACACATCACAAAAATATGAATTGAGTATCAAAATTGAACATCACAGCAAGTTAACCACTTGCCTTTGGGTTCTTAGAGTCTGATCCGTTGGAGTAGAGGCAAGCTTAATGATGAGCACCCAATCCATTCCTTTTTTCATCTCCAAAAGATCCACAAATTGGCTCTAACTTCTCCCTCTCACTTTCTCCCCAATTTCTTATATTTAGGTTTATGTTTCTCTTCCGTTTCCCACTCTTAGATTTAGGTCTTAAAACAAAAATCCCGTTTTTAGCCTAATGGGCCAAGCTCAAGTGACCCAAACAACCCCGGTTATGCCTAAAAACGCCCCGTGACCCGTTTACTACCCCCGGGTACACTTTTCCGACTATCTCAGTCCATCCGGGCTCAACCGTGCGCTCAAAATCGACATCCAAATTAATTTATAATTTTTTTATCTCACACTCAAATTAGTCTATATCGACTCCGGGTTGAGATAAATAAATGCCACATCACTAATACACATTATGACGTAAATAAATTATTACTATTCACTTAGTAATTAAATTTCCCTAAATATTAACCATTCACTCTCCGATTAATATTTAAATACATATTACCATAATTAATTCAATTAAATTACGATACACAAGTAATTTAAAATTTTCCGAATTAATTAAATATCACATGAACAGAAATACAGGGTGTTACAGTTTTGAACATACCTGGTTGACTATCTTATACTTTTTCAGTAGTACTTCCCAGGAGGATAATCAAAGAATTAGGCGACAGTTCGATAAAGTTTGAATCAAAGAATCTGTAGCACTGCCCATCTTATACTCAGTAGCACTGCTCATTAGTAGCACCACCCATCTTATACTTGTTTAATTGCACACTTGTTCAGTAATACACCTGGTTGCACTGCTCATCTTACAACTTGTCATCCAAATTGACATTCAATTATCAATCCAAGAATGTCTATTTGGTGTGCCACACGTACATAATGTCCTAAGTACGAGTGTTGTGCGTAATTCTATATGGATTCTGTTTACATTTTAGGCACTAATGCTTAAATATAAAACACACCGAAGCGTATTAAAATATGGATGAAAACAACAACTCTTATTTTTTGCCATCATTGGTTTGGGTAGTAGTGCCATCAACAGCTATCTCAGACTCCTCCTTGAGGTCAACCTGAGATCAACCACTATGATCTTGCTCTCCAAATTCTAAATCGTATTACTCGATTCAGTTGCGAAATAAAGCCAGTACCTATTAGGGATAAAGATTCAAAACCAAATTGATTATTTATTACTTTATTGCTTATTACTAAATAAGTTTGAAGTCTAAATTTCAAATGAGTTCAAGAGAAGATTAACATAATATCCTTTTCTTGATGCGACCAATGTCCCTGAGGAGAGGAAAAAAATGAAGTTAATCATAAAGCAACTAACAGAATGACAAATAACCATGAAATACTAGCAAATATAATGGAAGCAATTGTGATTTATAAGCAGCGAAATAAATAAGCAACTCATCTCACCCTAAGGCTAAATATCTCAAAGGTAGTATTAATCCTGATAAAAGGATTCACTAGAAATAGTTGATTCTAATTTATAATATGTACGCTCTGTATGCAAGGCCTTAAAACTTAATCCAATTAAGAGTTTGGCCACTCCAAAGTAAAGAAATTAATTAAAATTGAATATATAAAAAGGAATTTTTAACTTCTATACCATCAACTGATACTTTAAAGATTCCATCCTTTCAACAACATTACCATTAAGAACTTCATCTAAGATGTTGGCTTCCCCATTTTCCCTTGGATACACTTTCGAGTGCTTATTCATGACAAACTTTAGAGACAATTGATTTAGAGATCAATTATCAAAACCTTCTGTTAGGCACAAAATTCCATGGAAAAAATCATGTTAGCCAAAAAAATATTATAGTACTCAAAGAAAATGGAACTAATATCCATACATGGTAAATATTATTCCTATAGTGCATGGAAATTTGAGGAGGACGTGTCATATTCTAGATGAGTTCAAGAACAATCCGATTCAATAGAGTAAAGCTGAAAAGTGCAATAACAACCAACAATGTAATAAGCAACATGGTAATAAATAATTCATTTTGATATGCAGTTAACATAAATACATATAACTTTACCGTGAAAAGTGTTTCTTCACCTCTTCCCTCCTCATTTACCGGGGCTAGGGACCGAATTGCTCATATAATTATTGTCTCCTATATTTGTTTTATTCCCCTGGTTTTTCATTTGGATAGTGTATTTTGCTTCTAGTTTTAGAGTTCTTGTTGAAATTTGGAGTTCAGTACTTGATTGAATTAATTTCTGTCCCATGGTTGTAAGAGAAGAAACGGTATGCGTCTCTGGACATGCTTCCTCTAGTTCCTGTGATGGTTTGTGTCCCATGTACGTAACTTGATTGAGTTAAATATTTGAATGTTAACAATTTAAAATTGGAAATTATTGATTATTGTGCAGACATGAGGATTTCAAATCCATTAAAAATGTCATAACAAGGACCAACATTAGGATGTTTTTAAGTCAGACATGCGGTTCAGTGTGTACAATATGGAAACCCTTAAATTTTCAACAAAATCTATAGCCTGGCATACAAGATTATAATTATCCATCTATGGAACATAAGTAAACTTGATTACATCTAGATGGAAAAAAGGATAGAGAGCAAGAAAAAGGGTAATCTAGTATTGGTCTATAGTTAACACTTTGTTGGAAATCAACTCTCCCATATCTTCATTCAACATTATTTTAAGTGATTTTAGACCTTGCCCATTTTCTTTTGTCATCTCATCTCATCTCATCTCATCTCAAGATGATATAAATTTAACTTTTGATTTATTGAAAACTCAAGATACCCATCTTAAGAATTTCAAATTTATCCCCACATATATTATCCAAATTTTACGTACTAGTTAAAAAATTAAATTGCATAAATGATCAATTACAAATAAAATAAAAATTATGGGATCTTTAAGCAAACAAAATTTTTTGTTTTCTACTACCACACAATTGTGAAAGAACTTGGTGAATTTATCCTTGGATTGAAACCAATTAAGCTTATCCAAATTCTTCTTGACATTTTATATCAGTGATCAATCACTACACATGGGGCATCGATTAAATATTATTAATATATCGCCTTTGATTTCTAAGTGTTAGTTTGCTTAACATAAATAAAATGGGTACTCGTCCTTGTAGGGATATTCTAAAAGTTTACATTTATAATAAATTTTCTATGACTCCATTCATTTTTTTACTAATTGAAGTAAATACTAAATTGTCCACTATAATACAATAATCTTTCAGCCTTTACATTAATGCATGCCTTGCCAAAAGGGGACCTAAAGGCCTGGAATATAACCAGGCCCAACAACAACTTACTTTATGGACTGATCAAATTGAAAAGGTTAGGCGAACCTTCTTGATTTTCAATATGACAGAGAGCTTTCCGATGAGTAGGAAGCTACTCTCAAGGGATGATTACGTGAGAGTTGAAAAAAAAGAGCTCTGGTTCAACAATTTTTTATGCCAATGATATAATAAAACTGATCAACAACAAGAAAAATTAGCACCAAAAGGACTAAGTATACTACATGTGGACCCAAGCGACCGATAAAGCTTCAAAAAAATTCTCCAACAAAGCAATGAGCTCCATAAACTTGACGTCGCTGCCTAAACACTAGGCTCGAGGGCCATCTGATATATCATTAACCAAAACCATCCAAATTCGAATAGACCTTGGCAATATGGGAATATTTAAACCAAATAGCCCTAAATCTTGAGAAAATCGGATGTTGCTAAAAAACATATAGAGAATTCAAAACAAACACATCATCATATATTACACTTATGTTGCGTTTGGAAACTCGAATTCCAAGATTTGGAATTGGGGTTCCAAAACATACCCTTAGTGGATTCTGAGTAAGATTCATTAGTTGTTTGGGATTTTCATGTAAATAATGAATTTTTATGATTCATTCATGAGAAAAGTGTTTAGGATACTTTGAGCCATTCTATGTAGAATATTTCCTTGAACTTCAATCACTGAGGATGAATTTCTACTATTACATGATAACTTATTATTGATTAACTCAATAATATTCTTTATTTGCCAAATTACTAAGCTTTGCAATAGAAAGTCCATGCATGGTTAAGAATAAGTATCAATCATATATCGTTTGATTAAAAAAGTGCTTGTCCTATTTAAACGGAGGTACTAGTATATAGGATGCTACTATTATTATAAACGAATATGCTATATTGATCCTATTTTAATATATTAGTATCTCAAGTTACAACTCAAATATACTACAACTAGGTTATCAAGTTCAAGGATGAAGATACAATGAAACAAAAGACATCATAAGATAGGTAGGAGAATAATGAAGCACGGAGAATGACTTCAAAGCTTGAATAAAGAATAACTAAAGTTTTGGAATATCGTAACATGTTATCTCAATAACCAATATTAGTTTCATATAACACAAAATCACTCAAGGAAAAAAATATAAATATCATATATTTTATTGGGAGGAATATAATTTGGATAAGATTTGATGTGGGAAATTTAGTTATAGTTATCAAATCATGTTGTGCCTAACATTATCATTAAATTAACCGGGCTAAGATTTGAAGCCCTAATTTATATCCTAATAGCATTCAGCGCATGTCTCAATGAACATCAAATATCTAATGCCTGACAATGGACGGTGACTTTCTTGATCACCTTTGGATGTCCAAAAGCTTGTTCCTTGGGGTATATTTGGGAACCTCAATTCAATGCCTTGGAATTGAAATGCAAAAATTTCCGGTTCAAAATTTTTAAAATTTTAACTAAAAAGTTTACAATTTCAAATCCAAGGCATGAAATTGGAGTTCCCAAGCATACCCTTAGACTTCGAATGACCATTGTACGTCAAAGGGATTTTTCCATACATGTTTGAAGAGTCCATATTGTAACCGTTAGATCTCCAATGGGAAAAAATATTAAAACCTGTATAAATCAACTTTTTCCTACTAGATTTTGAATCTTGGAAATTTATATCCCAACTACACTCTTTCAAATATTTCTCTAACTTTAAAAGAACATTTAATAAAAAGATTAAAAAAAATGGAATACAATTTAGGGATGTAAACAAGAAGATATCAATAATCCATATTAGATCATTAACTTGGGACATGTTAGTGTATATTCATATATATAATTCCTTCTTCATCTTTTCCCTCCATGTTTTCCTCTATGTTCCCTCTCTATGTTTTCCTCTCTTTGTTTTCTTCCTTATTCCCCCTCAACTCTCTTATAAATAGGTATCTCTTGTAATAATTTTTCATCATCAATTCATATACAATATTCTCTCATTCTCTCTCTTTTATATTATCTCACGTGGTATTATAATCGATAAATTTCCATTGAAATCCTTCATTTAAATTGTAATGTAGAAAATCTCATACCGAAATTCTCAAACCATAAATTCCAACACTACAAATCTCAAAACCAAAAATCTCAAAATGAAAAAATTCACACAAAAAATCTCAAACAAAACAAAAATCTCATAGGAAAAAGTAGTATCTGTGCTTTATAGGAAGAATAAGAGTCAAGAAAAGGTAAGGGGGATGGAAATTAAGTAGGGGATAATATTGGTCCTAAATATTGTGGTTGGATCTACTAAATTAATGATTTGTGTTTTCAATCTATTTATTATCTTGGAAAAGTTGGAATCTAGACATGTAAAGTGGAATAATTATTTCATTTCATGAAATTTAGTAAAAGTAGAGTTCTCATTTTTATTAAAAATATGATATGCCCTCTATGTAAAAAATTTAAAATATATTTACTTATGTTAATTGCTATCATAAATTTTGCCCCCTCATGGCAGCCCATATAAAAAAAATTTATTAACTCACATGTATTTATTGAATTGAATGGGGGATTGTGCAAAAAAATTTAGGAAAATATATTTGTATTTACATATACTTTTGTAAATTTGTTGGAACTAAACGCTTGCAACACTTAGATGTCATATAATCTTTTTAAATCTAATACAGGCGTTCCTTATATATAGGTAATATCTTTTGCATTGAATAATAACTATAACACGGTCGCGCATCGCGCGGAGCTAAAACCTAGTTATAAA
This sequence comes from Sambucus nigra, assembly GCA_949130495.1. Lineage (NCBI taxonomy): Eukaryota > Viridiplantae > Streptophyta > Magnoliopsida > Dipsacales > Adoxaceae > Sambucus > Sambucus nigra. The sequence goes on from OX422223.1 coordinate 58,680,653, forward strand.
TAATATCGGTGCCTACTTATATGAGTATGGGACTTAACAATTAAATTAGCATAAAAAACTAGAATTTATAATGAACATAATTATGTAAGGAATTGTTACCATAACGGTTGACCCAAGTGTAAAATTGAGGCTGAATTTTGGGAAATATGTGATGTGTTAAATCCATGGTTGTCCCATGCCCTCCTTCCTTATTTTCAAGATTTATTTAGTATTGCCATGGGGGAGTTTGTAAGAAGGCATGTCTATTCCTTGTGATTTCATGGCATGTTGTATCTGAATCAGAACCCACCGTAGTTCAATGCTAAATTAATCAACAACAAATAGATTAAACCTTAATATCCTAGAAAATCCAAACCAACCCTAAATTTAATAAAAAAAACTAATCAAACCTAAAATAAAAGGCCAAACCTCTAAATTAATTGTGTAAACTCTATATTTTTCTTAGTTTAGCAAATTGGAAGAACAAATTATAGAGGACGTGTGTGTGAGTGCGTGTGTGTGTGTGTGTGTGAGTGCACGCGCGCGCGAGAGAAATACACGAGGTCAAGATCTGCATGCCGAGGATAGTGAGGGTGAGGGTTGGCGTGGGTGGGGCCGATGAGGAGTAAGATTTGTAGGAAGAGAGAGAGAGGAGAGAGTTGGGGCGGGGGGAGGGGGTCATATGATTTGGGTAGGGAGATTTTTAGTTTTTTTTAATGTATTTGGCAGGTGATAAATTTTTAGGAGGGAAGTAAAAAAAATTGTCATCTCAAAAGGTATAGCATTTGATATGGGTAGACATTTCCTGTCTTATTAGACATATTTTAAAAGAAGAATAAAAATAGTTATCTCAAACGATATTAGTTTTTGTGACACCTAATTTCACCCGTTTCATAAACTAGTTTTTAGAGACCAAACTTCAAGTTGTCTCTAAAGCTTGGTCTTAAAAGCTACTTTTTTCTACTGTGTGTCGTGTAGTGTACACAATAATCCTCACCAATGGAATCCATTCAAATGGTTTCCATTATGGAGGAGGTTTTGTGCATCATATATGACAACATTGGCCACCGAACGAAGGCATGTCCCTCACTTCCTAGTATTAAGAGGTAGTTGCACGAGTAAGCTAATGCTATAGGGGCGTATAAAAAGTAATATTCTAATACCCCCTTTGATCCCACTAACCCCATTATAATCTAAGTTGGAGGATGACACATACTCTCATGAGTTGGAAGGACCAAACTACCCAAACTCCCTCGCCTCAAGGTTTTCAAGGCCCGTTTCTATCCCCACCCTCGTAATTTCAACAACAATTACCCCAATATCATCAACTGCAACATTTTCCTACGGAACCTCCCTCTTCGTATTTGACTCCTCAGAGAAGGAAAAATGAGGAGCAATACGCCACTATTCAGAAAGTTATCCAACTTGAACAGTCCATTTCTCAAATGACGTGCTCTATGCAAGAGATGAAAACCTCTCTTACCCAATTGGTCTAAAATTCCCAAGGGGTAGCGAGATCGTTTTTGCATCTGCAGCATTAACTCAATCCTAAAGGCCAAATGGGCATTGAGATCTCCAATCCAACCGCGTCTCACACCGAGCACGTGAAGTGTATCACCACCCTCGGGAATGACAAAATGGTAGATAACAACATTGTGGGACCCTTGACAGAACGACCCATTTCCACTCATTCCAAAGGCAAATCCATTCCTCCAAAGCACTTGCAATCGTACATTACCATTACTATATACGATGACATCCCCAAAGAGGGAGATAATATTATAGTTTCGAAGGACACTATTTGTCCCATTCTGGTCCCGTTTCCACAAAGGCTCAAAGAGAAGGCTATTAAGGCATCTGATGAGGGTTTTTTGAACTTTTCAAACAAGTGAATATGAATATTCCTCTCCTTAAGGAAATTGAGCATATGGCTACTATGCTAAGTAATGAGGGGCATATGCATGGTTAAACGAAGACAAAGTGTGCGTAAAAGGGCGTACATGGTCGTACAGGCGAGTACGATCGTAACCAATGAACTTAACCTAAAGTTCAAAGACCCAGGATGCCCCACCATTTCATGCATAATTGGGGATTCTATAATTGATCATGCACTCCTAGATTCGGGAGAAAGTATGAACTTCCTTCCTTATTCTGTGTATCTCGAGTTGAAGCTCGACGAGATTAAAGTGACTCCCATCACTTTACAACTAGCAGACCGTTTGACTAGGATACCACGAGTCATGCAGGATGTGATTATCAAAGTTGATTCTTTCTACTTCCCAGTGGATTTTATTATCTTAGACACCCAACCCATACTAAAAGGGAGTGCTCAAATCCTAATAATTTTTGTTCACCCGTTCCTCGCCACCGTCAATGCTAACGTTAATTATTGGAATATGGTGATACAACTTTTCTCTGGTAATAGGACGGTCGAAGTTAATGTGTTCAGCCTCCCTAAGAAACCCCAAAGTTACGACGAAAGTGAGGAAAAGGAAGAAACGACGACTTAAATTGGCACTCTTATCCAAGAATATTTCAACCTCTCTCATTTTAGATATCCATTAGAGGCATGTATTGCAAAATCCTTGGATAGCGATTTACTCATCAATGATAAGGGCTGTGAAGATACCCTCGATGCGAATTTCTATTCACTGGGTGGGGGAGTTATTGAACATGTTAAATTCCCTCAAGTACTTTTAGTATGTGAATGAAGGTATCGCGGGTGGTAGTATAGTAGGGGGATGGTGAAAAAGAGCTCACGAATGATGAAAGTGATGGGGTTATCGAAGACTTGATGTGGATCTCCCACTTTGAGAAATTACCCCCACGTGACTCTTTTTCCTTCCCATCAAATATTTCAATGCCTAAGCTTGAGCTCAAAACCTTATCAAAGGATCTTAAGTATGTTTTCCTAGGTGGTGAGAACACCTTTTCGATGATTACAGTGGCAAATCTTAAAAATTGTCAATCGGAGTCCTTGCTAGAATTGTTGAGGAAACATAAAAGTTCTATAGGATGGTTCATATCTGACTTGAAGGGAATTAATCCCTCCATTTTCACTCATAGAATTTACTTGGAAGAGTAAGACAAGCCCACCCGCCAAATGCAATGGCTTTTAAATCTGGCCATGAGCATGGTGGTAATGACAGAGGTGATAAAGATATTGGAAGTGGGGATAATCTAGCCCATTTCCGATAGTGAATAGGTGAGACGACAAAAGTTGTGTCGAAAAAGTCGGGCATCTCAGTTGTTGAGAATGCGGAGGGTGACCTTTTACCCTCTCGCATTCCAATCAGTTACCGTGTTTGCATAGACTATTGAAAGCTCAACGCAGTCATGAGGAAATAACACTTCCCGTTGCCTTTCCTTGACCAAATTCTCGAAAGGGTAGCTGAGCATAACTATTATTATTTTCTTGATGGCTATTCGGGGTACAGTCAAATTGAAATAGCCCGCTAAGATCAGGAAAAGACCACGTTCGCATGTCTGTATGACACTTTTACCTTCTAGAGAATGTCTTTTGGGATTTGCAATGCACCGATAACTTTTCAACAGTGATGCTTAACATCTTTAGTGACATGGTCGAAGACATTATTGAGGTCTTCATGTATGATTTAAGTGTCTTCGGTAATACTTATGAGGGATGCCTAGCCAATATAGAAGAGGTGCTAGTGAGGTGAATTGAGAAAAAGCTTATTCTCAATTAGGAGAAGTGTCACTTTGTGGTGACACAGGGGATCGTCTCAATCCATATCATCTCCAATGTTGGTATTCAAGTCAACAAGGCTAAATTGATATTATCACTAACCTTATCACTCTTAAAAACCTCAAGGATGTGAGGTCTTTTCTTGGCCATGCCAATTTTTAATGACGTTTCATTCAAGTCTTTAGCTTGATCGCATACCTAATGTCCGATATTCTTGTTAAAGATGTTCCATTTATGTGGAGTGAGGCATGCCAAGAATCATTTTGTAAGTTGAAAACCATGTTGACCACATGCCCCTTCATGTAATTGCCCGATTGGAACCTTCCATTTGTGCCCATGTGTGATGCAAGTGACTATGTCGTAGGGGTGGTGCTTTGTCAACGAAGGGATAAGAAATCTCATGTGATATCCTATGCTAGTCACACACTTGATAGTATGCAAATGAACTACTCCATGATGGAGAAGGAATTAGTAGCCATAGTATTCGCGTTGGATAAATTTTGGGCTTACTTGGTAGGATCACCGATAGTTTGCTTCATCGACCATGCCTCTCTTAAGTACTTTCTTTTCAAGAAGGATACTAAGAGTAGGCTCATACGTTGGGTGCTTCTCCTACAAGAGTTCGACCTCTCTATTAAGGACAAAAGGGGGTGGAAAACGTAGTCACAGATCACGTACCTCGACTTACGTTCGAACACGGTCATATCGATCCCGTCCCTATCTGAGAATTTTTTTGGATGAGTAACTCATGGTCGTTTCGATGATACCATGGTTTTCCAATATTGTGGACCTTTTTGTTACCGAGGCCTATCCACTGCACTTCTCGGGAAAGGAAAAGGAAAGACATTCAAGTTTAGCCCGATCATTCTTCATCGATGACCCCTACATGTTTAAACATTATCCGGACTAAATGATTCATAAATGTGTCCTAAATAATGAGATTCCTAGTATCTTTTCTTTTTGCCACAACGGAGCACGTGGAGGGCACTTTTCTTCCCAAAATACCACCTACAAAGTTTTACATATCGATTTTAATTGGCCTTCAATCTTCAAAGATACGCAAGCTTTTGGCAAAACTTGCACCCGCTGCCAATTGCTTGGGAAGGTAACTAAAAGGAACATGATGCCTCTTTCCTCTATTATAGTAATTGAAGTTTTTGCTTGTTATGGAATAGACTTCATGGTTTTTTTCCTAAATCCAATTAATTTGAATACATATTAGTCACGATCAACTATGTATCTAAATGGGTGGAATCCGTGCCAATTAGGAATAACACCATGAAAGTGGTGTTGAAATTCCTAAAAGAACATATTTTGGCACGGTCGGCACACCAAAAGAAATCATAAGCGACCAAGGATTTCATTTTTGTAATGACATATTCACTGCCTTGATTTCACAATATGGTGTCACCCATAAGGTCTCCATCACATATCACCAACAAACGAATGACCAAGAGGAATTGTCCAATAGGGAGATAAAAGATATTCTCGAGAAGACAGTAGACCCTTTAACCAAGGACTGGTCATATAGGCTAACTGACGTGCTTTAGGCGTACCGAAAGGCTTATAAGACACGCCTAGGGATGTCTCCCTACCGGGTGCTATATAGGAAAGCATGTCATTTGATGACAGGGCTTGAATATCGGGCTTATTGGGTTGTCAAGAAGCTCAATTTTTACATTATTGAAGGTGGAGACCTTTGCAAGTTCCAGCTCAACGAGATTGAGGAGTTGAGGATCGATTTATACGAGAATTCTGGTATTTTTAAGGACCAAACCCAGGACTTTCATGGCAAAAGGATAGTGCAAAATCACTTTGAGGTGGAAAATAAATTTCTGCTTTATGATTCTCGCCTCCACCTTTTTCTCGAGAAATTGCAATACCAGTGGAATGGACCGTTCGTTGTACAAAAGGTCTACAACCATGGTGCCATCGAAATTATGAATCTGAGGATCGAAACCTTGTCCAAGGTGAACGGGAAAAGGCTTAAGCCTTACCTTGATGGACTGAACCCCAAACTTACTGAGTTCCCTCTCAAGGACCCTATCGTGGTCCCTTTATTAGGCATTGCATAGTAGGTCTCAGATCGTATTTTTTTGGATTGCCTTGTTTTCTTTTAAATTCATTGTAATCGTGAATTCTCGCACTCGGTATTGTACATTTTTGTCTTCCCATAACTATCCCCTCACCTAATTTTTTTTTTTTTTACTTGGTTCCATATCTAGTTTGCCTACGTAGCCATTGACCCAAAATAGGGAACCAGTCGATCAGTCTCTAAACTGTGATCGATCAGGTTAGCAATTAACCCTTTAAGTTGACGCGATGTGCAAGGTTAAGGTTTCCCGATCGATCGGCCTCAAAACATGATCGATCGCCATTTTTGTTCACTCAGCACTTCCTTAGTCCCCAGGCTTATTTTGAAGACCCGATCGACCGAATCCATCCACGCAATCGATCAGTGTATTGTTGTATTATTCCATCAAACGTTATCCAATGAATAAGGCTTATTTTTAACACGCGATCGATCCGCCCTGGACCGCGATCGACCGGAGGCTAACGATATTTGGGTCCTTTGTTTTCATTTGCAATTTACACCTTACAAATACCACACACTCTCCTCTTCTCTCCCCACCCAAAATTACTCAAACACCCATTATAGTTCTTTTTACTTCGTTTCCACCACAATCAACCCCATAAATCCTTTTATCCAAAATCTAAGGTATGATTTCTCTACAGATTTTTGGATTTTTTTGAGTTTTTATGCGCTTACTCATGATGCTATGGTTAGTTATTTTGTGAAATTAATTGGTAGAATAGACTTTCTCTTTAAATATGTTGTTAACATCTACTTTTCCACACACACAGACGCCCCTTATCCTTATTGTGTATGTGGGATTGATGAACACCAGCTTGAGTAAGTTTTTTGTGCTATTGATAATGTGGAATATATGTTGATGGCCTGGTCCAAAAAATTCAAATTCCTACAACATATATTCGCACTCTTGAGTAATGAATGGTGATAGATGAGAATAGTCCCCTTTTGATAAAATTGGTGGGATGTTTGTGAAATTTTGGATGTTTTGCACCGTTCTATTTTTCTGAAATTGTGCCAATTTTGTAAACTCATTGTAAATGCAATTATATTGTTAAAACCCCAATCATGAGCATATATTATCTTGTATTATTGGGATTGCCATGGATGGCCCCACACCACTTTTTTTAATTTGTGCACACCCAGTGTATATCTAAATGCCTTACTTTCTTTTACTTCTCATTTTGGACATATTCTTGCTTGAGTATCACTTGCTTCATTGCATCGGATGTCATTATTCCATTTGTGCCTTATCATTATGTGATTTAGTCTTTAATTGCATTGTTGTATCTGATTTTTGTTTTACAGGTCTTCATGGGCGAAGTGGAAAAATACAACCAATTGCATTGCAACCCGTCGAAGGGGCTTGAAGGGTTTAAATGCGAGAAAGAGAAAAAGTGGTACAAGTTGTACTTCTCTACTCAGAAGAGCTCACTTCCCATTACTTTTCCATAGAAGTTGAGGATATCCCACCCGAGGGAATGACACTTTTGAAAAGATATAGTTGGGATTCCTTCCTTGTACAACAGAGACCTATGAATGAGGACTTAGTGCGTCTGTTTTATGCCTCATTGATCCAAATTAAGGGGGAAAACTTTATTTGAGGCCTATGTTCGGGGGATGAGGATCACATTCTAGCAAAGGACTTAGCTCAATGGATGGGCAATGTAACGAACCCTACTCTTTTTGTTAGTCTATCTGATGAGGCTGCATTTGATCTTGATACTCTCATTGAGTTCTTAGTGCTGGGTGAAGTATGAACCAAGAAAATGTTTAAATGAGTCTGCCAGACCTTCTAAGGCTCCTATATTACATTAATGTGCATTTCTTAATGGTGATCTATAATCTATTTGAGGTTCGTCACAAGAACGCCACTTTCCTTTACGCTTTGTTTAAATATTCGGGTGACATCAATATACTCCACTACTATCTAGACCAAATGTATCTAGTGGAAAATGAGAGGGTGTGGATTTTTTCCCATTCCTTTGCACATAGTGATCACTTAGATATGCCGCGACACCAAGTTCCCCGAGCTATCGAGCGACAGAATTAATATGCCCAAAAGTCCTCTTAACAGAGATAATATCAGGAGATGTCTGAGACACTACTGGGGAGAGCCGGTGGTTAAGAAAAGACCGAGGGTGGCGGTCGATGACTTGGATGAGGAGACAGAGCTGGGGAGATAAGAGAGAAGGGAAGGGCAGGGGTTCGAGCAAACTCCCACATTTTTTAACTCCCTTTTTGCGGCGTTCGAGGCCATTCAGGAGCAGAGGTGGGCTACATTGGAGTCCCGCCTTGACAGGGACCGTGCTGAGCAGTGGCATGATTTTCTCATGATAAAGAGTATGCTGAGGGAACTATACATGCAGTAGAAGGGCCCGAACATGTTGCTACTGACCTATTTCAGGAGTCCTTATGACCCGAGTGCCCCGAGACCATCTAGTGGTTTCGATCTTTAAGTAGGTTATATGTGGGGGTCTTTTGTTTTGATGTGGTTATGTATGGATGATTGTGGGAAGAAGCTTTTTCTTTTTTTTTCTTGATCAAGTTGTTTTTTGAACATTATGGAATTCGAAATGATAATTTAGTTGTTGTTGAAGTATTAAATTTTGATGTGTATACACTTTATATAATCAAATATTCACCATAAATTATCTAGTATTTTCACTTCAACCCCTCTGTATTATTGTGACTTATGACATGATTTATTTTAACTTAATCCTTGTTGTACATAATTTTCCCTTTTCTTATGTTTGTACAGGTCTTGCGTTGACAACCTCAGGGATCGCTCCAAATTGGGGTGATTTATTTCTATCCCTCTTTTTTTCATAATGTCTTTAATTACATTGAGGACCATGTGCGATTCAAGTTAAGGGGTGTGATTAGGCATCTCAATTTCTATTTATTTATCATGAGCTATGTGTATATTTATTAAATATATATTGAAAACTAAATAAATTAATTAAAAAATTGAAAAATTATTTTCTTTATTTATTTTCTCTTTTTTGGGCCTCGTGGTCTATTTTCTGATGATATATTTAATAATTGCCCTATCTACTTGCAAATTCAACGATGCATTTTCTATTTCTGTCATGTTATTAAACTTTAGTCTACAAATTAGTTAATATTTGGAATAAATGCATGAATTAAACCTTGAAAATCTATGAGCACTTGAGCATATTTTATAAATAATTCGGTAGGATAATTATAACTTGATATCTTTTTGTTGCTTTGTGTACACTAAAAACCTAGGGAGTTTTGTGTTTTTCTTCGTTTGTGAGTGTTTAAACACTATTCTTCCATCCTTGAAACGTTAAATTCATTGATAATCTTACTATTCTTTCATTGATCGTTCATTAATTGAGCGTATTATGAATTTTATCTCTTAAGCATTATTTTTAAAGTTACTTTGACTCAATAATTGAGTAAACTTTGGGAAATGATCAAGGCCATTTTTGTTTATCAACCCATTTTGACCTTGTCCTCACCTCATGTATTTCCCTAATCAACCCCTTTGAGCCTATATAATAACCTTTCATTTCAAAACCCAAAATCCCATGACCAATTTCAAATTGGAGTTATTAACCATACACATTACTTTCGATACCTTTGTTTGGAATGATAATTGGGGTTGAATGAGGTTCTTATTTTGTGGTTGCAATTGAGCAAGTGAGAGTGAAAACAAAAGAAAAAGTGAAAAACAAAAGAGAAGAAAAGAAAAAAACAAAATGCAAAAGAAAAACAGAAGAGAAAATGAAGAAATTAAAAGAAAGAGAAAGTATTTCCATATTATATTCAATAAGTTTTATAACTCTTCAATTTCATATTCCAATTTTGAAATTGCCCATAATTTTCCATTATTTTTAGTGTTTCATCCCCAAACACCTTCGAATATGTAAATATACCCTTCTTTCATAACCTCAACCCCACACCAATATTACAACCCTTTAGAGTCCTATGTGATCTTAAGATGAATTTAATTCAAAAGTCAGAATAGTTGCGATAATCTATTAAAGTGATTTTGATCTCCTTTAATGGATGATATCCTTTCATGAGTGTTGTATGTAAAAATTATCCATCTAAGTGAACCAATCATAAAAGGACACATGTCCTCCTATGTGGCAGTAGTCAAGATCCATATTCACTTAGTCGGCTCCGAAGACAGTTAGTCAACCAGAATACCGATCAACTTGAATACAGACCACCAAAGAAAGAGAACCGTCATCACATAAAAAACAAGCAAGAGACATCCTACAGAAGTTGGGATTATCAATCATCGCATTCATTTATTGTATACGGGAATAAATGCCTCATTCTATAAAGGCATTCCAACCTTTGGTCTCTGCATCACTATAAATACATTGTATTACTCTCATTTGGGGGACCAGACAGAAATCACTAGGTAATTCTTTCCTTATAAGAATACCTGATTTTTTGTAATCGCAAACATCAATACAATCACAGTGGACGTAGGCTCTTCTTATAGTCGTAGCACTGTAAAATCTCTGGTGTCTTATTCTTTTCCTTATTATTCTTTATCTGTGATTATATAATTGGTTAAGATAAAATAACTACCAATTTTAGACATCAACAGATTGTCGCCATCTATGGGAATGTTTGTCAGTTATATCTCTTCCTTTAAAGGAAATAAATAATCCATGGAGTAGTAGCCGAAATGATGGCAATCCTCCAATTCCATCTAGTCCTCCTACAACAGCTGACCTAAATGGGATTCTGGTTAACCTTGTCAGGGGGCAAGAGGTTATGCAAGAAACCATGAGGTAATTAACTCAATCATTGTAAGCTATATCTACTACTCCATCCAGACAAACGTTTGAACCATCTCATGGAAGAAGAATGCCTCCACCTTCTCCTAAAAATAACCACTATAGTTATTCCAGATCTTCATACGATAAATCTTATCGTCCAGGAGCTAGTTCCTCAACCAGATCTACAGAGCCTTATGATGTGTATTCTCTCATTCTAGATAGACCAAGCGCCTTGGAAAGGTTAAGCCGAGCATCATCTTTTTAACGTTTGGGTCCTCGAGAAAACGAAGGTTATCACAAGGAGCTCTCCCGATCATGCGAACACCATGCCGACCATCGTGAAGAGTCTGTTAGAACCAGTTCAAGTGTTCAATGATCTATGCAGGCCGAGAAGACTTCTCAGGAAGAGATCTCGACACATACACATAGTAGGGATAGCCGAGTAGTTTCGAACATGACTAATGCAGATAATCCTGCATGGAAAGGGTTAATCTAGCGATTATAAGATTGGCTGAGAGAGATGGCCAAAGCAAAGAATCCATTACAGAGAAGTTTAGTTAAGGGATCTCCTTTCATCCAGACTATTATTCATGTTCCTACTCCAAGAAATTTTAAGCCACCAGTAATCACGCCCAAATATGATGGTAAGACTGATCCAGTCCTAAACATCGAGTAATATCAAGCTGCACCTCATATATGTGCCATTCCTAATGAGATGTGATGCAGAGCATTTTAAACACCATTACTAGCCCAACCCATATATGGTATAATAATTTGCCTTGAGGACACATTGCCACCTTTAGCTAGCTCGTCGAGCTGTTTATTAGCAATTTATTCTTTGGGGCCAAGCTGGCCAAGTAGGTGGGCTATTTCCACATGTAGGAGATACCACTAGGGAGTACATCACTCATTTTACTAACAAAAAATTGGAGGTCATCAATTACGAGGAGAAGACAACTATCACAATCTTAATGAGTGGGCTATTTCCAGAAAAGTTATATTACACCTTGGTAAAAGATCCACCAAAAATCATGATAGAGCTCATGGCCAAGGCTGGGAAAATCATGAATGCCGAGAAAGCCTTGACTGCCAAACAAGGTTAGACATCAAAGACGATCGAAAAAAAGGAGTCAAAGGATAAAAAGGAAGAAAAGAAGGAGTAAAAGTCCAAAATTTTTGCTGGAAATATGCCCTTGACAGTTGGTGTTCATCACATCAGAAATACCCTGTAATTTTAATGATTTTTAAAATGGGATTAATTTGAATTAATTATGGGTTAAATTAAAATTAATCCGGATTTCAATATTACTTGGGAATAAAGTAATAGGTGATTTATGTTAATATTACTTAGTGATTAAAAGTAACATATGATTATGACTTTACATATGATTATGACTAAATAAAAATTATCGCGAGTGATGAATACGACAATTGCGGGAATTAAGTCAGGACGCGCGTGTGAGTCGTGTCAGGACTAAATTTAAAGGAATTAAAAGTAAAATATTTTTATGTCATCCAAATGGTCTTTTTGACTACGCTAAAGTGCCCGAAAGAGTTTAAATAGTTAAAAAAGTCTACTTGGATGTTTGATTTGGGTCTCGAGGCACTTCAGAACCGAATGGACACCCCGAAGGGGTATTTTAGTCATTTTACATGGGAGACGAACAATATCTACGAATTTTGGAGTTATCTTATTTAAATGTAGAGTTTACCCAAGTGAGGTTCATTCATCAAAAATCAAACCATAAGTCTGTGAGGAGAGGAGAGGATTTTCTAAAAAAGGAAGAGACACCCTAGGAAGCTAAGAGTCAAAAGTCATCCTACACAATCATCATCATCGGAAGTTGGCTGAAAAAGAGAGAGGAACACCAGTCGACTATCACCCCCAAGGTTCAGACCTACAATTTAAAGGCAAGTGACATAATCTTTGCAAAATTATCATGTATAATACCCATGTTAGGATAGTTGTAGAATTTTAAGAAATTGCATGATTTAGAGATAAACCATGATGGTTTTAATTTAATCCTTGATATGAGAAATATGTAGAACAAACCTCATTTTGATTATATATTTTAATCCACGAATTTGGAATCATTTGATAAAGAAAATCTGAGTTTGATATGTTATTCTCGGAGAAATGTTAAAATATGGATTTTTTGGAAATTATGAGAAATATCATGTTTAATCCAAACCTATTGATGTTTTAGGTTGTTTAATGATTGGAAATCATTTATATGTATTGTTATATCATGTGGAATGAATCATAAGGAGTTTGGGATCTTAAAATAAAGGATTTTAGGATGAAAATTGGTTAAACTCGTAGGCCAAATATGCAAAAACAGTAAGCTCATACATGTTTGATTAATCGATCGGCCTTGAATGTCGACCGATTGAACAGATTGATCGATGTATCCAAGACCGTCGATCGATCAACTATCCTAGAATTCATATGGTGATTTTATTTAAGGCTTGATTAAATTTCCCACTTCCAATGATGCTTAGTGTAAATTGATTAAAGCATAATGGGATTTAGGGAAGGTCAGTAAGGTGGTAATTGAGACCCGAAAATTATTTATGTGTGAATTAATCCAAGAGAATAAAATAATGGATTAAAAGTAATTAGGGTTTATCGAAGAAAAAATATATTTAAGGATAATATGAATTTGTGAAAATTTGAGATTTGGGATGACATGGACCAGTAGGGTGTAGATAATTACCTACTAAATTTATTTGAGAAATAATGGTTAAATTTCGAGTGATGAGAAAACTCAGGAAATATATGTAAATAAGTAAAGTCATAATCTATAAATACGTAGGATATTAGAGAGAAAAATATACTATGTATGGAATTATCATATGGGTTATGTGAATGCCTTATTGATATTATATAGGTGGGGTGAACACCTATATTTTTATTTGTATGACATACCTACGCTGCTTGCTATCGGGGTGGAGGTTTCGTGTTATGGTCGATGTTATCCTGATGAACACACTTGGGGGGATTTTAGATTTGTACCTTGAGCATAGGAACTTGAACACGTTCTATCGGTGTGAATGATAGTTTCGACGGTTGAATGGGAGCGTAGGTATGTTCGTGACCCATTCGGCTAGGGAGTTTGCTCACCTCAAAATATGTGTGTTATCGTATTTATGGTTCGGGAGAGACGCTGAACCAATAGTCCTTTTTAAGCAAGAGATGTAACTGGACATGATAGCAGAGTATGCATACACCGCAATTGTGTCTAGGAGGTGCCGTATTAGTATATATATATAATAGTGTGATGAATATATATATACTACAATGTGATTTACTGTGTGAATTAGGATAAAAATGAATAATAAAATCTGAATTGAGTTAAGTAAGTGAATACTTAATACTTAAAGGCCTAGTTCATCTTAAAGAGAAATAAACATGTTTAATTAAAAGTATTGCGTGGGAAATACGGGATAATGACAAGAGATAGGATGAAAATTGAGAACCTTGTTTAGGGGAAATATAAGGTATGTTAGGCGAGCACACTAGATGATAGGTTAGATTCTTAAGTGAGAGCCGAGAACTAACATATACATAATACCTGCTTAATTTCACTTGTTAAGAACTTGCTATTTTTAAAATCTTTTACAATTGGGCTCTGACCCGTTTACTTGCATATTCTCTTACCTACTATATCTATATTACCAGGTGCCCAGCATCAGGGACGCTCGACTTAGAGGATAGATATTTTGACGAGTTCCTGGAGATGCAACTTTGGATTAGACGCTTTCATTTACTTGATTCCTATCTTTATAGTATTTGGCTCATGTAGGGCATGTGGCCCAAGATACTAGTAGTTCCATTTCCATTTCGGATATTGTACTAGTTTTATATTGATTCTGTTATTATCATTTTGTTTTGGATATTGACATTGAGATATTTCAACTGGAGAGTTTATTCCAGTTACATTTATATTTATTGAATTTTAATTTAGTTGTGTTGGGGTGTTACTTATTTTATTCAGTATGGTGGTATGGATTTAATTAAATTAAAATTGGAAAAGTTTTGACACTTAGCTTAATTAATTATTAGGTGAATTAATAAGAAATTATTTTTCTATAGAGATGCTAAGAATGAACCAACTAGATATTCTGATTTAATTTAATAAAAGAATTATCACCCGATATTTAATTAGGCGAGGTGTCACAAGTGGTATCAGAGCATCAGGTTCTAGTGTCCTTAGGATCTGTACGATTTACTATGCTTTCTGTTTAGCATCCTTTGATGTAGAGCCCTATCCATAGGATAGTTGTATTCATATTTGCGTATTTACGACTTTAGCTATTTTTGCGATATAATAAATGTTGATAAAATATATCCCTCGTTTCAGATGCCTCCTCGACATGCAAGATGAGCCCCCAGAGCGGCACATCCAGCCCAGAGCCCATTCCAGCCCAGGGTACTATGAATGCAGCAGAGGTTGCGGCCATTATTGCTCAAGCCATTAATGTTGCCTTAGCGGCTGTTCAGTAAACACTACCACCAGCATAGGCAGTGCCATCAGCACCAGCGCAGGCATTTCCCACTTCTTGGGAGTGTGTCAGGGATGCCTTCCAATAGGCACATCCATCATAATTCCAAGGGGGTTCCGATGTCGTGACTGCTAGCCAATGGAAGAAAGACATCCAACGACATCTGCGTATGTATGAATGTACGGAGGTTCAGAAACATATCTTAGAGACATTTAAGCTGGTTGAAATAGATCTTCAATGGTGGGAGTCCACTACTACAACCAATGATAGGGATATGATGGTTATTCAAGACTTCTGGGTGTGGTTTGACTGCAAATATTTTCCTTTTGCTGTTCAGACTGAAATGAGAAGGAAACTTTTGGACCTCACCCAGGAGGGGAAGTCAATTGCCGAGTATGAAGATGAGTTTACTATACAGACTAATTTAGTGCGAAACGAGATACCCACTGAAGAGAAGAAGATACAAATGTTTCAAGACGCCCTTACATGGAGGATTCTCTAGTATTTATTGGGTAATCCTTCTCTATATACTTATACCGATGTGTTGAATGCGACATTACTTCATTTCCAGGACCACCGTCTTTATAAGGGAAGCAAGCGGCGGTCAGAGTCCAGTCAACAAGGCTGAACTGGGGGAAACAGTGGTAGTGGATCTTCTTCAGCTCAGGGGCAACAGAGGCAGAGTAATCAGAACTCGCACCAGGGGGACTGTGCTAAACGGCTGAGGTTGGGAGAAGTTTGCTTTAGACAGGGTGATAATAGACAGTGCCAATAGCACAATCAGCATGGCCATCAGGGTCAAAATGGGAGACAGTTTGGAGGTAGATGCTTCACGTGTGGTAAAATTCACCATAGGAAGCAGGATTGCCCAGATAAGGGTAAGAGACCCTAGCAGCAGGGTGCGTATCAGGAGCTAGAGTCCTATGTTTCCAGCTGCCCTTCCAGCACCGACTCAGGTGCCAGCCTTACCAGCCATTGCTCCCACAGGTCCACCATAATAAGGGCAGTTATAGTATGGTCATGTGTACAACGTCCAATAGACAGCAGTTCAACAGCCAGCACCCGCACTTGAGGGTATGTTTTCTATTTCTGGGGATATGGGACGTATTTTGTTTCATACAGGGGCTTCACATTCTTTCATAGCCACTAGATTTGAACGGGCCAAGCACAACCAACAGTACTATTACTTATGCCGACTTGTCGATGAGTAGTGAGACGACTATTTTCTTTATATGTCAGAGTGTGAGTATAGTGATTGAGAGTCTGATTTTACCAGCTGATATGCTTGTGTTAGACATGTCCGAATATGATGCTATTATTGGGATGGATTGGGTTGTTGCTTATAAAGCCACGATTGATTGTTTTGGTAGAAGCATTATATTTGCTATCCCAGGTCAGGAGATGTTTTTAGTGGTGATGCCTCACCCTAAGGGAGGCTCATCCACTCATTTGTATTACATAGAGGATGGGACCTTTACAGGAGTTGTGATTCCCCTTGATTTGATTCCTCTTGTTAGGGAATTCGTAGATGTGTTTCAGGACATACCAGGGTTACCCTCGAGTAGGGATATTGAGCTTGCGATTGATTTAGCACTAGGCACTTGAACGATATCACATGCCCCCTGCTGTATGGCTCTTGCAGAGATGAGGGAGTTGAGAGATTAGATTGAGCCGTTTCTGGGACGGGGTTTCATTCGTCGGAGTACCTCACCCTTGGGTGCCCCAGTTCTGTTTGTAAAGAAGAAGGATGGGTTCCTACGATTATGTGTGGATTATAGGGAACTTAATAAAGTCACGATCCTGAATAAGTATCCATTACCCTGCATCGATGACTTGTTTGATCAGTTGAGAGGAGCAGTATACTTATCAAAGATTGACTTGAGGTCCGAATATCACCAGCTGAGGATCAGGGAGAAGGATATGTCAAAAATTGCTTTTCTGAAAAGATATGGATCTTATGAATTCCTGGTTATGCCATTCGGGTTAACCAATGGCTGTATTCATGGACTTAATGAATAGGGTGTTCAAAGAGTTTCCGAATCAGTTTGTCATTATTCTCAAAGATGACATCCTGGTTTATTCTCGTACCTAAGAGAAGCATTTCGAGCATTTACGAAGGGTCCTAGACACACTACGTGAGCATCAGTTATATGCAAAACATGAAAAGTGTGGGTTTTAGCTCCGGAAGGTGTAGTTTCTGGGGCATATAGTGTCAGAAAATGGTATAGCAGTGGATCCTAGCAAAGTATCAGTGGTGAAGGAGTGGGGATAACCCACGACACCGACAAAGGTCCGTAGTTTGTTGGGACTAGTTGGTTACTACATACGGTTTATCAGGGATTTTTCAAAGATTACGGGTCCGATAACCAATCTAACATGTAAGGGCATGCCGTTTGTTTGGGATGATGCGTGTCGATTGGCGTTTGATGAGCTGAAGGATAAGTTAACTTCATCACCCATACTAGCACTGCCCAGGAAGAGACTTGGTGGGGTATTACAACAGGAAGAGAAGGTTATAGCTTATGCCTCTAGGAAGCTTAAGTCTCATGACAAGAACTACCTTATCCACGACTTAGAGCTAGCAGCTGTCGTATTTTCCCTTAGAATATGGAGACATTATTTGTTGGGTGAAATTTTTTGCCTATTCACGGATCACAAATCATTATAGTATTTGTTCACTCAGAGAGAGTTGAATATGTGACAGCGCGAGTGGCTTAAATTCATAAAGGATTATCAGTTTGAGATACATTATCATCCAGGGAAGGCTAACGTTGTAGCATACGTGTTGAGTCATAGGCCTGAGGGTGAACTAGCCGCAGTGTGAAAGGCTAAATGGAAGGAACTAGGTCATTAGGATGTCGTTGCTAGTTTATTTATGTCAGTTATGACCATTACTCCTCAGATTATGATGCGGGTAGTACAGGATTAGGCAGCGGATCTGATCTGTCAGGAGAAAATTCGATAACTTTTGACCGAGGGAGCAGAGTATTACTTAGTGAGTTTAGAGGGAGGCTTACGCTTCAACAGTAGACTGATTGTACCAGAGGATGAAGAATTGTGGCATGCAGTAATATAAAAGTCGTATGGATCCCAATTTTTGATACATCTTGGTAGGAATAAGATGTACCAGGATATACGACGACAGTATTGGTGGAGTGGAATGAAGAGAGACATTGTTGAGTTCGTCTCTAAGTGTGCTACCTATCAGTTAGTAAAGGTGGATCACCAGAACCCAGTCGAATTTCTTTAGCCATTAGAGATTCTGATATGGAAATGGGGGAGCATTTTCATGGATTTCATCACTGGGTTGCCTACTACTCAAAGGAGTCATGATTCCATATGGGTGATTGTGGATCATTTGACTAAGGTAGCTTATTTCTTGCCAGTTCAGACTGATTTTTTGATGGGGAAATATGTGCATCTCTTTATTGCCGATATAGTGAGGTTACATGGGGTGCCGCTAGATATTGTGTCCGATCGGGATAAGATCTTCGTCTCCAAATTTTGGGAGAGTTTTCATAAGGCCATGGGTACCGAGGTGCGATTGAGTATAGCCTATCACTCACAGAAAGATGGAAATATAGAGCGTACTAACCAGATGTTAGAGGATATGTTATGCATGTGTATTCTAGATTTTAGAGGGAGTTGGGAGCAGTACCTTCCACTGGTGGAATTTGCGTATAATAATTTCTACCAGTTTACCATTGGTATGGTCCCATTTGAGGCGTTATATGGTAGACCTTGTCGTTCTCCCGCGTGTTGGTTAGAGGTGGGGGACAACAAGTTACTAGGGTGGGAAGTGATTCAGGACACGTCTTCCATGATTGATATGATTAGGAGTCGCATTCGGGTAGCCCAGGATAGACATAAGAGCTATGTCGATGCCAAGCGGTTCTTCAGGGAGTTTAATGTGGGGGATCAAGTGTTATTGCAGGTATCACCTATGAAGGGGGTCTTGAGATTCGAGAAGAAAGGGAAATTGGCTCCGAGATATGTAAGACCATTTCCTATTATTGAGCGGGTTGGACCAGTAGCGTACAAACTCGGGGCTGCTGAAGCACTTGCATCGTATACATGATGTGTTCCATGCTTCTTCGCTGAGGCGATATCTACAAGATGAGTTAGCTCACACTCATATTGAATTGGAGGAAATTGATTTGCAGCCAGATAGTTCTTACAAGGAGAGACCAGTGGCAATCTTAGACCATAGTGAAAAATGTTTGAGATCGAAAGTAGTACGGCTTTTGTGTGTCTTGTGGGCACACCATAATGTGGAGGAGTTTACTTGGGAGCACGATGATGATATGCGTAATCGATACCTGAAGTTGTTTTTACCAGGCATGCCTTTTTTCGAATTTAGGGACAAAATTTTGTTATTAGGGGGAAGTATGTAATACCCCGTATGATTTTTAAAATGGGATTAATTAGGGTTAATTGTGGGTTAAATTAAAATTAATTCGGATTTCAATATTACTTGGGAATAAAGTAATAGGTGATTTATGTGAATATTAGTTAGTGATTAAAAGTAATATATGGTTATGAATTTACATATGATTATGATTTAATAAAAAAATTTGAGAGTGATGAATTCAACAATTACGAGAATTAAGTCGGAACGCGCGTGTGAGTCGTGTCGGGATTAAATTTAAGGGAATCAAAAGTAAAATATTTTTATGTCATCCAAATGGTCGTTTTGATTAGACCAAAGTTTCTGAAAGAGTTTAAATAATCGAAAAGTCTACTTGGGTGTTTGGTTTGGATCTCGAGGAACTTTGGAACCGAATGGACACTCCGGAGGGATATTTTAGTCATTTTACATGGGAGGTGAACTGTACCTGCGAATTTTGGAGTTATCTTATTTAAATGTAGAGTTTATCTAAGTGAGGTTCATTCAACAAAAATCCAAAGACAAGCCTATGAGGAGAGGAGAGGTTTTTCTAAGAAAGGAAGAGACACCCTAGGAAACCAAGAGTCAAAGGTCATCCTACACCATCACAACCATCGAAAGTTAGCCGAAAAAGGGAGACGACCACTAGTAGACTATCATCCCCAAAGGTTCAAACCTCCAATTTAAAGCCAAGTGACTTAGTCTTTGCAAAATTAGCATGTATAATGCCCATGTTAGGTTAGGATAGTTATAAATTCTAAGAAATTGCATGATTTAGAGGTAAACTTGATGATTTTAATGGAATCCTTGATATGAGAAATATGTAAAACAAACCTCCTTTTGATTATATAATTTAATCCACGAATTTGGAATCATTTGATAAAGAAAATCTGAGTTTGATACGTTATTCTTAGAGAAATTATAAAATATGGGTTTTCTGGAAACTATGAGAAATATCATGTTTAATCCAAACCTATTGATGTTTTAGGTTGTTTAATGATTGGAAATCATTCATATGCATTGTTATATCATGTGGAATGAATCATAAGGAGTTTGGGATCTTAAAATAGAGGACTTGAGGATGAAAATTGATTAAACCCGTAGGCTAAATATGCAGAAACAGTAAGCTCATACATGTTCGATCGATTGATCGACCTTGAATATCGATCGATCGAACATATCGATCGATCGAACATATCGATCGATCGATCCAAGACTGTCGATCGATCGACTATCCCAAAATTCATATGTTGATTTTGTTTAAGGCTTGATTAAATTTCTCACTTCCAATGATGCTTAGTGTAAATTAATTATAGCATAATGGGATTTAGGAAGGTCAGTAGGGTGGTAATTGAGACCCAAAAATTATTTATGTGTGAATTAATCCATGAGAATAGAATAATGGTTTAAAAGTAATTAGAGTTTATCGAAGAAAAAATCTATTTGAGGATAATATGAATTTGTGAAAATTCGGGATTTGGGATGACATGGACCAGTAGCGTGTAGATAATTACCTACTAAATTTATTTGAGAAATAATTGTTAACTTTCGAGTGTTGAGAAAACTCGAAAAACATATCTTAATAAGTAAAGTCATAATCTATAACTACGTAGGATGTTAAAAAGAAAAATATACTATGTATGAAATTATCATATGGGTATTGTGAATAATTATTGATAGGTGGGGTGAATACCTATATTTTTATTTGTATGACATACCTACGCTGCTTGCTATTGGGGTAGAGGTTTTGTGTTATGGTCGATCTTATCGTGATGACCTCACTTGGGGGGATTTTAGATTTGTACCTTGAGCATAGGACCTTGGACACGTTCTGTCGGTGTGAATGATAGTTTTGATGGTTGAATGGGAGCGTAGGTATATGCGTGACCCATTCGGCAGGAGAGTATGCTCTCCTCCAAATATGTGTGTTATGGTATTTATGGTTCAGGAGAGACGCTGAACCAATAGTCGGTTTTAAAGCGAGAGATGTAACTGGACATGATAGCAGAGTATACGTGCACCACAGCTGTGTCTGGGAGGTGCCGTATTAGTATATATATAATAGTGTGATGAATATATATTTATATATACTATGATGTGATTTACTATGTGAATTTGTAGATAAAAATGAATAATAAAATCTGAATTGAGTTAGTAAGTGAATACTTAATACTTAATGGCCTAGTTCATCTTAAAGGGAAATGGACATGTTTTATTAAAAGTATTGCGTGGGAAATATAGGATAATGATAAGAGATAGGATGATAATTGAGAACCTTATTTAGGGGAAATATAAGGTACGTTAGGCGAGCACGCCAGATGAGAGGTGATACTCTTAAGTGAGAGCCGAGAACTAACATATACATAATACATGCTTAATTTCACTTGTTAAGCACTTGCTATTTTAAAAATGTTTTACAATCGGGATCTGACCGATTTACTTGCATATTCTCTTCTCTTATATATCTATATTACCAGTTGCCATGCATCAGGGACGCCCGACTTAGAGGATGGATATTTTGACGAGTTCCTGGAGATGCAGCTTTGGATTAGACGCTTTTATTTCCTTGATTCTGTAACAACCCTCTCTTTCGGTAGCCTATTTTATATTTATTTACTATGTGTAGTAATTAATTATAAAATGATAGATGTTGAGTAAATATTAATTTAATATGAGAAAGGTTAATATTTACTGAAATGTTGTATGATTACCTGATGAGTAGGTAAAAATATCCATGTGGTGATCTATGGTGTCATAAGATATAAAATGACATTTTGGTTCAATGAGAAACTGGAACTTAAAATGAGTTATAAAATTTTCAAATGATAATTTGGAGGGTGTAGTTAGTCCCGGTAGGTGCGAGACAGTCAAAATAAGTGCCATATTGTATTTTGGAATTTCGGACACTTTTGACTGGTTATAGCTTAAATGTGTAGCGCGTATCATTTTATCGCGTATTAGTCATTAAAGTTGGACATTTTAGACTAGTGGTCCGATTTAGTTTTGCTAACCTCATTATTTTCCTCATTTTCTCTTAACACACAATTGTTAACCTAGAGAGAGAAAGGAGAAAGAAGAGAACTTTGGAGAAAAGAGAGATTGGAGCTTGGATCATGCTTGCATCTTCCTCAAATCTGATTTTCTACATCAAGGCAAGTTATCTACTTGCTATTATATGATTTAAGGAGAATAATTAGTTGTGATAGTTATGAATTTGTTGTGATTAATCATTTTAGGGTTTTGTTGGATTTATGGGTATTAACCCTTGGAAATTGATTTGGATGATTAATATTGTAAATGATGGTAATTAGACATATTTATGGTGTATTAGTTCCATTAAATGATATGGGCTTTGGTTGTTCGAATAAGAAATAGGGAGGCTAGGTCTGCTATGACCGGTAGACCGCGGTTATCAGACCGGTCGATCGGGCCTTCGGGAGAGGGCACACTGCCTTCTTTCAAAGGCATAAATGTTGAGGTGCGGTCGACCGCGTCCCCCTTACCGATCGACCGGCCCTGACGAAGTGAGCTTTCTTCTTTTCTTCTTAGGCAAACAATTGAGACGCGGTCGACCGCGGTCTTGGGACCGGTCGACCGGTCCCCTGTTTTCTTGCCAAAATTTTACTTTTGCTTTTGAATCTTTTCTTTTCATAGGGACTTAGGAACCTTCTTGAATGAAGTAAACTTTGGCTTTTAGAGTCCTAGTTGAGTCTGGTTGTCACCCTAGAGTGGAATGGATTTCACTTGGGGTTAAGTCCAAAAGGGGGAAGGGGGTGTTCCAAAGTGATGTTTAGGCATCACTCTTTTGGTTACTTCTTAATAGGAGAATAGGGGTTGTAGGCCCATGTTTGGAAGACTTAAGGGCTTATCAAAAAAATTTATGAACTTTGGGGACTTGTAGGATCATAATGATCATTTGGAGATTTAGTCGGGACTTGTAATTTGAGGAATATTAATGAAGATATTCGAGGGGAATTAGGTTCAACTAAAATGAACCCAGTTGTTTAATGATGATAGGTTCGAATAAAAAGAACCAAACACATGGATATTTGAAATGGAATTTGGTAATGGTAATTGAAAATGAAAATGAGATTAAAATGGGAAATGTTAATTTACTGATTACACACCTCTCTAAATGACATCATAAGGGAAGTTCGTGCGCTTAGGGATGTCCCCTGGCTAGTGAATGCAGGGTGGATATAGTCCTAGGCCATATGCGGGGTTTTTAAATGTTTTCTGCGCTGGTTAGGGGATTCCGGGTGTGGTCCTGACTTTCCCGCAGGCATATGTCCGCTTCCCGACGTTGCGTTATGATCCAAGGTTGTCTTGTATAGATAGGCCCTGGAAGATGATGGTCATTTAGGGGCGCGCCCAGTGGGGAAACTCGGAGGGGCAGTCTTAGAATCGTTATATGTATATGAATATAACTTTTCTGCATCAAGTGGGACTTGATGGATATATGCCGTAAAGAGCATGATACATGCCATAAATAGCACGGGAATGAGATTAATGAGATATGTGCCATAAAGAGCACTTGATATTAATGGTATTCCTATTAAGGAATGGAAAGATGAAATGGTAAGATAATTAACTATGGAAGTTAATAAATGGTTTTATTCCTATTAAGGAATACAAAAGGTAATGGAAATTTGATAATTGAGGAAAGGTTTTAAATTTAAGTTATTACTTTTCTTTCTTTTATGTAAATGACATTTCATTTCGTCATTTAGTTAAATTGTAATGTAAATTTATCATCCTTATCATTCTTACATAACTGTTCATTTCTATCAAGCTTTTTATTTCTTCTGGTGATTATATAGAACCCGGCCCTGACCGGTTTACTTTCCTTGTTGTGTATATGATTGTATCCACTCAGGTGCTCCCCCGCAAGGACGCCAGTTTTGATGTTCCCATTCCTTTGCTTTCGACGAGCTGTAAGATTTTGCGGGTTATTACAGGACATTGTATTAGACGCTCTCATCTTTGTATTCTAGATATGATCGGGTCTTTTCATCGGGCGTGTGGCCCAAACATTTGTACTTGTTTAATGAATGTATTAGGTAAAAATATTTAAATTGGGTACTTCATTGTATGTTGTTGTGGATCGACAACTTATTCGGTCCTTTTGTATACATTCGTCTTAGTTGTATTATATATACTCTTTTGGAATTCCACTTGCTTATCAAATGGGGTTGTTTTAATTTAAATTTCTTAACTGCATTTTAAACTTCTAAACTTGTTGAAAACCCGTCTTCTGATTTATTGGGTGGTTTTCCCGTATACTCAGTTTATTATTGTTGATGCTGAGAATGTTATCCATCCATGATTCCTGTTACATTTGAGTATCGGGTTGGCCACCCCTTATCTCGGATCGCGGGTTGTCACAGATGGTATTAGAGCATCAGGTTCTAGAGTCTTTAGGATCTATGTGGATTCGTCACGTTCTACCGTAGCGTTCTTTAATGTAGAGCCTAATGTTAGGACTTTGTAGTTGCTATGTTTGCGATCTTCTGTACGATAGATAGTTTCAAATAGTATTTTAACTCTATTATTTCTTCATCTCGAATGCCACCTAGAGAGGTCGCCCAACGAGACAAAATAGAGTTGTAGAAGAGGAGGTAGATTCTCCACCGCCGCCACAAGGGACCGTTAATGCTGTGGATGTAGTAAACATAGTAGCCCAAGCGGTTAGCGCCGCCATGACCGTAGTGGTTCAACAATTTCTAGGGACTCATGATGTTCAAACTCCTATGAGAGTCCTTTCTAGAAGGCAATTCCTCCAGAATTCGAGGGAGGTACGGATGTTATCAAAGCCAATAAATGGAATGAGGACAGACAACGCCACCTTCGAATGATAGAATGTAGCGAGGAAAGATACAAGTCCTTGCCACTTTCAAGTTAGTCGAATCTGCATTATACTAGTGGGAGATGATGACCACACGCAGAGAGACAAAAATTATGATCCCTAAGTTTTGGGCTTTGTTCGATCGTGAGTACGTTCCTCCCGCAGTTCAAAAAGGGAGATGAGAAAGAAGCTCCAGGATGTTGGGCAAGGAGAGGGAGATCAGTGGTGGAGTATGAAGCGGAGTTCACCCGGTTGGCGAGTTTTGTACCGGATGAAGTGGCTCCGGAAGATAGAAAGATCTCAAAGTTTATGTGAGGTCTAAACTAGAGAATCCGGCAACAATTGTTGGGTAATCCAGCTTTACAAACTTTTTGTGAGGTTATGAATGAAGCCTCGCCCCATTGCCATGAGCATCGGTTATATACACCGAGTAGCAAGAAAGATACTGGCGTGGGACAAACAGGAAAGCTTGGAGAACATGGGATTGGAGGAGGATCATTTTCCCTCATCCCAACCTTTGGGTTATGAGCAGAAAGAGAGGGACCCTTGACAAGGGGTTTCATCTCAGATACTACGCTTTGGAAGGTTTATTACTGGTGGCAATAAATTTAGGCACGTTGAGGGTGCTTCACAACATGTTGGTCGGGGTGATCATGGAGGTAAAGACCATTTGGGCCAAGGCATTTCCCAGTTTAGAAATAACGGGGGTCAGTTTCCTAGGGCTTCGCAGCAGCCATACGTTTAGCTTCCACCTCAGGTACCTGATCCGGTTGTTCCCATGCAGAAGGGACAGCTACTGTATGGGACAGTTTATTCAATTCGGGAGGTTATACTTCCTCCAGCTTCGTTAGCATCGCCTTCTATCATGGGTAAGTTTTATTTCGGAGGTGCTTGAGTTACGTATTATTTGAGGCGGGTGTTACACGCTCAGTTGTTTTATGAGCTCTTCTCAGACTACAGATTTGATGAGATCTGCTGAGAGTATTTTTACTAGTGTTGAGTTTTCTATGAGTGATGGTTCGCTCAACTCCTTGTTTGTTTACAGATAGGTATTTATTGTGGTATTTTGTGTTTTGAGGCCGATTTACTCGTCCTTGATATGGTCGGGTATGATGTGATTGGTATTCCTTATCTCCACGACCGACACAGTTGAGTAGTAGCGTATAGGAGGGGTTCCTTGTTTGGATTCCGCTTTTGCGCGACGCTCCACGCGTGAACCTCGACGACGTTGGAAGTGGAGAGATGTTATTCTTTCTTCTTTTAGTTAATTTCATTTTATTTTATTCTGTTGGTTGAAAGGTTTAGCCTAGAATCACGTAGAAGAGTGATTAATGGCTATTAAAGTGCGAAATAGAAGCACTGTATACAGTTCTCTCCTCTGATCGATGTGAGGGAGACTGGGATGCGAAGTCGAATTAAGGCTTCGGGTTATGCCTTCATAAGAAGGCTATTTGAAAAGGTATATATATATTGTGGGGTATATAATTATAAGGCTTTATGAAAAGTGAATGTTTGATTTGTTAAGTCTTTAGTTATTTATACGGTAATGTATATAAGTAGAATCTTTTCGGTCCCGATCATGTGTCTTAAACCTGTATACCTTGATAACTGACAATGCGAGGTAGTAGTGTAACGGTAGGGTTTCTTGTTTGGATTTATCTTCGGCGAGACGTCCCACGCACGAAACCGAGCAAATTTCGGGAGTTGAGAAAGGTCTTGGGCAATAGGGATATGCTTAGTATTAGGTGCATACGACTTAGATAGGATATAGGTAGGTAGACCTTAGGATTGTTTGGACATAAGGCCTTTAGTTTATGTGACGTTAGTTTAGGAGGGTTGTCGGGAGTTTACCACAAATAAGTTGTGTGTTAACTCTAAGAGGGATTGTTTCCTAGTAACGAGAAGTGTGAGATTTCGAGAAATTTGGTTGGTTAGGCCGAAGGAGATGGGGCCTCTCGTAGTTAGAATGTTACGTTGGCACTCAACTTTCGTAAAGAAGGGTGAGTTGACTTTCACTCCTGAGCCCATGTTTTTACGCTCGAGGATGGATTCAATTGACAAGTCTCTGCCATGATGAGGGAGTAATAATACCAAAGTATCGACTTATTGTTGATGCGCCTCATAAGTTTAAACGTGTGAGAAGTATTATTCCCTGTTTGAACTGAAGTTCAGCGTGGGGGTGACCGCTGTGTAGGAAAGGGGAGTGTTACTTCCTGGGCAGAAATTTAATCCTTCGTTCGAGGAACAATTTTATTGCAAGATGTCGTAAGAGAGACAAGGGTGGTTAAGACCACATATACAAGCTTCTGATTTAGGAAACAGAACTCTGCTCTTATGACCTTGAGGGTGGGGTACGTTTCCATAAGAGAATTTTTGTCCCGAATGAATGGACTTAAGAAAGGCAGATATGGTGGGATCTTGCGGTTCTAAGGTTGCGTTACATCCGGGTAACGACATAATGTGTCAAGTTATGCGCCGCCAGTAGTAGTGGTCGGGCATGGCGAGGTTGTTGGACTGCATGGGGTGCCTTTGATTTTAGTTTCCGACTGAGACAAGATTTTCATTTTCCACTTGTGGCAGGTTTCCAAGAAGCCATGCGAACCGAATGAAGATTAAGCACTCCTTATCATCCTTAAACGGATGGCCAGACCAAAAGGGTAAACCTTATATTGGGGGATATACTCCTTATGTGCGTGCTTGACTTCAAGTATAGTCGGGAACAGTGTCTCTCTCTAGTCGAACTCGCTTATAATGATTTGCATCGATTCGCTATCGATATGGCGCTTTATAAAGCCTAGTATGGTAGGTCTTGTGGATCTCCCGCTTGTTGGTTAGAGGTGCGAGATGATAAGTCTCTCGGACCTGGAATAATCCGAGGTACTTCTTCGAATATTGAGCTCATTCGGAATCGCATTCGTATAACCAAGATCGACGAAAGAGCTATGTCGATGCGGGGAGAAGACATGTGGAGATTGAGGTCGATAGACCAAGTGTTGGTGCGAGTATCGCCTATGAATGGCATTAAGCATTTCGAGTAAAAGGAAAACTTGCACCATGTAACGTTGGACCTTTCCTATATATGATAAGGTGGGTCCGGTAGCCTATTAACTTGCTTTACCGAAACAATTGCAACAAGTTCATAACGTGTTCCATATCTCTCCTGTATAGTAGTACAAGAGATGTGATTGGTACCCTTAGGCACATTTCTTTCGAAGTAGATGCAACTTGACGTTCCTTATGAGGAGTAGTCGGTTGATATTTTAGAGCAGGGAGAGTGGCGATTGAAACCGCCGGTAGTACCTTAGTTAGGGCGTATTGTAATTATCCTAGTGTCGAGAAGTCGAGATGTGATCGCGGGGATGACATGCGGAAAGGGTATCCGCATTTCTTCTTGCGAGGTATGCCTGAATTTTGGGGGCAAAATTCCCTCATAAGGGGGGGAGAATGTAACAACCCTCTCTTTCGGTAGCCTATTTTATATTTATTTACTATGTGTAGTAATTAATTATAAAATGATAGATTTTGAGTAAATATTAATTTAATATGAGAAAGGTTAATATTTACTGAAATGTTGTATGATTACCTGATGCGTAGGTAAAAATATCCATGTGGTGATCTATGGTGTCATAAGATATAAAATGACATTTTGGTTTAATGAGAAACCGGAACTTAAAATGAGTTATAAAATTTTCAAATGATAATTTGGAGGGTGTAGTTAGTCCCGGTAGGTGCGAGACAGTCAAAATAAGTGCCATATTGTATTTTGGCATTTCGGACACTTTTGACTGGTTATAGCTTAAATGTGTAGCGCGTATCATTTTATCGCGTATTAGTCATTAAAGTTGGACATTTTAGACTAGTGGTCCGATTTAGTTTTGCTAACCTCATTATTTTCCTCATTTTCTCTTAACACCCAATTGTTAACCTAGAGAGAGAAAGGAGAAAGAAGAGAACTTTGGAGAAAAGAGAGATTGGAGTTTGGATCTTGCTTGCATCTTCCTCAAATCTGATTTTCTACATCAAGGCAAGTTATTTACTTGCTATTATATGATTTAAGGAGAATAATTAGTTATGATAGTTATGAATTTGTTGTGTTTAATCATTTTAGGGTTTTGTTGGATTTATGGGTATAAAACCTTGGAAATTGATTTGGATGATTAATATTGTAAATGATGGTAATTAGACATATTTATGGTGTATTAGTTCCATTAAATGATATGGGCTTTGGTTGTTGGAAGAAGAAATAGGGAGGCTAGGTCTGCTATGACCGGTCGACCGCGGTTATCAGACCGGTCGACCGGGCCTTCGGGAGAGGGCACACTGCCTTCTTTCAAAGGCATAAATGTTGAGGTGCGGTCGACCGCGTCCCCCTTACCGGTCGATCGGCCCTGCCGAAGTGAGCTTTCTGCTTTTCTTCTTAGGCAAAAACTTGAGACGCGGTCGACCGCGGTCTTGGGACCGGTCGACCGGTCCCCTGTTTTCTTGCCAAAATTTTACTTTTGCTTTTGAATCTTTTCTTTTCATAGGGACTTAGGAACCTTCTTGAATGAAGTAAACTTTGGCTTTTAGAGTCCTAGTTGAGTCTGGTTGTCACCCTAGAGTGGAATGGATTTCACTTGGGGTTAAGTCCAAAAGGGGGAAGGGGGTGTTCCAAAGTGATGTTTAGGCATCACTCTTTTGGTTACTTCTTAATAGGAGGATAGGGGTTGTAGCCCATGTTTGGAAGACTTAAGGGCTTATCAAAAAAATTTATGAACTTTGGGGACTTGTAGGATCATAATGATCATTTGGAGATTTAGTCGGGACTTGTAATTTGAGGAATATTAATGACGATATTCGAGGGGAATTAGGTTCAACTAAAATGAACCCAGTTGTTTAATAATGATAGGTTCGAATAAAAAGAACCAAACACATGGATATTTGAAATGGAATTTGGTAATGGTAATTGAAAATGAAAATGAGATTAAAATGGTAAATGTTAATTTACTGATTACACACCTCTCTAAATGAAATCATAAGGGAAGTTCGTGCGCTTAGGGATGTCCCCTGGCTAGTGAATGCAGGGTGGATATAGTCCTAGGCCATATGCGGGGTTTTTATATGTTTTCTGCGCTGGTTAGGGGATTCCGGGTGTGGTCCTGACTTTCTCGCAGGCATATGTCCGCTTCCCGACGTTGCGTTATGATCCCAAGTTGTCTTGTATTGATAGGCCCTGGAAGATGATGGTCATTTAGGGGCGCGCCCAGTGGGGAAACTCGGAGGGGTGGTCTTAGAATCGTTATATGTATATGAGTATAACTTTTCTGCATCAAGTGGGACTTGATGGATATATGCCATAAAGAGCATGATACGTGCCATAAAGAGCACGGGAATGAGATTAATGAGATATGTGCCATAAAGAGCACTTGATATTAATGGTATTCCTATTAAGGAATGGAAAGATGAAATGGTAAGATAATTAACTATGGAAGTTAATAAATGGTTTTATTCCTATTAAGGAATACAAAAGGTAATGGAAATTTGATAAATGAGGAAAGGTTTTAAATTTAAGTTATTACTTTTCTTTCTTTTATGTAAATGACATTTCATTTCATCATTTAGTTAAATTGTAATGTAAATTTATCATCCTTATCATTCATACATAACTGTTCATTTCTATCAAGCTTTTTATTTCTTCTGGTGATTATATAGAACCCGGCCCTGACCGGTTTACTTTCCTTGTTGTGTATATGATTGTATCCACTCAGGTGCTCCCCCGCAAGGACGCCAGTTTTGATGTTCCCATTCCTTTGCTTTCGACGAGCTGTAAGATTTTGCGGGTTATTACAGGACATTGTATTAGACGCTCTCATCTTTGTATTCTAAATATGATCGGGTCTTTTCATTGGGCGTGTGGCCCAAACATTTGTACTTGTTTAATGAATGTATTAGGTAAAAATATTTAATTTGGGTACTTCGTTGTATGTTGTTGTGAATCGACAGCTTATTCGGTCCTTTTGTATACATTCGTCTTAGTTGTATTATATATACTCTTTTGGAATTCCACTTGCTTATCAAATGGGGTTGTTTTAATTTAAATTTCTTAACTGCATTTTAAACTTCTAAACTTGTTGACAACCCGTCTTCTGATTTATTGGGTGGTTTTCCCGTATACTCAGTTTATTATTGTTGACGCTGAGAATGTTATCCATCCATGATTCCTGTTACGTTTGAGTATCGGGATGGCCACCCCTTATCTCGGATCGCGGGTTGTCACAGATTCATATGTTTATAGTATTTGGCACATGAAGGGCATGTCACCCCGAATTCTAGTAGTTATATTTCCATTTCGGATATTGTACTGGTTTTATATTGATACTGTTATTATCATTTTGTTTTGGATGTTGATATTGAGATATTTCAACTGGAGAGTTTATTCCAGTTACATTTATATTTATTGAATTTTATGTCAGTTATATTGGGGTGTTACTTATTTTATTCAGTATGGTGGTATGGATTTATTTAAATTAAAATGGGAAAAGTTTTGACACTTAGCTTAAGTAATTATTAGGTGAATTAATAAGAAATTATTTTTCGACAGAGATGCTAAGAATGAACCAACTGGATATTCTGATTTAATTTAATAAAGGATTGAACACCCAGTATTTACTTAGGCGGGGTGTCACAATATCCTGGATTAAATCAGGAATAATAAATATTTGAAATGGTCAGGGAAGATGCCAATACCACCACATAAAATGGACAAGCCCAAATGCTGTAAGTTCTATAAAGATTGTGGACACACAATCGACAGATGCAGTGCTTTGAAAAATGAAATTGAAACACTCATCCACTGAGGAAAACTAAGCAGATTTATTGATCGACTGAAGGCCGAGAAACTAGATAAAAGTCAGAGCCTCCTTACAAGCCAAGGGATGACAAGAAGAGAGGCCATGAATATGATTATAAAGATAATACTGATATACCAAAGAAACCCATAAAACCAAAAATTGAAGTAAAAATTATTACCTTTGGTTCCTTTGATTGTCACGTCATCGTAGAAGGAAGAACTAGGGGAGGATATTGAACTGTCGAGAGGAAAGCTTACCTGAATGAAGCTCGAGCTAGTTCCTACATCAGACGCATTAACATGAATGATGAAGATCATGGTAGGCCCAGAAAGGTAAATAAAGACAAGCCTGTTACCAGTTTCTCCAAAAATGATCTATTTAGAGTGTTGTATCCTTGTGATAACCCTTTGGTCGTCACCTTCAGAATAGATGAAGCCCGAATAGCCAGAGTCTTAATTGATAATGGGAGTTAAACAAACGTTATGTTCTTTGAATGTTCCAAAATTTTGGGTTTGAAAACTAGTCAACTGGAACCATACCATAGACCTTTGATTATTTTTTCGGGAGAAAAAGTCTATCCCCTAGGAATTGTGAAGCTGGAGGTGTTGATCGACACTTGGCCAGTTAGCCGAATAGAAAAGGTTTATTTTTTCGTTATCGATAAAAATGTTGATTCTTTTTATAATATGATCCTCGACAGGGTAGGAGTGTAGAAGTTTGAAGTAGTGCCATCCACTGGCCATCAGTGCCTAAAATTCTCTACTCATTTCGGAGTTAGCATAGTTAAAGGGGATAAAAAAATAGCCACAAAATGTTACTACACTTCGGTAGAGTAGGGAGATATTATAGATATGAAAAAGAAGACTATTACATACTAAGTGGATACCTTGGATCCTAAAGAGGAGACATAGCTAGTAAAAGGGGAAGCAGTGGAAATCACATAAACTATAATCCTAGATGATGAGAAGATAGAGACGAATACTCAACTCGGCTCCACATTATCACCATCCCCTCAAACAAGAATTAATCACATTCCTTAGAGAGTGAAAAAGTGTTTTTTCCTGGAGTCACGAAGATATGCCTGGTATCGACCCTAATTTCATTTGTCATGAACTTAATATTAGCAAGGATGCCAAGTCGATCAAGTAGAGGCAAAAAGTATTCAGTCCTGAGAAGAATATGGCTATTCAAGTGGAAGTGGAAAATATGTAGAAAGCCTAATTTATTGAGAATATGAAGTCCCCTAATTGGGTAGCAAATATAGTGATGGTTAAGAATAAGAACAACAAATGGTGCATTTGTGTAGATTTCACTGACCTCAATAAAGCATGCCCGAAAGATCATTTTCCTTTTCCAATGATTGATCAATTGGTCGATGCTACGGCTGGACATGAATTGCTAAGTTTTATGGACGCGTATTCTGGTTATAACCAGATCAAGATGAAACCTGAAGATAGGGAAAGTACATTTTTCATTACCGGCCGAGGAACTTACTGTTATAATGTCATGCCCTTTGGATGGAAAAGTATTGGAGCTACTTATCAAAGACTGTGAATAAAGTGTTTGAAGAGTAAATCGGTAAGAACATAGAAGTTTATGTCAATGATATTCTCATAAAGAGACAACATGATGTTGACCATATTGTTGATCTACTCAAACTTTTGATCAATTAGAAATGCACCATGTAAGGACAAAATTTCCAATTGAGTCCATTGTATAGTGACTTAATCCTGGAACAAAACACATTTGAGTCATAGGGAGATTTTTACTGTCACGATCCCACACAGATTGTGACATGATAAAGTTTATTGAAGACGTTGCAGTAAAGCTTCAAGGAATTATTTATGCCAAAGGTTTAATTGGTGCAAGTTTACTCATCTACAAGTTTAATTGCATTTTGAGATCACTCAGGTATTATGGATAATTTTAATGGAACTCGAAATTTATTTTAAAATCTTTTTAAAATATTTTTAAAAGAGTTTGAAGTCGTTTACACTTCGTTTATTCTGAGGTAAACATCATTTAGAGTTGTGTTAAAATCAAACACACACGAGTTTTCATTCAAACGACTCTGACAGTTATTCGAGCGACAGGCCTATGTCGTTCGAGTGACAGTATGTTATTCGAGCGAGCTTCCACCTTTAAAAATATTATTTAAGGAGTGTTTCCCCTAGTTTTTGAAGTATGTGCCGTCTGAAAAAATAGTTTTCGTAACAATATGTTTCTGCACAAAAGTTTTCTAAGGTTTTTAAGTCTAACCACATCCTTAGAGTTTATAAGATTCGAGTTTTCATTAGTATATGCAATATTGATCTTATTTGCACCAAGAAGAAGGTTTACTGTGAAGAACATTACTGGTTTTACAGAGAAGAAGTGAAGGAGTTCGTGTTCTGATTCCGTAGACATTACAAGCCATATCGGTGGACACCGAGACATACGTGGACGCGTGTGTTGTGGATGAGTATTGTGGAAGAAGAAATTTCCACATGGTCACTGTGAAAGGAGTGGCTGAAGATCATAAGAGTGTCAATTCTCACGGGGATCAAGTCGTTGAGTAAGACTTTTGTCTGTTTTTTGTAAATCCACATTCAAAGTGATTGTCTGGCTTGGGACGTCAGAGGTTTTTTCCCATTGTGGTTTCATCGTACATCCGGTGTTGTGAGTTTTCTATTATTTAATTTATTTTACTTACTTTAATCACTAGATGGATGTGTAGGATTAATCAAGATAAAATTTAGTTAAGTTAAAATCGGTTCACAACTTTGTGCGAATTAAAAATTGGAAAAAGGTTTTTTTATAAAAAGGGAAATTATTTTGTCATCCTTAAAACACTTTCCATTTCCGCATAGTAATAAAAAGGGAACCACAAATTGGTATCATAGCTAGAAATATATTTTTATTGTGTTTGATCCCTTGTGTTTTTTGGAATGAATTTTGGTGGTTTTGAAAGTTTTCGTGCTCTTATTTTTTATGGCACAAATTAAGCTTATCGAAAAATGTGAATAGAAGTGCTTTAAAATTCATTGATGAGAGTGTGTGGTTAGCGGTTGAAAAGGGTTAGTCTTCATCAGTCACACTAGAGGGTGAGGTCAATAGTTTGAAACCCGTTGAGTCATGGACTGAGGCTGAACATAGGCTTACACTTTATAACTCTAAAGGTCTACACGTAATTTCCTCACATGTAACACCTGAAGAGTATAATAGAATCATGACTTGTGAAACTTCAAATGAGGCTTGGCATACACTTTTACTTACTCACGAGGGCATTATCATGGTTAGGGCGTCTAAGTTACAAGACCTCACTACACAGTTTGAGATAATAAAGATGTGAGATGGTGAGTCATTTGATGAGATTTCCTCTAGATTGTCTAATATTATCTACTCGTCGTTTAACTTAGGAGAAAAGATTCGTGATAAACGTGTGATAAAGAAAGTATTGGGATCTTTGTCGAGTAGGTTTGATCCAAAAGTGACCGTTTTGAACCCCTTAGGTATGCTTGATTCGACGAAACATAAAGAGATTGTAGGCGACTTACAAACCTATGAACTCGATATGTTTACCTCCAAGCAAGTGCCAAAGAAATAAAAGGGCATTGCTTTGAAATCTCAGAAGGAGAAAACAAAAGTTCTGGATGACGATTCCAATTTCGATTTTGAGTATGTCGCCTTTTTGGCTAAGAAGTTCAAAAAATTTCTTAAATTTCAAAAGCAATCGAAAGATGCCAAAAAGTTTGAGAAATGCAAGAACAACAAGGTAGATTCAACCCCTAAAGATATGAGTGAGAAATTTAATAGGGTTGAGTTGGATAGGAGTTTTGGGTGTGAGGGGTATGGTCACAAAGTTATCGAGTGTCCCACTAGACTTAAGAAATAGGGCTAGAAATCGATAGCTTATAATGCCTCCTTAAGTGATAGTGATCCGAAAGAGGGAGAGAGTTCCCCCAATAAGAGGCAGTTTGTTGATTTCTTGGTATGTCATGTAAGTGACAGCGATAAATCTTCCCATGAAGATTCTCATGTGAATAAGACTTTCGAGGCCGTTGAATCCTAAGTGAGTGAGGGTGAAGTGACTGAAGAAGAAGAGGTTGATTTGAAAGAGTTGCAAGTTGCATTTAATGAGTTGTATGCCGAGGCGTGCCATAGAAAATAACGATGCTTTGATTAAGGATCTTAGGGAACGGGAGAAGATGTTTAGGGAGAAGCTAGATTATGTGAAGAAAGAGAGAGATAGCCATCGTGGTTTGATGGAGTCATTGAAAAAGGAGATTCTAGAGTTTGAGGAGTCTAGGCGTGTGCTTGAGTCTAGGATTTATGATTTGAAGGATAAGTTGAAAGACTCGAGTAAGGTAAAGTTTGACTAGGAATCTAGATCGAAGAAGTTGGATAGGATGTTAGGCACCGTCCAAGTCAAAAGTGATAGGTTTGGTATAAGCCACGATGATAGAATTGTTCCCATTCCCAAAGCCAATACCAACGGTGTAAGAGAGCCCAGTAGGAAAGTAAGGAGAGGTCGATATTTTGGTAATCATCCCCGCCGTCTTTACGCTTGTTCCCATTGCGGTAGGAAAGGTCACCTTAGACGTTTTTACTATGACCATAGGAATGCTCCTAGGAACTTAAGGAATAAAATCATGTAAGTTCCCAAAACCCCCACCCGTTATGTCACACCAACTTGGGTTAGGAAATCAAACTTAAAGGCTTTAGGACTAAAACTTCATGGTTCTTATTTAGTTTCACTTTATTCTTACCATGTTAGATCTAAAGGATGATTGTTTTACCTTATTTGTCATTCGCTAGTCTTTGCATCTTGATTTATCTCTTGCTGGTATTATGACATGTGTATCATTTTGTATTATATTTTTTCATTTATTGAGTCTTATTTGAAAAAATACAAAAAGATTTTTAGTTTATTATATTTTTAAAAAATACAAAGGATGTTGGATTTATTTGAGTCAAAATATGTTGAAAAATTAAAAAGATTTTCGATTTGTGTTTATGTTTTTGATTTTACATGTTTGATGTGGCATATTGGTGTGCTTGGACCACCTTCCTTTCATTATCCATGTGGCTAGGACATTTGGTCATAATTATTGATGCTTAGAATGATCTTAACCATTGTATAATGGGGTTGTTTCGAGGTTGATATGCATTTTGATTCGACTTTGTATATATGCCATCTTTTCACACATGGACGAGTTTATATGAATGTTTGACATCTCATGCATATTTGAGTTTAATGAGACGTTCTTATCTCAAATTTTTTATTTATGCGTAAGTAGACATAAGGAGGTGGTGTGCATGTAATAACCATTTACTATGAGGATTGTAATTGAAAAAAAAATGATGATTGTTCACAGAATAGGCGAGAGTGTAAAATTGGCTCATCACGAAAGCCACCGTTAAAAAGAGATCGAAAAAATTAATTGAAATAAAAATAATCATATCCCAACATATGGTCCAATTAGTTTATGCTCATTCCAAAAGAAAAAATATGAAATATATTTGAGGGACTTTGGATGGATAATTTAAACGGGTTTGCACCACGAATCCTAAACGTTGAAAAATCGTGTCATGACGCTATTGTTTGTAGAATCGTTAAAATTCTGAATTTGTGTACATGTTTGACTGTTTAGTTCATTTACCTCACACTTTAATTGTCATATATGGCTAAAATAAAGTTTGATGATTTATAGTTATCAATTAGAGCTTCTTGATTGTTTCTATGTGTTGGAATTGCAATTCATTTGTTAAAGTTCATGCCCATACATTCCATATTCATGTTTGAGCACATCGGTACTATGTTAGCATGTAACTCATATTGTTTTTGTAGTTTTCGCTAATGTTTTACTATTGTTTTATAGTTTTCTGCCCCTTCCAGTCAGTTTTTTCATCGAGAAAAACTATTTGATTTTCTACACTGACTATGAGAAATTGGTTTTCTCGTTTGAGCGAGAGACTTGTGTCGCACGAAGCCTTCAAGCGAGAAGCTCCTATCGTTTGAATAACTAAGCTATCACGTTCGAGCGACCCCTGGTTTTTTGTTTAAATCTGTTTCAGTTATCTGATTCTTATATTTATATCTTTTTGGTACTTCAGGGTTGCTTCTTGTTTCTGTTTATGCAGTTTACTTTGATAGATTTTATATTTTGCTACATTGGATTGTTTAGTCACACCTGATTAAATTATTGATTCCTATTGTGTGATTATTGTTTGTTAGATACGGATTTGATATCGTTGATCATTATTAGCTAGTTATTTCATGTTTATTTAGATATACTTCATTGATTTATCTCATTTTAGATATGATTATCTTTTCACTGGATTGTCTATTCGAGACAAAAAGGGGGAGAGATGTATGTGATGTAGGGGGAGATTTTGTGTGATGAGCTTGGTATCCTGATTTAGATGTTGTTTACATATTGGTTGATATCATGTTTTTCTCACATAACAGATG
Source organism: Sambucus nigra (assembly GCA_949130495.1). NCBI lineage: Eukaryota > Viridiplantae > Streptophyta > Magnoliopsida > Dipsacales > Adoxaceae > Sambucus > Sambucus nigra. Next base: position 58,719,221 of record OX422223.1, read on the forward strand.
ATTTGGATTTACTTTTATATATTGGTTTATATCATTTGTTCCTCCATACTTCACTTCGTATCTATCTGTTTCATATGTGTAGGTATGTTTAAGAGATTCGAGATTTCAAGACTACATCATATTCAGACATTCAGAGACAGTTCATGCTTGCCATACCATCTTTACTAGTCTTATCTTGTAATTTTATTTTGGGTTTATGGGATGTAATTTAGTCTTCATACGGCTTAACGACCCGACTTTGACATTTCACTATTGGTTTTGTCCCGAAATAGTCAAAGGGGGAGATTTGTAAGGACAAAATTTCCAATTGAGTTCATTGTATAGTTTTGACTTATTCTCAGAACAAAACATGTTTGAGTCATTGGAAGACTTTTATTGTCGCGATCCTACACACACTATGACGTGATAAAGTTTATTGAAGACGTTGAGGCAAAGCTTGAAGGAATTATTTATGCCTAAGGTTTAATTTGTGCAATTTTATTCGTCTTCAAGTTTAATTGCATTTTGAGATCACTCAGGTATGAATGCATAATTTTAATGGGGCTCAAAATTTATTTTAAAATGGTTAAGGTTGTTATTTTATAAAGAAAATGTTTTAAAAATATTTTTAAAAGAGTTTGAAATTGTTTACACTTCGTTTATTCTAAGATAAACATCATTTAGAGTTATGTTAAAATCAAATACATGCGAGTTTTCGTTCAAACGACTCTGACAGTCGTTTGAGCGGCATACCTATGTCGTTCGAGCCAGCTGCCGCCTTTAAAAATATTATTTAAGGCGTGTTTCCCCAAGTTTTCAAAGTGTGTGCAGTCTGAAAAAATAATTTTCGTAACAATACATTTCTGCATAAAAGTTTTCTAAGTTTTTTAAGTCTAAATATATTCTTAGAGTTTACAAGATTCGAATTTTCATTAATATATGCAATAGTAATCTTGTTTGCACCAAGAAGAAGGTTTACTTTGAAGAACATTATTGGTTTTACGGAGAAGAAGCGAAGGAGTTCATTTTCTGACTACGTAGACATTACAAGCCATATCGGTGGACACCGAGACATACGTGGATGCGTGTGTTGTGGACAGGTATCGTGAAAGAAGGAATTTCTACATGGGCACTGTGAGAGGAGTGGTTTAAGGTGAGAAGAGAGTCAAGTCTCTTGGGGATTGAGTCGTTGAGTAAGATTTATGTCCATTCGTTGTAAATTCACATTTATAGTGAATATCTGGCTTGGGTCCTCAGAGGTATTTTCCCATTGTGGTTTCCTCGTACATCCGACGTTGTGAGTTTCATTCTTTACTTTATTTTACTTGCTTTAATCACTAGATGGATGTTTAGGATTAATCAAAATAAAATTTGGTTAAGTTGAAATTGGTTCAAAACTTGGTGCGAACTAAAAATTGGAAAAAGGTTTTTCATAAAAAAAGAAATTATTTTGTCATCCTTAAAACACTTTTCGTTTCCGCATAGTAATAAAAAGGGACCCATACACAAAATGAAGCTCAATCCAACCAAGTGTGTGTTTGGTGTTCAAGAGTGAATGTTCTTAGGTTTTGTTGTAAATCAAAGAGGGATATAGGCTAATCCAGTCAAGATTAAAGCTCTCATTGAAATACAATCATTGCAAGAAAGATGTTCAAAGACTCACTGGAAGGGTAGCTGCTCTCAATCGGTTTGTGTCCTGAGCAACAGACAAATGCCATATGTTCTTTAACGTGCTGAAAAATACTTTTGAGTGGAATGAGGAGTGAGAAAAGGTTTTTCAAGAGATGAAGAAATATATGGGATCTCCACCGTTGTTGTCTCGACTAATTCTGGGTGAGAAATTGTACTTATATTTAGTTATTTTTGAGTCTGGGGTTAGCTTGACACTCATCCGAATGGAAGATGGAGTGTAGAAACTAGTATACTACACCAGTAAAGCATTTAGAGGAGCGGATATCAAATACCCGCGCTTGGTAAAACTTGCTTTAGCCCTCATTGAAGCATCATGATGTATGAAGCCTTATTTCCAAGCTCATACAATAGTGGTATGTACAGATTTACCTCTTCAGCAAGAACTACATAAGCTGGAGAAATAAGGTAGACTCATGTGTTAGGAAGTATAATTGGGAGAATATGATATAATTTATGGGCCAAAATTTTTCATTTAAGGGCCGGGCCGTGGCATATTTTATTTTCAAATTTACATACACCGATATAATGACTCAACCTAATTTAGTAGCTGAGATGATTTGTTCGAAAAAAAGCTCAACCCCAAAGAAAAATGAGGTTGCCACCGATCAACCTGAATCATATATTGTTCAAGAAATGTCTTAAATGTACTCAGAGAAGAGCAAAAAGCATTTTAAGCAAGGAATATTATCTCGAGAAAGCTTCGATGAATAAATTCCTTCATGGAAATTATATGTGGACGGATCCTCTTGGACAACGGGCAGTGGGGCTAGTATAATACTTAATACTCCTAATAACCTTGATGTTGAATATGCTCTCTGATTTAAATTTCAGGCCTCAAAAAATGAAGTTGAATACGAGGCATTGATTCCAGGCTTAGAATTAGCCTTTTCATTAGATGCTGAGCAAGTGATAGCACATAGTGATTCCCAATTGATTATTAACCAGGTTCTTCAGATATATGTATTTAGAGGAGATTTAATGATCAGATATTTGGACAAGATCGTGGAATTAATTTCTAAATTTCCAGCTGTCTAGATGATCATAATCCCAAGGATAGAAAATGCTCGAGCATATGCAGTTGTTCGACTAGCCTCAGTAATGAGAATAGAGCTCAGTAAAAGTATCCCTGTTGAAATCTTAGCCGCAATGAGCATAAAGGAAAATCTGATGGTTAGTTACATTATAATAGATCTAGGGCCATCATGGATGGATCCGATCTAAGAATATATTGACAAAGGAGTCCTACCAACTGACCCAAAGGATGTGAGGAGGCTCAGATACAAAGCGGTCGAATATGTGTTGGAAAGAGGAGTCCTATATAAAAGGGGGGTACACTGTTTCTCTACTTCGGTGTGTTCATCCCCTAGAAATAGAAGAATAAATAAATGAGGTGCATGAAGGATCCTATGGGGACCATTCAGCTTATCGATCGTTGGCCTGAAAAATTGCCATGCAGGGATATTATTGGCCGACTATGAAGGAAAATTGTAGAGATTTTGCTAGAAAATGTGAAAAGTGCCAAAATTTCTCAGCAATTCACAGAAGATCGGGGGCTGCCTTGACACCAATCACTTCCCCTTGGCCTTTTTCCATTTGGGGAATTGATTTAATTGGGACATTACCGACCACCAAAGGTAGGTTCAAATACTTAGTAGTAGCGATAGATTACTTCACAAAATGGGTAGAAGTTGAGTTGTTGATAAACATGCCTTATGAGAAAATTTTCAGTTTATATGGAAGCACATCATCTGCCGATACGACATGCATTATGCTTTCATTACATACCATGGAACTCAATTTGACAATGATGATTTTGAGGTGTATTATGTCTATTCAAAGATCTAGAAACTCCCCTTTGCTCCAGGACAAATAATCAATAAAACTTTGCTTGATGGGATAAAGAAGAGGCTTGATGATGTGAAGGGAAATTGGATTAATGAATTGCACCCTGTTTTCTATGCATATAGAACTATGCTAAGAACAACAACTGGAGAAACATATTACATGTTATCTTTTGGAATGGAAGCAATGGTGCCATCCGAGATAGGCCTACCAACTCATAAGGTGTTAAACTTTGACTCTCCCAAAAGTGATCAGATGAGGAGGTTGGACTTAGATTTAGTGGAGAATATCTGAGAAGATGTTTCTGTGAGACTTGTTGCTTATCAATAAAGAACTGGTCATTTTTATAACAAGAGGGTCAAACTGACCAACTTAAAAGAAGGGGATTAGGTCCTCAATAAAATTATTCAGAAAGGAAATAAGTTGGAAGCAGACTGGCATGGTCCTTACCCTATTACGGCGGTCATTAGATAAGGATAGTTTAGATTGGAAAATCTTGATGGGGAGGAATTCAAGAACCCTTGGAATGCTAACCACCTTCAAAGGTATTACCAATAACTGGTGAATTTGATGTAATCTTTGATTTTCGGCTCAAATAAAAGTTATGATTTCTGTATCATTATACTTCTCTTTGTTGAAATTTTTTCGGAGTACCGTGATATAAATCCCCAAATAGAATCCTTACTTGAACTTTTTGAACTTTTATCACTTGAAATTTTGGAAAAAAGTTTAACTTTTCTTCGAAGTTCAAATATGTACAAATACTTTAAAATCTTCAAACTTTTTCTTCTCTTGGTCTCTGTCGATCAGAAGAAAAAATTACTATTATAACTATCTAATCACGTTCCCAACGCCTGCATCTCCAATGATCGTTACTCCATGTATGACTTCAGGTCACGAACAATAAGCGTTTAATGATCATTAGTTCTTATATGACTTGTCATTTGGATGGGTCACGGACGAGAGGCCTGTAAAACTTCATATATAAACACAAGAAGCTTTACCCCACTAAGTGAAATCATGGGATATATATATATATATATACATTCCTAAACACAGTAGTATATATACACATCTCTAATACACTTGGTTTCCACTGATATAACTAATGACAACACTAAGATCAAAACTATTCAGTTTTATTTAAGTTCATTAGTAGAATCAAAACTGTTCAGTTTATACTTTTTATAAAATTTATTATTTTGCACCCCAACATAATTAACTTAAAATAAACCTTTTATTTACTTTAATTCTCTCTGAAAATAGCACCATATTTTTTTTCTTTTTCAAAAGCATGTTTGGATGAAAGCATAACTACCTTAACATGTAATTTACAAGTACTAGACAACTTTGCATACAAAAGTTCTTGAGTTTAACATTTACCCCAAAAGCATGTTGATATCTAACCTATATTAGATATCCTTCACTCCTCCATTTTATGGTCCTAACTTGTCAGTGAACTCCAAATGATAAGCATACCTGAAACATAACATTATAGGAGTGTAAGCAATACAAGCTTAGTGAATGACCATATACCACACATACACCACACATATAACCAATTTGAATAACCATTTTTATTTTCTAATGTTATAACCCAACAGGAATTGTGTAACTCTCGCAAGCCTGGACCTGCCAGTCTGATTAACTCCCAGTTAATGGGGATACCACGTCCCATAATTAGGCCCGAGTACAACAAACCTTTAAGTTAGATTAACGGGGTCGTCGCATTCCATAGGACCCACCACAGTTCTTAACATTAGATTGAGGTCCCACCTCAGTCCATAACATTAGATAACATCATTTAACATTTTAATCCATAGTCCTTAACATTAGATAGAGGTCCCACCTCAGTCCAAAACATCAAATAACATTACTTAACATTTTTAATCATACGCATATGTTTCATAGCCCCACATCACTCCATAATCATCACCACACATGTATTCGACTACACAATTCCATATGAAATATAAGCATTTATATTTCATAGGACAGGTCACTCACCTTGAATTTGGTACTAAGATTAATACCAAAACTATTTCCTCAGTATGTTAGTGTTAGCCTCTTCCCCACCTAACAATTCAACATCATTAGTATTTGAATACACCAAATCACATTAAACTCAGTAACTCATCACATTAGTTGGTCAATCTGACATAACTGAAATTAATTGAATATGATACTTCACATTTATATAACACCTTATTCATTAGGGTTCTAACATAACTTACAGAATAAAATTGCGAATTCTATGGACAAAGTTATGACCGTTTTATTACAACATTTTTCAAATCATTTCTGGAGAAAAACAACAACAAAACTTCAACTTCAACACAATCCCCAAGACAAACTAGAAGGTATTTTATTATCCCTTTCAAGTATATCATACTCATATATGTTCTCTAACATTTCCAATTGGAATTGCTTGATTTTTAACAAGTATTCAGTGATTGATGCCACTTTTAGCACATATAGGTTTGAGTAGACCATTGTAATACCCCGTATTTTCAGGCTATATTAATTTGGGGATTTATTAAATTTAATGTGAGTTTTTTATTTAATAAAAAAAAATCCGGAAATTAATTGTGTTATAATTATTAACGTGACGAGAGTTAGTAATTAGGGGAAATTTGTTGAATATTACTAATGAGCAAAGTAATTTATTATATTGGTTATATTGAATGTCATGAGTGAGTTAAATGACAATTTCGGAAATTTAAGTCGGAACGTGCTCGTGTCGCGTCGGGACTAAATTTTGATAAATAAAAAGTGAATATTTTATAAGTTGTCCGTATGGTCGTTTTGAGTGCGCCAACGCGTCCGGAAGGGTCGAGATAGTTAGAAAAGTTTATCCGGGGGTGTAGTTTGGGTCTCGGGGCATTTTTAGGCCCAATTAGTAACCCGGGAGGGCATTTTGGACATTTCACATTTATGGGTAATTAAACCCACGAAAATCAGAAACTTATATCAGCCATTTAGGTTAGTCAGCTAGGGTTAGAAAACTCAAACACAAGTGACGGGCATAGGAGAGGGAAGAAGAAAGCTTCCAAGGCAATCCAAGGCCCCAAAAGTCATCCGTTTGCACCGCCACCACCACCAACGCGTAGATCGCGCGACGGGCTACGCCACCATACCAAAAACATCTGTAAATCAGAACATCAAAAATCCCAGGCAAGTGTTTATCTTGCTATTTTTGTTGGTGCAATTTTCATATTAGTTTAGGAATGATTAGGGATGAAATATATGGAAGAAAACCCAAATTTTGATAGGAATTTGCATGTAGTAAAGACTTAAACCTCATTCTGAAATTCTTTGGTATTGTAGAAGAATAACCCACGAAATTTTGATGATGTATTAGAAGGAAATTCTGGTAAAAACAGATTAGAACCATGATTAAGAAAACTCTAGGGTTCTTGATGATTAGATAAGATTTTGGGTTGATTATCCATGTTTAATGATAGAAATACACATGCTTTACGTTGCAAACATCTGGTATAATGTTATAATGTTAGTAGTAGAATTTTTGGGACGTTTGGAGTTGAAAAATATGGATTTGGATGAAGATAGATGGTAGAACCCGTAACTGCAATTCTGCAGAAATCAAAATACCTGCTTGATCGATCGATCGAGCATAGAGCTTCGATCGATCTAAGGTTCGATCGATCGAGCCCCAAACCTCGATCGATCGACCCCTCCTAGCAGACTCCTATTTCCCTTTTTAAATGAATTAAATTCAATTTATCGTGAAATAATTCTTGGACATCCTTAATAAAGTGTTTTGGGAGATAGGGAAAAATCAGTAGGACATATGAATAATTTTGGGACTTTTAATATGAGACGAGAATTGTATTTTTGGTGATAATTACTTAAGGGATGATGAATTTATGTATTAAAGGGGGAGATACATAAGAGGGTTACGTTGGAACATAAAAAGGACACCTACTGAATTTTATACTTGGGAAGATAGAGTCCATGTGAGTTACGTAATAAGATGGAAGAATCCTTCGAGTTAAGGTTAGAGACGAACCCTTATACGCGATACCAATAATGTGAGAATAAGGATAAATGTCGTAACTATGGGATTTGAAATATACCTAATATTTTTATGGTAATATTAGTATAGTTATATGATTGTGTATGCATATACTATTTATGTGTGAAAATCATGCCCTCCCTACTTACTATCCCCGAGGTTACCGCGCTGGGACAGTCTTATCTCGATGGGACCTTTATGGGGGATATTGACTTGTACCCTAGAAGATAGATATCCTAAGAGACGCAGGCATGTGCCATCCTCTTAGAGACTTGGAATCTATACTTCGCCTCAATATTGTTTGTGTATGTATGTTAATACAATTCGAGAGTGATTCCGAATGTATTCCCATTAATATGAGTGATATGGGGCTTTGGATAGTAGAGTATGCCCGCACCATAGTTTATTTGGGGTGCTGTTATAATATATATATTATACGAGTAGTTAATATATACATGAAATTCTGAAATTTGGAACTACCTACTGTGAATTGATATGTAGGACATGGTTGATGACTCTAATTGTAAATACTTGTTTTGAGAAAGTATAATATGACACTGGAAAAACTTTATTGACTAATAAAGTTAAAATGAGAACTTTGGTTATTAATTGAAATATTCTTTTCAAACAATTGTATCGTTAAATTTTGAATCCTGCGAATAACCTAAGATAAGTTAAATCATTGGAGAAAGATAGCGTGTTATATGATGAGATAAACCATTAGGAGGGTTAGTGCGATAGGAGTGCACATTAGAAGAAAGGTGAGAATTTCTCAGGAGAGTGTCGCACTAATATGTTGTTGCATTGGCATGTATCAATTTAAATACTTGCTAAACAATTTTTAAATCATATACACTATCGGGCTCTGACCCGTTTCTCTCTCTCTCTCTCTCTCTTGTATATATATGTATGTACTACAGGTGCCCAGCCACAGGGGCGTCTTGCTTAGGATCCCTTGGAAGGAATGTGCTGCAGCTTAGGTGGGAGTTGCAGGCCACTTGCTTAGGCGATTTCATTTACTTGATTCCACTCCTATGATTCTCAGTTTTTGGGGCATGTGTCGCCCTTTCCACTATTTATCTGTTTTGTTGGGACATTTGTACTTCAGTTATTTCTAGTATTGTTACTTTGGGATTTATTCAGCATGTATGTTTTACATTAAGTTTTAAATGCTGGGATTTCGGATGTTGAATGTTTAAAGTAATTGGGTTATGTTCCAGGATAATTGTTGTATGATTCTTACTTATTGAAAATGTGGTTATAATTAAATAAATAAGTTTTTCTTTAAAAATACAATTTGGTTAGAAAGGTTAAAAAAAATGGTTTTGACACTTAGCTTAATTAATTAGGGTGTTAATTTGGAAAAGTTTATTTTTACGACAGTGATGCTAAGAATGAACCAACTGTCCACCTTGATTTTATTTTAATAACGGAGTGATCGTCCGGTATTTAATTAGGCGGGGTGTCACAACCATCAAAGCATAACTTAACATTTTTCAAGCATATATAACCTGCACCTCGGTTATAAATCATGGTAACAGATACTAAACATATTGAAGAATATAAAATTAAAGTTGCATAATTTTTAGAGTTCATTTGCTAAGTCAAGCAAAACGTCGAACACCTGGTGTGCGCACTTACACTTTTGGGGCAGATTTTATACCTGAACTTCAAACCATCACCCACGATTCACTTATTGGTATTTTAACATAAATTTCGGATATATATATATATTTGATCTCCAATTGTAACTTCTCAATTCCAGTAAGTACACACAAAGATATAGAAGTTTGAATACATAAGGTTTCTAAACAAAGCGATTTTGAGGGTTTACACGTTTAACTTTGCTTGAACTTGCATCTATTCGTACATACCCACCAAGGCTTGCAAGTTCAACAACCAATTGATGATTTCTACCATTATAATTAGAAATACCAAAAAATATAACAAGATTTAGGGATAGAATTACCTTAAGGACTTTTTCGTAATTTCCTACGGATTTTTCTCCAACTTCTCCTCACTTTTCCCTTCCTAAGCTCCCTGGTTCTCTCTCCTCAGGCCAAACTTTATCATGGATCATTTTGTCTGAAGGAGGAGATCATCTTAAAGGTTTAACGGCGTCATAATCTCACCCCCCATTGATCCAAGCAAAATATGACATGTGGCACTATATAAGACAAAATATCATTTAAAGCTAAATGACCACTTCACCCCCTGTTCGTAAAAAGACAACATCTTCTCACTCGAGTGTCTGTTTGATGCACCGTTTATTGTGTTATAAACTTAACTCATATATATACAATTTACATACGTTGTGTTTTCCCCAAATCATAAAACTAGTATGCCTAATTTGAACCCGAACAGAAGAGTAACAATTTACCAAAAATCTCAAACCTTTCACATTTGGCGACCTAACATCGCCAATTTCGGACCAACACATTGGTTTAATTTTTATAATCATAATGATGTATGAAAAACATATTTTCATTATTTATTTAACCACATAACTAATCATATGATCTAAACAAGTTATCCTCGATCATAAGGTCGATTAACATCTAATCCAACCAACACATATATCACATGAGTATGCATCCCCCAAATATGATAATTAACATGTTTAATAAACCTCGCCAACTTATAACTTATATTTAATCATATAATTAACATTTCTAATCACATTTTAGGGCCTTACAATTCTACCCCTCTTATAAAAATTTCGTCCTCGAAATTTAACGCATAAGAAACTTCCAAACAGAGGAGGATATTTCTTCTTCATGTTATTCTCTCATTCCCAAGTGGAATATGCCCCATTTTGATTTCTTCACGTTGCCTTAACTAATGTAATGGTTTTATTACATAACACCAACTTTTTCAATTTAAATTTAGCGATTGGTTCCTCCACGTAGGTCAAGTCATCTTTAAGCTCTATCGGTTGTGAAATAAACACATGTGAAGGATCGGACACATACTTACGTAACATTGATACATGAAAAACATCGTGTATTAGAGATAATTTTTGTAGAAAAGCCAATTTGTAAGCTACGATTCCAACTCATTTCACTATTTTATAAGGGCCAACGTACCTAGGACTTAATTTTCCCTTGTTCTCAAATCTTATAACCCTTATCCAAGGATAAACACGTAGGAATACTTGATCACCTTCCTCAAATTTCAATTCCTTTCTTTTGTTGTCTGCATAACCTTTTTGTCTACTTTGCACAACCTTCAAGTGATTATGAATAATATTTATCATCGCAGTCGTCAGTTGCACAAATTCTGGCCCAAGTAGTTTTTTATTCTCCTACTTCGGTCTAACACACTAGGGTCTCGCACTTCCTCCTATACAAGGATTCATAAGGAGCCATTTCAATACTCAAATGATAACTATTATTATAAGCAACTCTATTAGTGATAAGTGTTCATCCCAACTTCCTGTAAACTCTAATACATAAATTCGTAACATGTCTTCGAGTGTATAGATTATTATCTCTGACTGATCATCAGTCTGAGGATGAAAAGTTGTACTAAATTTCAATTTAGTCCCCAAAATTTGTTGTAAACTAGGATAAAGTGAGAAGTAAATTTAGGATTTCAATCAGGATATTAAAAACAGGTGAACCATGCAATCTAATTATCTTATCCCCATATATATTGTCATATCTATCCATGGAGTAAGTAGCTTTAACAAGAAGAAAATGTGTAGACTTAGTCAATCTATCAACGATAACCCAAATATAATCAAACCCTCATGATACTTTTGGTAAACTTGTAACAAAATTGGTAGTAACATGATCCTGTTTTCACTCAGGATTAGGTGATGATTGTAGTAAAACACTAAGCTTCTGATCCTCCACCTTCACTAGTTGGAAAACTAGACATCTAATAACAAAAATTACAATGTCGTGTTTCATTCCCGGCCACCAATAATATTATTTCAAATTTATATAAATTTATGTGTTTCCTGGATGGATAGCATATAACTAACAATGGGCCTCCTCTAAAATTGTTCTCCTCAAATCAGACACATTAGGTACTAATAATCGGTTATCATACATAACAATGTCATCATATTGTTTTTAATTTTCTCCAATTCTGTATCTGCTACTTGTGATTGTCATATCCAATCTATCAGCATAGGTCTAACATTTAAATGCACTAGTATTCCCCAAGACTCATTCAAACTTAATTCCAGCTCCATTAAAGTTAACTTTCTCAACAGGTCAACTGGAACACAATAAATACAAGATACTCAACCTAAAGATTTTCTACTCAAATCATCCGTAGCAATATTAGCCTTACCAGGATGATGAGGTATTGTGCAATCATAATCCTTTATAAGTTCCATCTACCTTCTCAGGATCAACCCAAATTTCATTAGTAAAAATATCATGCCCCAAAATACTACTTTGGTCTAGACAAAATTCACATTTAGAAAATTCAGCATATAACTGCTTCTCTCGCAAGGTCTATAAAATAATATGTAGATGATGTTCTGTTCCCTAATAAATTTAAATTCAGGTTCACTCGTTAACCGAAACACTACCTCCATTCTAAAATAATTTAAACATACATACTCCTTTTCACTTATTCGCACCATACACTCCCTACACACCCTATCACATAAGCGTCTTCATCATTCATACGTAAGGATAATCGTCTAGTGATTTCTTACCAATGAAAGCTAATTCTTAACTCATATATTACTACATACCTTTATATACATATGTCAAACATTCACACATGACATATTATAGATTATATCTGATAAGCACAAAAAACTGTACAATTTATACCCCAAATAGACATACTTTAGTTGCTAATTCTCGACAATATGGGTCTTATGCGCTTAATTGTTCAATATGTAGGTTTAATTGCAGTTGCGGTATCAAAAACTATATTTCGGAACAATTTGCAGTTAAAATGGAGCTAATTACCAACCCTGTAACCTTATCCCGTAACCCTAGCCTATCCTAAACTACCCCAAACCCTGTGTGTGTTTTGTTTGTGTCTTTTTATTATTTTTTAGATTTTTAGCTTGAGCCATTTTTATTTTTAGGATTTATTTTTGATTTATTTAGGATTTCTAGATTTTATTTTCTATTTTTATTTTTATTAGTATAATTTTATTTTACTTTGATTTTGATTAATTTTATCTTATTAGGATTAGAATTTTTAGGATTTCATGTATTTTTAGTTTTATTAGATTTTGCATTCTCTTTTTTAGGATTTTTATTTTAAGTTTTATTAGATTTTATTCATATTTGTATTTTTTATTTTATTTCTTTTTAGTTTTATTTTTATTTAGTCTTTATTTTATTTTTAGAGTAGGAGTTTAATTTTAAGATTTTGAGTTATAGTAGTTTTATTTTTTATTTTAGTTTTATTTTATTATTTTTAGGTGTCCAAATTATACACACACACACACACACACACACACACAAACTTATCGTACACCCCAAACACTCATCTTACCCTCACCATTATCCTATACACTTAACCTACACCTATACACACCCAACCAACACTCACCCTCACCTAACCTTCCTACACCCTACTATACCTAATCATCACCACACCCTTCTTCAACCTCCCATTTCTCTCTCCTCTCTCTTCCCCCATTAACAACACCTCCAACAAACATCAAACCATTACCATTTCCATACAACCAACCAACCCCATCTCCGGTGGAAACCCTCTAACCCCCGGTCGGAACCTCCAAGAGACCCCGCCGGCACCCACCTCCGACCACGAGCTCCAGCTAGCTCAACCCCAGCTCACCACCTTAACCCGCCTGAACTCGGTCGGACCTTACCCATATACCTGTCGAGCCCACAACTCGACCCGCTGCCTCTCCGGGTGAGCCTAACCCGTGACCTACCCCTGCCGGAATTCCAACCACCAAATCGCCTGAACACCCTGCCTCCACCACCAGCGACGTCCTACCCGTCGGCGTTTCCAGCCAGCGGCTCTGACTCTCTTACCTGTCAGCCATCTCGCCCCATACCGCCGGCGACCCCCCCCCCCCCCCCTTTCGCTGGCTACACCCTATCTGGAGCCAACTCGCGCCCCCAACCTCAATCCCATCTCCGGCGCACCTGACCAGCCGACGACCTGCCCCCAGCCCGAAACCGGCGATGAAACTCGTCGGCACCCCTCTCGTACCAACCTATAAACCACTGACACTACACCAGCGCTACCCCTGTTCGTAGCCCCTTCAACCCGGTAGCATCCCACCTATCCGGCACCCACACATGCCGACCCACTCCGGCCGTTACCCCTGCCTCCGGCGACATCTGATACCCACTGAACCCGACAACACCTGCAACCCAACTTCCATTTCGAACCCAAACCTATTTCCATGTTTCTCCCAAGCCACGATTTGTGTCACCTGCCAAACCAAATCCAAAAAGCCAAAGCCAATTAAAACCTTCGTGCCACTTTAAGTAACTTTAACCCCAATACCCATTTTACCCCCAACTAACTCTTTTACCCAATACCCAAAAATACCCCCATAACAATATCAGATTTTTATTCCCTCACCCATTTATCCCCACACCTCACCATATCCACATACGCCCCTTAGCCATATACCCAAAATACCCCTAACTCCATGCCTACTATATATTGAAGATAGAAAGCCCCATTTGGAGAAGCTTTTTAGATAGGAATTTTTAGAGAGAGAAAGTTTAGGTTAGAAATAAATTAGGATAAACACCATTTTGTAAATAGTTTTTCTTTTTCTTTTTTGAGATTATTGAGTGATAAATGTGTGAGGATTAATATGAGTGAAATTTTTATGTAATATTGTTTAGATCACTCAAGTTGAAGGATTATGAATTTCAACTCATGGATTGAAGATCAATTAAGCATCAAGAGATTGGAGTTTGATTGCTCTTTTCTCTTCTCATTTATTATATGCCTTTGATTATTAATTTGTCATATTTCATACCATGTTACGCTAAATCCCTTTTCAGGGGTGGGGTAAAACCCTTATTTGATGTTATTTTTTTTTTATTAGTTTAATTACTTGAAAAGTCCATTTGAATGTTAATTTTGATCCCTCACTCTTAAATTTACGCCTCGAGAGAGGGTAAATGATTTTCGAGAGAAAATCAAAATTCTAGTGATAATACCCATTTTAGATTCGAATTAGAGATAGGGGTTTCTTAAGTGGGGTATTATTAGTTGAATTTCAACTATAAATTTATTTTCTAAAATTTACATAAATTTTAATTAATCGATTCTAGCGGGTGATTAATTAAAAGGAGTGTAGATTTATTTTTATAGAGTTGTGGGGTGTTAAAATTAATTTTCTACAAGATTACTATTAAAATTACACTTGCAACGAGAGTTGATTTGTAATTTTGATATTAATTTGGGAGAATTCAAATAATTAAATTAATTAATTAGAATAACTAAAGTTTGTGGTGTAATCCCACTCCTTGATTGTTCTCACAATTATTTACCTCACTTTATCTCTTATTTTAGTATTAGCCTTTATTTTCCATTTTAGTCACTTTCTAGTTAGTTGTTATCATATCACATTTAGTTTAGTTTAGTTTAGTTTAGTTTAAATCATCACCTCACCCTATTGTTTTAATATTGAAAAAGCTAAAAAAATTAGAAAAGTGAAAAAGCACAAAAATAAAATAAAAAGTGAATTACAATTGAATTTGTCTCTAGCTTACCCCCTTGGAAGTGGATTGATACCTTTACTTACCTCTATACTTGAGATTGTTTTATTTTGTAGGTATTTTAAGGTTTTGACTAACTTGGCTTTCAACAACGACATACAAAAAGCAACGTTATCAAATGGTGCCGTTGCCGGGGAGATGAAAAGTCACGTTATCAATATCCTCTTATATTAACAATGAGTAAACATTCTTAATAAATCAAACATCATTATGTACATTTATCACTTCATTCATATAGTCTATCCTTATCATCGTGTAACCTTTTAAATAATAAATATTATATTACAAGACTAACTTCTTATAGTTCATCTATCCAACTTCCATTCATTACTTTAAATGACAAACATCATATTACAATACCAACTTATTACGTGTCATGTTCTCATCTTCCACTCAATACCAAATATATGTGATCGACTTGGACTGCTATCTGTATAATCTCTGAAGTTTTAGAGTATGTTAAATATCATTCTTACGATCCTTAATACAAACATAGCCTTACTACTTTCCACATATCGATAATGAACAATCATTCACCAAATGTATATTTTTAACTAATATTACATATTCACTTTCATGTATTTTGTGCAGTCATGCACTATGAACTCAATATAAATTCTCACTATATTCTTATTTTCAGTATTATTTGATTGTTCCTTAACTAAACATACAATTACCTTAACCAGTCATTTATCCAACACAATAACATTACAATCATAATCTTACCCTAATCCTTTTAACATTATAGTCTTACGCAACATCATTAATACACTCATCTTACCCATTTGGTAACATGGATGTTAAACATAACATCACCACTTAAAACTTTAACCATACTTACTAACTCCATAGTACTTTTCTAACTATTATATGTATTATTTCTTTCAAATAACCTATACAAATACCTTAATGTATCATACTATGGTATCTCACATAACACATTCTCCTCACACATACTTCTTCGTAACTCTATATAGTGTCAACCATATTCTTTATATGACGTACTCTTAGTGATAACACATACGCACAATGACAAATACAACTCAATATCCCCCCAAACTATTTGCGGATATTCAAATCCAAATATCAACTTTCTCATACTCATACCTTATTCCTTACTCGTCATTAGTTAAGGTTTAGATCTCATTTATTTATTAACTGTGAAAGTCTCATTTAGCCCCAATTATATTTTATTAAAAATTCATCACACCCCACCATACTACATTCATATTCATCATGGTCACGTCCCACTAGGTTTTGCTGATATTGAGTATAAACATACACTCGCCAGCCTTTTTTTCTTATTTAATAACTCCTACTCAGTTATCATATACACTAGATATCAATAATTCTCCACCCTTCATTCCCAATTACATCTTCAATTCTCATAAATAATTCTTACCTTTCATCCGATAAGAAATTCCTTACCATAATACACAACACATACTCCTAAAAGGATTCCTTAATATTTTTAAACTTCCAACGCTTTAACACCTCATCTCAACTCTACTATTCATATAAGCATTTCGAAACATCATAAGAGTAATTTTCCACTAAATGTACTCATATTATTAAAGACGTACATCTCAACTCTCATTACTCTTTTATTCTACTTGTAATAATTCACTATGAACCCATATTCAAATAATTTGTGATATATCGACTAGTTATTGAATTTCGTACCTTTTCACATACTAAATACAAACATATACAACTAATAGCCTTCTCATTTAATCTTTACCATGTGAATCTTCATTTTTATTCACACTCCAACAATTTAAGTCTATCATAATCATGTAACAATAATTCTTCTTATTCTTATCCTTTAATGGAATATGTTTTCCCGTGCATCACTCTCCCATACAGATGAGGAGCTCACCCATTTATAATGATATATGTTACACGACTTAAGTCCACATATACCAACATAGAAGAGATCACCTCCAATACTTCATATTTTGTATACCACATTGTGTCTTTAATTTTTTTTTTCCTTCAATAACACATTTGTCCATACCACAATTTAAAGTAGTGCAATGATTCATATTAAAATACCTGTATTCGCTGCCATCCTCAAATAAACTTCAACATCTTATTTCTTTTTCTGCAAGATCCTTACATTTCATATCCCACACAATTCATATTTCATAGGACAGGTAACTCACCTTGAATTTGGTACTAAGATTAATACCAAAACTATTTCCTTGGTATGTTACTGTTAGCCTCTTCCCCACCTCACAATTCAACATCAATAGTATTTGAATGCACCAAATCACATTAAACTCAGTAACACATAACATCAGTTAGTCAATCTGACATAACTAAAAATTAATTGAATTTGATACTTCACATTTCTATAACACTTCATTCATTAGGGTTCTAACATAATTTACATAATCAAATTGCGAATTCTCTAGACAAAGTTATGCCCGTTTTATTACAACCTTTTCCAAATCATTTCTGGAGAAAAACAACAACAAAACTTCAACTTCAACATAACCCTCAAGCCAAACCAGAAGGTATTTTATCATCCCTTTCAAGTATATCATACTCATATATGTTTGCTAACATTTCCAATTGAAATTTCTTGATTTTAAGAAGTATTCAGTAATTTTATGCCACTTTTAACCCATCTAGTATTGAGTAGACCACTAGAGGATAACTTAACATTTTCAAGAATATATAACCTCCACCTTGGTTATAAATCATGGTAACATATACTAAACATATTTAATAATATAAAATTAAAGTTGCATAATTTTTAGAGTTCATTTTCTAAGTCAAGCAAAATGTCGAACACGTGGTGTGCGCACTTACACTTCTTGGGCAGATTTTATGCGTGAACTTCAAACTATCATCCATAATTTATTTCTTGGTATTTTAACATAATTTTCGGATATGATATATAAATATGATTATATTTTAATATCCAATTGGAATTTCTTAATTCCATTAAGTACACAAAAAGATATAGAAGTTTGAATACATAAAATTTTAAAACAAAGCGATTTTGAGGGTTTACACGTTTAACTTTGCTTGAACTTGCATCTATCCGTACATACCCACCAAGGCTTGAAAGTTCAACAACCAATTGATGATTTATACCATTTTAATTAGTAATACCAAAAAATATAACAAGATTCAGGGATAGAATTACCTTAAGGACTTTTTCGTAATTTCCTACAGATTTTTCCCCAACTTCTCCTCGCTTTTCCCTTCCTAAGCTGCCCGGTTCTCTCTCCTTGGGACAAACTTTATCATGGATCATTTTGGCTCAAGGATAAGGTCATATTAAAGGTTTAAAGTCGGCATAATGTCACCCCCCATTGATCCAATCAAAATATGACATGTGGCGCTATATAAGACAAAATATCATTTAAAGCTAAATGACCACTTTAGCCCTGTTCGTAAAAAGATAATATCTTCTCACTCGAATGTACCTTTGATGCACCGTTTGTTGTGTTATAAACTCAACTCATATATCTACAACTTAAATATTTTGTGTTTTCCCCAAATCATAAAACTAGTATGCCAAATTTTGTCCCGAACAGAAGAGTAGCAATTTACCAAAAATCTCAAAACTTTCACATTTAGCGACCTAAATCGCCAATTTCGGACCAATATATTGGTTTATTTTTATAATAATAATGATGTATGAAAAACATATTTTCTTTATGTATTTAACCACTTAACTAATCATATGATCTAAACGAGTTATCCCTGATCATAAGGTCAATTAACATCTAATGCAACCAACACATATATCACATGAGTATGCATCCCCCCCAAATATGATAATTAACATGTTTAACACCCCTCACCAACTTATAACTTATACTTAATCATATAATTAACATTCCTAATCACGTTTTAGGGTCTTACATATTACCTAGTCGGATAGTCGATTAACTAATCAAGGGCTTAAACACAAGTATCAAATTATGGGTAAATACAAAGATCAAACAAAGTATTTTCATTTCAATAGAAAAGTATTCAATTCATATTTAGCAAATACAAGAAGAAAAGTTATTCGACTGGACATTTTCCTTGTGCTTTATCCATGCTTGTTGGAGGATCGTCCAAAGTATAGGGAGAATTTATAAAATTGAAGTCTTCCAGCATCTGTCGACTACTGCTACTAGACCTATTCATCAAGTGTGGAGGCTAAACTATTTCAAGTTCATCATGCAGGCCATAATCCCTGAGATATTTGGTGATCACTTTTGGGATAAAGTTTGTAGGGATCCAACTCTCGTCCAACTTAAATGGAGGTTTATCACAATATATAAATCCTGGGTTATTCTAATGCCATAATTCTCTATCTTTATCAAACTTTAGCAAAATAAATTGGTTGGTCCAACCCCATTTGTATCCTCTACAATTGCTTTGAGCCAGTTGATCGTCCATGTGAGATAAGTCTTCATTGTAGACTTCCATCCAAACTTCCCTAGGTTATTTGTGAAGCTGGAAAGTCAATCTCACTACTTTATGTCAAAACTTTTTAAGAACATTATCCTTGGTCTTCATCTGAGAAGCTTGGTTGGAAAGAGTATAATCATTGGTTTTCAATTTCGAAGATGGATCAGATATTGCAAAAGTTTTGTCTTTCAGTTGGACAACTTGGTTAGCTAGAGTTTTCATAGTCCTTTCTTCATAAACAGTTGGTCGGATTCATAAGAACCAATGGTAGATGACTTATTCAAATTATCAAGTTCACTCCTTAAGGAATTATTCTACTTCTCTAGCATATCTACAATTGATCGGGCACTCTCAATATCTTGTTTTAAACACAATTCCCTCTTGTCCAAGGCAGAAGTGATATCCTGCAATTTTTCTATTAAAGCCCCATCCTTTATATAAAGCTTTATACTTGGCCTCATAGTCAGTATGCAGCAGAGCGTTAGATTGTTTATGGTCATCCTGTAGTTTCTCAATCATTTCATAGTATGCTTCATTGTTAGCAATAAGCCTATCCAATAGGTAGTGAAGATGAATTTATGACTCTTTAACGTGGTCGGACACAACAGGGCCAAGCAAGTCAGTTAAATCTTTTTCAGAAAGAGGAACATGAATAGCTTTAAGAAGACTTATACTCCTCCTAAGTAATTCAAATTCAGTGAAGACAATTGCCTTTTTCCTCGCATCAAATTGAAAATCACAAGTATGAGAATGAAGACTGCAGCCGAGAAAAAGTAAATAAAGCAAACATCCTCATGCATATAGTGGCAATCAAGCAAAGAAGACATACAATAAATAATATAGAAGTCATTGAATAAAAATGGTGATCTTTTCATTGATAAGGACGTATGTTACAAAAAGATGCCTTATTACAAAATAGAAAAAGAAAAAGAAGACAAACAACGAAAGAGTTAAACCTACTCCTTATCTTAGGTTTCAACCTCAGGATTTTGGTCGGCAAGAATGGCAGAATTATCATTTTGCATCTAAGCAGACCCAATAAGCTGAATGGAGGATTCCCCAGAGATTTCCCTATCATCAAATTCTTCTAAGTTGGGAGGGTTGCCTACGTTATGCCTCTAGAAAAGCTAAGAGTCCTCAGTTATGCCGACTTCCTTCAGGGACTCTAACTAACCATCCTTGAATGACTTCTTTCTGACATAGTCAATTTGGGTAGAGGCATCCAGAAAAGACTTCTCCCAACCTTTATCAAAGGCTTCCTCTTTGATCTTGTTACTTTTGGTCTTTTTAGTAGCTAAATCAACAATTAAACTTATTAATTTTTGCTCGGCGATTTCAGTTGACTTTTGAGTTATCGCCAATTTGTCTTCAGCCTTTTTGGCTCTATTTTCATCAAATTATAGTGAAGTCTCAATGGTTCGTAGTTTATTCTCTGCTGAAATAGCCCTATTCATAGCAGTAGTCATCTTTTCACCCCAAAGCTTTTGTCTCTCCTCAAGATCTAGTCGAGAATCGTCCAAAGATTTTTTAAGACCTTCAAAGGCCTCTTCAACTTCTCCAGAAGAAGAACGCAGTTGGTTGTCCTTTTCCATCATCCAATTAAAATCTATCAGAAACTATAAAAAAGGATAATGCCAAGTCAGAATAAGAAGAAATAAGCAATGCCAATAAAAAAGGTAAGAAAGAAAATTTCCAGAACCAAACTTTGGCTAGCCATCTCTGTCAGTCTTGAACGAGGCATGGGGGGCATTAGTAGCCCTATGATTTAGAAAAGTTCCAACTTTGATCAACTTCCTAACCAAACTAGGAGTAGCATGTATAGAAGATGACCCAGCAGCAACAAGATCTAATTGAGTTCCTTTGACCCACTCATATTGGTTGGAAGAAGATTTATTGGCCTGCTACTCTAATAGACCTCTTTTTAACCTTTTTAATTGAGGCATAGAAGCCTCAACCTCCTTGATAGTAATGAGCTGAGGTACCACTTCAACAACTTTAAACACATTTTCAGTTGCTTAATATTTTTAGGGCCGCTTCTCTAGATTTTTGGCTGAGGGAGAAAGTTCCTCCTCTATCAAGTTGGGAATTATTCTCTTACCCATAGCAATTTGGGGGGGAATAAGGGATAGTTGAAATGTCTAGGGAATTAAATAAAGATGAAGTCCCGACTTGATAGAGGAGGCACTTTCTCCCTCAGCTAAAAATCTCGAGAAGCAGCCCCAGAAATTCGAAGCAACTGAAAATGTGTCTAAAGCTGTTGAAGTGGTTCTTCCTCAACAAATATGAAGGAAGTAGGAATTGGTTATTCCTCTAGGCCAATCACAAGTTAAGGAATTTCAATTGTGGGCCGAGCAACAAAGGATGTAACTGAGCTCCTATACCTCAACAAATATGAAGTTGATCTTGGGTGTTGTTCATCGATTCTTTACTGGTTGGCCCACAGGAATTTGAGTTCCTCAAGTCTAATGTCCTTATCCTTAGGACAACCTTTTTTGTTATCAGCTGCATGAAAACAAACAGAAAAGTTAAATGACACATCAATAAATTGGTAGATTGCATACAAAAGAAAGAAAAAGTTTTTACAACCTATGCCTTGACCTGATTAAGGACATCTGGGCCCATTATACTCCTCCCCCTGTTAAAGAGGAGCATGTTGCCAATTCTTGACAATGACCCCATTATCAAAATAATCTTTATTCGAGTTTGGCAAATTAACCGCTAGAGCCCTATTGACAAACTTAGTCTTCAAATAATAAGTGTCATCACCAGTGATACCCCATTTGTAGCAAAATATCAATTCAGGAATAACGATGTGGGTCCCATGAAGTTGATTGAGCCTATAAATTCCATTAACTACCTTCTAAGTGTTGGGGGCTACTTTGGCAGGGATAACATCAAAATATTGACAAAACTCCAAGAGAAAGTGAATCGGGGGAAATGTAATTCCACATTCATATATAGACAATGAAGGAATCTAATGACCTTCTTCTAGCGACAAAACATCAACTAGAGGAATGGCCACCTCTAAGTCTACCCAATCTGGGATTCCTCTTTCTCTTCTAAATTCTTCTAAATAATGAACGACGTAAACCATTGTCATTACATAATGAAATCAATGAAAACGAAGGAAGAAAGGCTTATAGAAAAAGAACGGGGGAAGAAGTAAGACGACGACGAAGACAGTTGTAGAAAAGTTACAAAAGAAAAGCTTGAAGATGAAGGAAAGTTAAGACTTTTGAAATCTTGTGGTGAGAAATTACCGGGAAAAGATTTCTCTTTTATTGCTTATCTCGAAATCTTTAAAGTAATGATTAACAATGTTGATGATTGATATTCTGACGGCTGCACAGTTCCAGAGCGGGAAAATACACATACCTTTAGGTGAACCACTAAGTTTCAAATTATATACTGAAATGCCACTACATGCTCAAATATTGGAAAATTTTACAAGTCCTGTATTGACTAATGCTATGAGGGGATGCTGAGCAACTTTGCAAGATTCATACTCCATCCTTTCAATAAACATATCAAGAATGAAGTTTTGGGGGCTTTTATTATATGTAAAAATTATCCATCTAAGTGGACTAATCAGCAAACAACACTTGTCCTCCTACGTAGCAGCATTTAGGATCCATATTCACTTAGTCGGCTCAGAAGATAGTTAGTCGACCAACCTGAATTAAGATCACCAAACAAGGAGAACCGTCATCACGTGAAAAATAAGCAATAGACATCCTACATGCGCTGGAATTATCAACCATCACATTCATTTATTGTATACGATTGTAAATGCCTTATTATATAAAGGTATTCCAGCCTTTGGTCTTCGGAACAATATAAATACATTGTATTCCTCTTATTTGGAGGACAAGACAGAAATCACTAAGTCATTCTTTCCTTACAAGAATACCTAATTTTTTTGTAATCGAAAACATCAATACAATCACAGTGGACGTACTCTCTTCTTATAGCTGAACCACTTTAAAATCTCCGGTGTCTTATCTGTTTCCTTATTATTCTTTATCTATGATTATATAATTGGTTAAGATAAACTAACTACCAATTTTAGACATCAACAATGAGATTGCATATTTTTCATTTTATATATATCGTTCTTCATTGATGACATGTGTGCAACCTAGTTTCCCTTTACATTTATTCATTATGACCACATGTACCTTGTGTTACACCCCATTTCGAGTGCTTTTATTTGTTGAGTGTAATATTCAGAGAGGATTGAGTGAAAGCATGCTTAAATTTTTATCAGGTCGATAGGCGTTTTTATCGAATCAAAGATTTTACTTGTGCATGCACACCACTCACATTTGAGGTTTTAATTCCAGGCAGTTATTCTTTTAAAGTTCAACTGGTTCTGGATTATTGAGCAACATTCTCATATGCTTTGTCAATAATATGTTAAAATATTTAGTTATTGTTGAGCTTGGCATATTGGTTGGTTGGGAATATTTTTAGGAAACTTTTATGTTTGTGGGTTTCATCCTTGAAAATCCTTACGAGACAACACTCGTCCACTAGGGTAATTTAGGGGTTTAACGGCTTGTTGCATTAGCTAAATGCAATCGTGAGCCCGTAAAAGTGGCACTTTTTTTGTGCACATATATGTTTTGGTCTTGTCCATATGGTTGTTGTTTATTATGTTAGTTCATCATTAAGTACTAGCAATGTCTGAGTTAGGGGGTGTGATTAGTTGCAAATGTTGTATATTAGTGCCCATTACTTATGCATGCACACACAATTGTGATTGCTATTCCCCATATTTAAAGCTCTTATACTGTATAACCTTTTTTCTCATTATATATATGCTTTCTAAGGTTTATTGAGTCTTTATAAGTATTGGAATGCTAAATGGTGTAAGTGTGCACTTTTCAGGAAAATTATAATGCATTACGAAACTTCGGGGGAAATTTATTTATTTTTTGCATTCGAGCTTCATACCCGAACTCTTCATGGAAGTTGTAGCTCTCCGAGTTAGCTTTGGATAGCCTATGATAATGCATCAATCCGACCCCTAACGACCGAGTTATGGTAATTTTTATCTGAGGTCCCTTTGTGTGCAATGATAAGAGAATAGGCCATCTTGAATTTAAACCCCCGGTCGATCGGCCTCAGACCTCGAGTCGACTGTCATGTCGAATTTTTCCTTTGAATCAAGACAGTGTGCAAAGTCCAAACTCCCAGTTGACCGGTTCTTGACCCGCGGTCGACCGACCCCTTCAGTTATCTAATTCTTTGGTTAAGTTAGTTTTTGTTTCCTATTTTTGGTTTTGGATTTAACCTCTTGTTTAGTGGGTTTGTCTCTACTTACTATAAGTAGCAAGTGGTTTTTACTTATAAAGTGTGTTGGTTTTTAATTGTTTCAAATAAAGAAAGCTATATTTCCTGGATTTGTTCTCTCTTCTCTCTACTAGGGCTTGTGATATTTTCTTGTTTCTCTCTCTCTGTTTCATTGTTTGTAAGTTACCCAAGATTATCTTTCTTATACTTTGTTAGCTATTGACACTCTTTGGTTAATTAATGTATCTTTTTGTTTTGATTACTACCTCTTATAATGGTTTTCCCTCTCTTAATCAATCCTACTTTGTGTGTATGCATAGTTATCGCTATGAGTAGCTAATTTCCATAAGTTGGGAGAATAAACGCACCTTTGATGGTTCGACTTATTGATTGGTTTAATTTTTGAATCCAATAAATGGGGGTCTGTGCTGGTATTGGAGTTTCATAGGATTCTAACTTTTCTGATCATGTAAGAGTTATTTTTAAGACTTAACTCCAACATCAATGCGTTTGTTCGATAATATGTTGAAATCTTCATCTCGTATTATTTGGAGGACACCTTGCATGCAGGATAGTTGAGAATAATATTTTATTCCCATTTGATTGTGATTCAATCATAAGAACCATTTGGGTTGTGATCATCTGAGGTGGGGTAATGCTCCTCAACCTATTATTAAAAATCATTTTAGCATCCGTAGTATAAATCTCGCTTGTTTCAATTAGTATTTAGTTAAGTGTCACAGTAATTATGGTTCACCTTGGTTCGATATACCTTTCGAAACCTAAATCATCTTTTCTTTTATCTATACTTCTTGTTTATCGACTTTTACCTAGAATAATATCTTCGTTGCTTCATATAATTCCCGGTGGAAATTGATTTCGATCTTACCAGTTTATTACTACACTCGCAATTAGCGTGTGTGGGGTGCCCGATATATATGTTTTCAAACAGAATCAATTTTTCTTCGGAAAAAGATCCAATTTTTAATTATGCACCAAACCAAGTTGTGAAATTCCAATTCTCACTTTAAACCAATTTTATCTTGATTAATCCTAAACATGCATCTAGTGATTAAAGCAAGTAAAGTAAAGTGAAGAATACTCACAACGCCGGATGTACGAGGAAAAAATCCAAAGCGGGAAAACAACCTCGGACGGCCCAAGCCAGACAATCACTATGAATAATGGTTTTACAAAGACAGATTAGCCTTACACTAAGACTTGATCCCCACAGGTCTTGACGCTCCTTTTGATCTTCAACCGTTCTTCAATAGTGCCCACTCAGAAATTCCGTCTTCTACGATCTCTGTCCACAACACACGCGTCCACGTAGGTCTCGGTGTCCTCCGATATGGCTTTGATACGTCTACGATGTCGAACACGATGTCCGTCGCTTCTTCACCGCAAAACCCTTTGTGTTCGATGTGTTGAACAAAACAACTTTGGTGCAGCAAGATCACGTAAACATATGAGAATGATATCTCGGATCTTTGCAAACTCTAAGGATGTGTTTATGCTTTGTAAACCTTAGAAAACATGTGCAAACAAGGTTCTGGTTCGTAAAACTTTTTTCCAGAAAGCACACTTACGAAATTATGATGCAAACACTGTTTAAATAGGATTTAAACACCGCCTCAAAAAACGTGTCGTTCAAACGACTTAAGCATGCCGTTCGAGCGACATTGTACCTCGTTTGAACGAGATCCAATGTCGTTCGAGTGACCTTGCGAAGTTTGACTTTCTTTGACTTTCTGATAAAAACGTCTCTTAACAAATAGATTCAAATTAGTCAAACTCTATTTCGAGCTTATCATCATAAAACGAAGTTTAAACCATTAAAACACTTTTAAAGCATTTAAAATCATTTTTATTTATAAAAATTACATCCTTATTTTTTATAAAATAATTCCGAGCACCATAAATTATACGCATTCATACCTGAGTGATCTCAGAATGAAATTAACTTTGAAGACGAGTAAACTTGCACCAAATAAACATCGGCATGATTATTTCTTTGAAGCTTTGCCACTACGTCTTCAATTTCTTCAATACGTCATAGACCAAGTGGGATCGAGACAAAATAAAATTCTCCCTATGACATTTACAAACACAGTTTTGTTCACGGAATTAAGTCAAAACACTACAGGGACTCAATTGGAAATTTATGTCCTTACAGCGTGCACTTGCACTATACAATATTTCAAGTGAGACACTACCCAATGGTGAATCTACAGTCATAATAATATCTAACGTTGTATCCACTAAACCCGTCTCACATGCCAATCTAGTACGAACAAAAGAATGTGACGCAATCATGTCAAACTATACGTGCCCCATGTGCTCACGAATAGAAAAATTACCCTCAATTATTAACAACGTTGGGGGGTAAAAATGGTCCACACACGTGATACACACGCCTAAACTACCCCCAGGGAGGTGGAAAAGCTGGAACTGATGGTGGGGCTGTTAACTTCTATGACTGCTGGCTCGGCTAGGTATCCTAATGTTGATTCCTAGCACTGATCGGGCATACATATTGCATGTGGCCCTACTCCCCACATACAAAACACCTCCCAGTAAAGTATGCTTGCCTCTGGCCTCGCTGGCCCTGCTGAAGCTACCCCTGTCTCTAGCTCTGCTGGCCTTGATAACCCTATCCCTTTTGACCTCTGATTTAGTTTCCCTAACAAGTTGGATATGAGAGGTATGCTGCTAACCCTGCTGGCCCTACCTGATATTATCGTTACTCGACCTGATTTTCATAGTCAAGTGCCCCTGCTGGGAATACCATTCATGCTGCCTCCCTTGTTGTTGCGGCGCCCCTCTAGAACCACTACCCCCAGTCTTTCCATGGTGGATATACTCTCCTATACTCTTCGCTCCCCTCATATGGAAGCGATGGTCCTAGAAGTGGAGCAACGTGGTGTTAACAACGCGATGTAAGTCCACAATGTCAGGTTCCTCAATAAGTGTTGACGAATCCTCCAAGTAATACCATCTGTAAATTTGAGAACCTTCTTCTCCTTAGTGTTCATCTAATATGGCACAAAGTTTTCTAGGAGAGTGAACTCCTCCTCATACCCGGCCACAGTCCGGCCCTCTTGTGAGAAATCTAAGAACATCCTCCTTATCTTCGCCTGAACTGTTGACGAAAAGAACTTGAAGTCAAATCACACCCAAAATTCATGGATAATCATCGTATCTTTCTTCTCTGACATGGTAACCGACTCCCACCACTAAAGAGATTCCTCAACTAGCTTGAACATAACTAGTACCTGCTTTAGAGTGTCGCTTCACTCGACCATATGTAATGCCTATGGATATCCTTCTTTCATTGGCTAGCTATACCACATTCGCACTCCCTTAGAATTCTGGCAGATGGCCCTTCTGGAAGGCCTCTTTGACTTGCTCCCAATTTAATGCCACTCGGTGAGTCTGAACTGCTGCCGCCACTAGCGGCTACGGCTGCCCTAGGGAAAATAATATGCAAAGGCATTCAGAGAGACATTTACCTCATGTGCGACTATATCTATGACCTATGATGCGATCACTGTCTATTGAGTGGATTGTGGTTTTGGATGATCCTCCTCCTTAATGGCCCTACTCCCGACACATGTTAGTCTTCCTCTCATAGTGTTTTTCTTCTGAAATCAAACTGAAATTATATAATATTCACTTCAAATATACAACAATAGAATAACATAAATGCATAGTATGAAACAACAATCCTAAATATAGGGCTCTATATCAAAGAAAAGCAATACTGATAACGTAGTAAGTTTTCACATATCCTAAGGGCACTAAACCTGATGCTCTGATACCAACTGTGACAACCCACCTATTCTAATACCGGGTGGCCAATCCTCTACTAAAATAAAATAAAAATCTCGGTATGGTTTCATTCTTAGCATCACTGTTGCAACAGGCAATATAAAATAATATAAATAAAAAACTAACAACTAACTAAACATAATTAGTGATCATGCATACATAAATAATAAAATGTGACCCGCATAAACCATCGGTCACCAAATAGTAATCATCCACTACAATAAAACTAAATGGAATATGAATACCGAAATAATGTCCTGGCCGTAATGTAAATCCTATCCAACTATGGGCCACACACCCAAAAAGGAAAATCTGGAATGAAATAAGATACTTTTTTGATAGAATGAGTTGAGGCGGCTAAATTGACCATGTAGCATTCACAATTATTACAATGGTGTAAAGGATCTATCACGGCTTTCGTGGCTGCTACTGGTCAAAGCTCGCAGATCAAAGCTCAAAAAGTTTAAAAATATTTTGCAAGTAATTAAATATTTTAAATCGATAAAACACATAGTGTATTACTTTCATAATTGACTGGTCGCACTCACATGAGATAAAAATCTCACTGATCAACGGTGAAAAGTAGCGTCGCGTCAGAACGCTAACCGTTGAATTCGATTCACCGCCTTAATACAAAAAACCTAAATTACGACTGCACTTGAGATACATGTATAGCGGTAAGTCGGGTATCAAATCCACAGGGAGTGTTCAACAGATTTTAATCGATTTATTATTTCAAGAATAAAAATGTAAAAGGTGATGGGTGGTTGTAAATAAAAGAAAAAAAGAAGAAGTTAAGTCTAGACAATATTAAACAAAATGAGGGTCGAGATCACGTACCCTCCATGGGCTAAACACGCGGAATTAGAATTTCGGTTCGAAAACATTTAATCGAGCATTTTTAATTAATCATAAACATCACACATGAAGGAATTTAAGCCAACGATGCGAGATTAAATATTTAATAAAAAATGGTGACACGCGTCTTAACATTGGATTATCTCTTTAAATACTAACGTTGCATGACAAAGAAAGTTAAACGCATAATAATCCCATTTTAATACGCGAGCTTTCAATTAAATGCGATTTTACACAAAAAATAATTGTCGGAGCTCGATGCCCATCAATGGCAGGCACACAACCCAAACCCTATTTAACTACTCACACAACATGATTAAACTAAATTAAACAACTAATTAATAATTAAAACAAGAAATAAATAAATTACACTATTTATCTAGGCATGGAAATTAAATATGCAAGGAAAATAAAAGGAACAAAGCAAGAATAATATCCACTTACATTAATGGGTGTCAAACCACAACACAAATGGAGGAGAGGGGTAGTCTCCAACAAAAATCCCCAAATAGTTCCAAATCCTAGCCTAAAGAGAAAATGGGACTAAAAAAATGAAGATAATGAGATACTCCTACAAATAAAACAAGTCTCCCCTTTTATACTAAGTTATAATTACTAATAAAAGAAAAAAAATAAAAAAAAATAAAAAAGAAAGGAAAGTAGGAGGAAACATGTAATGTCGTCCAAAACAGGGGACCGATCGACCGGGGGGTGGTGTCCGTTCGACCGGTGAGAGGAAACCAAGCCTACTGTCAACGTTGTAGGCATAAATTGGGAAAATCGGTCTGCCGACGGGGCTGGGCGCAGTCGACCGAGACAAATGGGACAGCCCACCAAAAAAAACGCAGCCATCTGCCATGCTTTTGCCCTAAGCCGAGACCATCCACGAATTGGATCAGACCCGCGTCGATCATGTGCCACAACTCGAGACCTATACTTCATAACCACGAGACCCATCCAAGTTCCACCAGTTAAGCCGAGAACACCCAAGAAAATGGGAAAACCCACCATTGTTGGCCAAAGCTTGAAAATGGCCAAATGTGTATTCCAAAAAATCCGAGAACCGAGCCAACTAACCAACAACCATGTCTACACGCGACCCCATCTTCAATTTCGGACGAAAAGCACCAATTTTGGGCGAACCCAAACCCCGAG
Source organism: Sambucus nigra (assembly GCA_949130495.1). Classification (NCBI taxonomy): domain Eukaryota; kingdom Viridiplantae; phylum Streptophyta; class Magnoliopsida; order Dipsacales; family Adoxaceae; genus Sambucus; species Sambucus nigra. The sequence goes on from OX422223.1 coordinate 58,750,025, forward strand.
CACAACCCAAGACAAAACCAAAAATCGCCCATGGAGTCTCCTGCAAATTGAAAGAGAAAGGGACATGGAGGTAATTAAATGAATTGTTAAAATATTGATATAATAATAATAAATTAAATCCTTATAATTCTTCCCCGATTAAAGGTCCTTGTTTCCTTCCTTCGGACTCCGATTTGACCACCGTTCACGGCCATACGAAGCTTGTCCCAAGGGCTACAACTTCCGTGAAGACTTCGGGCAAAAATCCTGAAGTCTAAAAATACCAAAATGCCCCCGAGCGTGCGAATCACGACGAAACTTAGTCGAAACATGCCCAAACTTCATACTAAGTACTTTAATACCTATAATAGCTCAATTATACCTCAAATAACATTTTATCATATAAAACGGAGGTTGTCTGATTAACGAGAATAATTATAGGCATTAAAGTACTCGAGGGGGCTAAAAAGCCTAAGTTCGAGGGTAATTAAATGCATAATTCGATATGAATCACACACCTCTCATCTATAGTGCATTCTTAACACATTCATTTTTATTGTCATCTAAACTACACAGTCTAACTAGGACATATAACCGCTATACAAGACCAATACTGCTAATACTCTCTATTAGCTAAGTATAACTACCCTCACTAAGTATACATTTATAAACAATATCGTAGCGAGACACATGCTTGTAGATGAATGTTCACACAATAAATATAACATAGCTACACCCGTGATATAGATAAATATACACACTATATCGTATAAACATACATATATATTGCTCTCTATATACGTATAACCATATCCCTAGAGCATGGACCTCGCAGACATATCTCTCATTAGCTATCAGGCTCATGCATCACACATCACACTGAGCCGCCGATAAGAATCTCACCACTGAACCCAAACATAAACATATATAACAGAGGTGATTATAAACATACGTTCGGGGATTGCGACCATATCATATTACACCCAACTAGCCTCCAAACTAACATATATCCTCACACGTGGATAGTGGTCATATACCAGTACTATGACCCGAGAAATTAATTCGACACCTACTGGTTAACACTAGGGTCGATTACCCACTATGTGCAACCTCCTAATGATAGCACTACGGAGTACGTATGTTTAATACAAATAATAATCAATCACACACATACATACATATATAGAAGTCCCCCAATACGTATATATATAATACTGACCTCGTACGAAGTCCCATAACATTCGAGTTTCTTAAATCCCAAAAGTAAACCGACTTCTTAATTGGACATCTAAGTGTTCACTCACTTGAATTTCCAGTTCTCCTCACCCGAACCCATCTATCCTTTGGCCTAACACACTTACCAAGTCCCGTAAATATTCCCTAGTAGTCTTACTCTACCTCGAAATCCCCTACGGTCATTTCTCAAGCTCTATCGAGTCAAAATAACATACGAATAGAATCTGGACAGGCCAACAAACCGAATCAATTTGATTGGAAGATCGAATCGGTTGGGTTAAGAACACCGATTCACTCCCCCAGTAAATCGATTCTCTTCACTAGATTGCCTGTCATTTTTATCCTTAGGTTTTCCTCTTCCAAACCCTCAAATGGAGGTCCCAAACCATCCCAAACATAAAAATTAGCCTCCTACATCATTATACTAACATCTCAGAAGTATTATAACGTATAATTAACCCCGAATCCCACATCAAAACCCTAGGATTCTAAATCAAATATCAATTCTATCAAACTCAAACTCTATCCAAATTGGATTTTCATGAAATCAGCCTTCCTATCAATGTTCTACGTGATCATCATTACAAATCAATAATTAATTTAAAAATTCCTACATGATCAACATCAACTATTTATCAATTCTAATATGAGATTAATTATGATCTACATCTCTTAAATAATCAATTAAAATTTCAACCTTTTAAACCTTTAAATCACCGAATTTCTACACCATTAACTATGAAAGTGATTAACTACAAAATCATGCAATTTAAAGTAAGTAACTACTTGACTTTGTTGATCTAGATCCGAAGTTATCTACTTTTATGATGGGTTGAATCTGGAGTTGGTTCCATTTCCTTCTCTTCTCTAAGTCTTTCTCTTCCTTTTGCCTCTTTCTCTGCTCTTAGACTCTCTCTAACCCTCAAATATGAAGAGCTTAAAAAGTGGGGCTTCCATAAACCCTTCTAAACCTTAAATACCTCCTAATTACACCAAAATCCCATTTTTTCATCAAGCCTCAAGTATAAAAAGATCATGTTACCCTTATATAGAACCTGCCATGTCTAAAAGGCCCCAGGAACCCAATCGTAAAACCCATATAGCTATTCCGGACTATTTTGACCCTTCTTAAATCATCAGTGCACTAGGAAAAGTAATCCAAGTCACCCAACTACAAATATGTTAACATCTCATTAACCGAGCTCAACACGTGTGTACTGTACGCTTCACCCATAAAATATATCGATCTGCCGATGTAACACTATATCGTCATATAATAATAAATCGCCGCTTTCACTCATACACGACATATAACAAATCACATATCTATTTACTTATCACACGCAAGTATATAATAATCATAATAAATATTAATTATCAACTCTCGTTAATTAATATTACCAAAGGATAAAGATGTGTGTACCCACTTTGGTACACATATCCTATACCCAGTGCTTTAAAATGTTATACCTGATTGTTGTGGGCCCCGTCAGGGCACAAAGTACAACCTTCTATTGCATTGTCTTATTAGGTATGTATGAAAAGTGTGAATGGAAGTGTGTATGTGTAGTGGTGTTCTTTACGAAAACTTAATTTAATTTTCCCCCAATTAAATTAATAATTCTAAGCACACTGAAAATAAATAATCATAAAAGTAAGGGATATTACAATATTTAAATATCCATATACATACAAAAACATACACACACACACACACACACACACACACACACACACACACATATATATATATATATATATATATATATATATATATATATATATATATATATATATATTATTCAGAGGGAAAGAGTGATAGGCCTTGCAGTTTGGGGATGTTCCAGAGAGTGAAAGAGATTTTTGGTTGTGTGTTGTTCCGGTGGTGCACTTTTATGATGGTGGCGGTGCTCTGTTTTGGTGGTTCATTTTTCTGGTGGTGGTGGTGTGCTATTCCGGTGGTTTTCGAGAGAGTGAGTCGAATGGGTTTACACAAAGAGAGAGATAGAGATAGATAGATAGATAGATAGATAGATAGATAGATAGATAGATAGAGATAGAGATAGAGATAGAGAGAGAGAGTTAATGATTAATGAAATGAAAATAAGCTATTGCTTCTATTTATAGTCGAAATTAGGTCACGATTCAGGCCCGTGACCTAATTCGTAACCAATTTCATTTAATTTAGTGGGTCACAGTTTACTCCTCTCGGTCAAGGTTTAGAATCGTGACACAAATAAATCACCTAAATATGGTCACTGCTCGAGACCATGAACCACTTTCTATAACCATTTTCGAATAAAAGATTGTCATGGTTTTAGGTCACGGCTCTAAACTGTGACCATATTTCACGCCAAATTTGTCATAGCCTGCGTGATAATTTTGACGCTAATTTATCACCCATTAGGGTCACGATTTTGGAATGTGACCATGAGGGTCACCAATTTGGACCGTGATCAATCCGTGACTAGTTGATAGTTTAGGTTACTCCTAGGTGGGGTTACGGACTGGGTCACAGTTTGGAGGCCTGATCACAGATTGGAATCGTCCCCATTGTGGTCATTTTTTATTTTTGGTGTAGTAATTATTTTGTCTATCTTTTTTAAATAATTTTATGCCCATTTAATGGTCAAATATGTTAAGCCTCAATTGTTTTCTTTATTCATAACAACTAATATAGAAAAAAATAAAAATGCATGAATTCAGTAGATTCGGTAGCTGGATTTCGAAAAGACTAGCATTATTACCCTTAAAAATTAAAATCCTAGCAGTTTAATATTACGACTAAATCACACCACATCAATTTAATAAAAGTCGCGGTGCTTTATGGCCATGATAATTTTTATGTTGAAAATTGTAAGGACATTTTTGTCCATTACGATTTAGTATGTCATATACCGCCACACCGTCATTGAAGTTCAATCTCACATTCACGTCAAGACGGATTCGAATAATCAAGGATCTTCAACAAAGCCTCGATGAGATTTATTTTGGTAAAAGTTGAGTTTTAAATTCCTTAAAAGTTTCATTTTAGTGTTGGGAAATTTTTCTAAAAAGTTTTTAATCCGAGGCATTTTTATAAAATAATATTTTTTTCAGAACCAGACCAATCCCCTCCGGAACAGTCCCCCTCAAAAATTTTCTACCAAAATTTCCTAACCGTACCAATCCTTTTAAAAAAGAAACCGGATCGATCCCCTCCGGACCAATCCCCTCCACAGATTTTGTCCACCGCCTCAAATACTTTATTTTCCTATAAAAGGGGTATTTCGGTGGTGTATTTTCATAAGAATTTGAGAGACTTTTTTGAGAGACAAAATACATCAAGTCTTCATATTTTTGAGTCCTAAAACTCATGTTTGATTCACACCAAAAATCCCAATTACTTTTGTGAATCTTTTGGAACCCTAGAACAACTTTGATTTTCTTCATCCTTTGTGGGGAGATCTCTACAGCCGAGAGCTGCGTGCTATTGTGGAGTGAATATCTATGAAGTTTATGTCTGCGGTCCTTGTGGTATAACTGCGCGTGAACCACTGCAGATTTCTAGTCGATGCTTTGAAGGCTTGACGAAGACACCGTGAGTTACTATTGTGGGCGATATTAAGATTGTATATAAGTCAATGGTCTTGTAAACTTCTCAAAGTTCTAGAAATAAAAAAGGTTTTGCCATTCGGAGATTTTTCCTGAATTATTGTGTCGCATGTTATATCTTATGTGTATTGAAACGTAGTTGCATGTTTTAGGGATGCACTAAAATTGGTTTAAAATTGAAAGTATGTGAAAACCACCCTTTGGGATTATTTTTCCTTTTCAAATTGGTATCAGAGTGAGTTACGCTAATTTATCGCGTGATTCTGATTTTTCAAGGATTTATTCTTTTGATACAATTTGACTTCTCACGTCGTCAAATTGGTATCAGAGCCTGTTGCACTAATTTACTGTGTAGATCCTGTAGTGCAATTTTTTTGGTGGTTATTTGTATTCCTCTCCTTAATTATTTTTTTCGATGGATCCTCATGCTGTTGACTGCCTTAATCGAGATGAGTTTGTTAAAGTTCATGACCATGCTGAAAATTTAAAAAGTTTGAATTTGAAACTTTGCGAAAGAATTAAAATTTTGGAAGAAGAAAATTCTTTTTTTAAAAATAAGTTTGAATATTTGCAAACGTTTCAAACTGAAAGTGATATATGTCGTGAGCACTTTGGTAATTTGTGTTTTGATTTTGATTCTTTGAAAATTGCCAAAAAGGAGAGTGATGAGAGAGTCCTAGTTTTAGAGAAGGAATTGGAGGACTTAAAAAAATTCTAGGGTTCCCGTTTGTGCCGTTGAGGATAAAAAAAGTGCCGTAAAAATACTCTTAGGGATAAGTTTATTTTAATTGAGGGGGCCCCAATAAACTGTTAAGTTTAATTAATAATTTGAAAAAGAAATCCCTATCCATGGAAGAGTCTAATTTGTTGCTTGAATCAAATATTTTGAAGTTCAAAAATGATTTAAATGATTCAAGTAGGTTTGATAGTGATGGTAATGGCTCATCATGTTATAATGCTTCCGTTGCTAAAGCCAAAGCCATTATTTGTTTAAAGGGTCAACCGTTCCTAAGGACATTAGAAAAGGTTAACCCATAGGTGTTGTTCCACCCGTTTACAGATGTTCACATTGTGGTAGGAAAGGTCCCCCGAGGAGATTTTGTTTTGATCTTCGAAAAGGTCCTAGGAAGTTTATGTCTAGTGCTCCCAAAGCCCCCACACGTCGTTTCACATCTGTTTGGGTTAGAAAATCACTTTTAGAGGCATTAGATGGTAGACTTGTTGATTCTCATTTGCTTGCACACGACTCTTCTCTTGCCATATCATATAGATGATTGTGTTCGCATGTTTGTCATATGCTAATTTTTTTTTTATTTCATGATATTTATGGTTGCTAGCATTGTGACATGTATTTTTTGTATAAAGTTTTGCTTTTGTAAATTTTGAAAAATACAAAAAGATTTTACTTTGATAAATTTTTTAAAAAATCCAAAATATTTTTGTATTTTGTTTAGCACCGTATATGAATGAACATTTAGGATGTCCAAGTCACAAATTCATTCCATATCCATGTGACTCTTTGATAGTGTTTTGAGACAATATGTCATGTCATTCATGTGCTTTGCAATGTTTGGAGTCATTAAGATGTAATTAAGTACCTACATGATTGACTCACTTTGTCCTTTATTGCACACATGCACGGATTTGTTGATGCTTGTTCTTGACAAATCACATGTTGGTTACGTATTTTCATCTCAATTTTGTCTATTAAAACGAACCAAATGCGATAAAACAAGATAATAAGAGGTGTGCATGTTTTTACCATTTTGCCGAAAGTTTGTGTGAATTTTATAAACAGTGAAGGGCTACGAAAGGTACTCATTTATCCTTTGCGATTAAGCCGCCGTTTAATTGGACCTAAAAAATTGAGGTATTTTATTATCCGAGGTCCAAAGAGCTTTAAAAGAGCCCGAAATATTTTTTTTAAAGGCAATAAAAAAGGAATATTATGCCAAAAATGGGCCATTTAGGTTTTTTCTCCAATTCTCCAAAGTTTGAGAATTTTTATCACCTCAAAAAAAGAAAAAATATATGAGGGAGTTTGGTTGGAGAATTAAAACGGCTTTGTACGTCCTTAAAAAGACTTGAAAAAGCGTTAAAAGGTTTTTAGACGTTATTGGAGTGAAAATCATGTAGACTTTGATTTGTTGATTTTGATTTAAGACGATATCACCTAAATTCAACTTTTTTACACCTAAGGACAATTTTGATACTCATTTGTTAGGAATATACAATATGCATCGTGCACATATGACGCGAGTGAGTTTTATTTCCTATCAAATTTGTTCACACCCTTTCATACCGTTTACCTGATTTGGTTATCTTAGTGTGAATTCATGGTGTGTGTTTGTATGAAAAGTTTTGAAAAATCAAAAATAGTTGGTGAAGATTTTTCTGAGCATCTCGTTGCAAGAGGATGCTTGCCATTTGATTGATGTGTTGTTTTGAATACCATGACACCCCGATTTTGCTTGTTTGATTTATTCTTCTCATTTGCCTATGCGGGGACATAATAAAAAAGGGGGAGAACAAATTATCATTCGTTGGGGAAGTTTGAACTATGGGGGAGATTTTGGATTTGTCTTGTGTTTCTCATTAAATTGGTATCTATGTTTATCTCATTTTAACTCGATACGTCACGTGTTATTTTCTTTGTCTCATGTGTGTAGGTAAATCGATTGAGGATTATTGGATTGCACACCTTGATGAGAAAAGCTTAGCAATTTTAAGATTTGATTGTTGAAGATTTGAAGAACAAATGATGAAGACTTACGCATTGTATCTTTCCATTTTTAGGGTTCATGGGAGGGTAGTTTTGTATAGGTCATTAGTTGATAATTCAGATATTTTTTATTTTGTACCGGCATAGACATATGGGGAGATTTGTAAGGACATTTTTGTCCATTACCATTTAGTATGTCATATACCACTACACCGTCATTGAAGTTCAAGCTCACATTCACGTCAAGATGGATTTGAATAATCAAGGATCTTCAACAAAGCCTCGACGAGATTTATTATGGTAAAAGTTGAGTTTTAAATTCCTTAAAAGTTTCATTTTAGTGTTGGGAAATTTTTCTAAAAAGTTTTTAATCCGAGGAATTTTTATAAAAGAATATTTTTTTCAGAACTGGACCAATTCCCTTTTCCTAACCGGACCAATCCTTTTAAAAAAAGAAACCGGATCGATCCCCTCCGGACCAATCCCCTTCGCAGATTTTGTCCCTGCCTCAAATCTTTTATTTTCCTATAAAAGGGGTATTTCGGTGGTGTATTTTCACAAGACTTTGAGAGACGTTTTTGAGAGACCAAATACATCAAGTCTTCATATTTTTGAGTCCTAAAATTCATGTTTGATTCACAAAAAAAATCCCAATTACTTTTGTGAATCTTTTGGAACCCTAGAACAACTTTGCTTTTGTTCATCCTTTGTGAGGAGATCTCTACAACCGAGAGCTGCGTGCTATTGTGGAGTGAATATCTATGAAGTTTATGACTGCGGTCCTTGTGGTATAGCTGCGCGTGAACCACTGCAGATTTCTAGTCGATGCTTTGAAGGCTTGACGAAGACACCGTGAGTTACTATTGTGGGCGATATTAAGATTGTATATAAGTCAATGGTCTTGTAAACTTCTCAAAGTTCTAGAAATAAAAAAGGTTTTGCCATTCGGAGATTTTTCCTGAATTATTGTGTCGCATGTTATATCTTATGTGTATTGAAACGTAGTTGCATATTTTAGGGATGCACTAAAATTGGTTTAAAATTGAAAGTTTGTGAAAACCACCCTTTGGGATTATTTTCCCTTTTCAAATTGGTATCAGAGTGGGTTACGCTAATTTATCGCGTGATTCTGATTTTTCAAGGATTTATTCTTTTGATACAATTTGACTTCTCACGTCGTCAAATTGGTATCAGAGCCTGTTGCACTAATTTACTGTGTAGATCCTGTAGTGCAATTTTTTTGGTGGTTATTTGTATTCCTCTCCTTAATTATTTTTTTCGATGGATCCTCATGCTGTTGACTGCCTTAATCGAGATGAGTTTGTTAAAGTTCATGACCATGCTGAAAATTTAAAAAGTTTGAATTTGAAACTTTGCAAAAGAATTAAAATTTTGGAAGAAGAAAATTCTTTTTTTAAAAATAAGTTTGAATATTTGAAAACGTTTCAAACTGAAAGTGATATATGTCGTGAGCACTTTGGTAATTTTTGTTTTGATTTTGATTCTTTGAAAATTGCCAAAAAGGAGAGTGATGAGAGAGTCCTAGTTTTAGAGAAGGAATTGGAGGACTTAAAAAAATTCTAGGGTTCCCGTTTGTGCCGTTGAGGATAAAAAAAAGTGTCGTAAAAATACTCTTAGGGATAAGTTTATTTTAATTGAGGGGGCCCCAATAAACTGTTAAGTTTAATTGATAATTTGAAAAAGAAATCCCTATCCATGGAAGAGTCTAATTTGTTGCTTGAATCAAATATTTTGAAGTTCAAAAATGATTTAAATGATTCAAGTAGGTTTGATAGTGATGGTAATGGCTCATCATGTTATAATGCTTCCGTTGCTAAAGCCAAAGCCATTATTTGTTTAAAGGGTCAACCGTTCCTAAGGACATTAGAAAAGGTTAACCCATAGGTGTTGTTCCACCCGTTTACAGATGTTCACATTGTGGTAGGAAAGGTCCCCCGAGGAGATTTTGTTTTGATCTTCGAAAAGGTCCTAGGAAGTTTATGTCTAGTGCTCCCAAAGCCCCCACACGTCGTTTCACATCTGTTTGGGTTAGAAAATCACTTTTAGAGGCATTAGATGGTAGACTTGTTGATTCTCATTTGCTTGCACACGACTCTTCTCTTGCCATATCATATAGATGATTGTGTTCGCATGTTTGTCATATGCTAATTTTTTTTTATTTCATGATATTTATGGTTGCTAGCATTGTGACATGTATTTTTTGTATAAAGTTTTGCTTTTGTAAATTTTGAAAAATACAAAAAGATTTTACTTTGATAAATTTTTTAAAAAATCCAAAATATTTTTGTATTTTGTTTAGCACCGTATATGAATGAACATTTAGGATGTCCAAGTCACAAATTCATTCCATATCCATGTGACTCTTTGATAGTGTTTTGAGACAATATGTCATGTCATTCATGTGCTTTGCAATGTTTGGAGTCATTAAGATGTAATTAAGTACCTACATGATTGACTCACTTTGTCCTTTATTGCACACATGCACGGATTTGTTGATGCTTGTTCTTGACAAATCACATGTTGGTTACGTATTTTCATCTCAATTTTGTCTATTAAAACGAACCAAATGCGATAAAACTAGATAATAAGAGGTGTGCATGTTTTTACCATTTTGCCGAAAGTTTGTGTGAATTTTATAAACAGTGAAGGGCTACGGAAGGTACTCATTTATCCTTTGCGATTAAGCCGCCGTTTAATTGGACCTAAAAAATTGAGGTATTTTATTATCCGAGGTCCAAAGAGCTTTAAAAGAGCCCGAAATATTTTTTTTAAAGGCAATAAAAAAGGAATATTATGCCAAAAATGGGCCATTTAGGTTTTTTCTCCAATTCTCCAAAGTTTGAGAATTTTTATCACCTCAAAAAAAGAAAAAATATATGAGGGAGTTTGGTTGGAGAATTAAAACGGCTTTGTACGTCCTTAAAAAGTCTTGAAAAAGCGTTAAAAGGTTTTTAGACGTTATTGGAGTGAAAATCATGTAGACTTTGATTTGTTGATTTTGATTTAAGACGATATCACCTAAATTCAACTTTTTTACACCTAAGGACAATTTTGATACTCATTTGTTAGGAATATACAATATGCATCGTGCACATATGACGCGATTGAGTTTTATTTCCTATCAAATTTGTTCACACCCTTTCATATCGTTTACCTGATTTGGTTATCTTAGTGTGAATTCATGGTGTGTGTTTGTATGAAAAGTTTTGAAAAATCAAAAATAGTTGGTGAAGATTTTTCTGAGCATCTCGTTGCAAGAGGATGCTTGCCATTTGATTGATGTGTTGTTTTGAATACCATGACACCCCGATTTTGCTTGTTTGATTTATTCTTCTCATTTGCCTATGCGGGGACATAATAAAAAAGGGGGAGAACGAATTATCATTCGTTGGGGAAGTTTGAACTATGGGGGAGATTTTGGATTTGTCTTGTGTTTCTCATTAAATTGGTATCTATGTTTATCTCATTTCAACTCGATACGTCACGTGTTATTTTCTTTGTCTCATGTGTGTAGGTAAATCGATTGAGGATTATTGGATTGCACACCTTGATGAGAAAAGCTTAGCAATTTTAAGATTTGATTGTTGAAGATTTGAAGAACAAATGATGAAGACTTACGCATTGTATCTTTCCATTTTTAGGGTTCATGGGAGGGTAGTTTTGTATAGGTCATTAGTTGATAATTCAGATATTTTTTATTTTGTACCGGCATAGACATATGGGGAGATTTGTAAGGACATTTTTGTCCATTACCATTTAGTATGTCATATACCACTACACCGTCATTGAAGTTCAAGCTCACATTCACGTCAAGATGGATTTGAATAATCAAGGATCTTCAACAAAGCCTCGACGAGATTTATTATGGTAAAAGTTGAGTTTTAAATTCCTTAAAAGTTTCATTTTAGTGTTGGGAAATTTTTCTAAAAAGTTTTTAATCCGAGGAATTTTTATAAAAGAATATTTTTTTCAGAACCGGACCAATCCCCTTTTCCTAACCGGACCAATCCTTTTAAAAAAAGAAACCGGATCGATCCCCTCCGGACCAATCCCCTTCGCAGATTTTGTCCCTGCCTCAAATCTTTTATTTTCCTATAAAAGGGGTATTTCGGTGGTGTATTTTCACAAGACTTTGAGAGACCAAATACATCAAGTCTTCATATTTTTGAGTCCTAAAATTCATGTTTGATTCACAAAAAAAATCCCAATTACTTTTGTGAATCTTTTGGAACCCTAGAACAACTTTGCTTTTGTTCATCCTTTGTGAGGAGATCTCTACAACCGAGAGCTGCGTGCTATTGTGGAGTGAATATCTATGAAGTTTATGACTGCGGTCCTTGTGGTATAGCTGCGCGTGAACCACTGCAGATTTCTAGTCGATGCTTTGAAGGCTTGGCGAAGACACCGTGAGTTACTATTGTGGGCGATATTAAGATTGTATATAAGTCAATGGTCTTGTAAACTTCTCAAAGTTCTAGAAATAAAAAAGGTTTTGCCATTCGGAGATTTTTCCTGAATTATTGTGTCGCATGTTATATCTTATGTGTATTGAAACGTAGTTGCATGTTTTAGGGATGCACTAAAATTGGTTTAAAATTGAAAGTTTATGAAAACCACCCTTTCGGATTATTTTCCCTTTTCAAATTGGTATCAGAGTGGGTTACGCTAATTTATCGCGTGATTCTGATTTTTCAAGGATTTATTCTTTTGATACAATTTGACTTCTCACGTCGTCAAATTGGTATCAGAGCCTGTTGCACTAATTTACTGTGTAGATCCTGTAGTGCAATTTTTTTGGTGGTTATTTGTATTCCTCTCCTTAATTATTTTTTTCGATGGATCCTCATGCTGTTGACTGCCTTAATCGAGATGAGATTGTTAAAGTTCATGACCATGCTGAAAATTTAAAAAGTTTGAATTTGAAACTTTGCAAAAGAATTAAAATTTTGGAAGAAGAAAATTCTTTTTTTAAAAATAAGTTTGAATATTTGCAAACGTTTCAAACTGAAAGTGATATATGTCGTGAGCACTTTGGTAATTTTTGTTTTGATTTTGATTCTTTGAAAATTGCCAAAAAGGAGAGTGATGAGAGAGTCCTAGTTTTAGAGAAGGAATTGGAGGACTTAAAAAAATTCTAGGGTTCCCGTTTGTGCCGTTGAGGATAAAAAAAGTGTCGTAAAAATACTCTTAGGGATAAGTTTATTTTAATTGAGGGGGCCCCAATAAACTGTTAAGTTTAATTGATAATTTGAAAAAGAAATCCCTATCCATGGAAGAGTCTAATTTGTTGCTTGAATCAAATATTTTGAAGTTCAAAAATGATTTAAATGATTCAAGTAGGTTTGATAGTGATGGTAATGGCTCATCATGTTATAATGCTTCCGTTGCTAAAGCCAAAGCCATTATTTGTTTAAAGGGTCAACCGTTCCTAAGGACATTAGAAAAGGTTAACCCATAGGTGTTGTTCCACCCGTTTACAGATGTTCACATTGTGGTAGGAAAGGTCCCCCGAGGAGATTTTGTTTTGATCTTCGAAAAGGTCCTAGGAAGTTTATGTTTAGTGCTCCCAAAGCCCCCACACGTCGTTTCACATCTGTTTGGGTTAGAAAATCACTTTTAGAGGCATTAGATGGTAGACTTGTTGATTCTCATTTGCTTGCACACGACTCTTCTCTTGCCATATCATATAGATGATTGTGTTCGCATGTTTGTCATATGCTAATTTTTTTTTTTATTTCATGATATTTATGGTTGCTAGCATTGTGACATGTATTTTTTGTATAAAGTTTTGCTTTTGTAAATTTTGAAAAATACAAAAAGATTTTACTTTGATAAATTTTTTAAAAAATCCAAAATATTTTTGTATTTTGTTTAGCACCGTATATGAATGAACATTTAGGATGTCCAAGTCACAAATTCATTCCATATCCATGTGACTCTTTGATAGTGTTTTGAGACAATATGTCATGTCATTCATGTGCTTTGCAATGTTTGGAGTCATTAAGATGTAATTAAGTACCTACATGATTGACTCACTTTGTCCTTTATTGCACACATGCACGGATTTGTTGATGCTTGTTCTTGACAAATCACATGTTGGTTACGTATTTTCATCTCAATTTTGTCTATTAAAACGAACCAAATGCGATAAAACTAGATAATAAGAGGTGTGCATGTTTTTACCATTTTGCCGAAAGTTTGTGTGAATTTTATAAACAGTGAAGGGCTACGAAAGGTACTCATTTATCCTTTGCGATTAAGCCGCCGTTTAATTGGACCTAAAAAATTGAGGTATTTTATTATCCGAGGTCCAAAGAGCTTTAAAAGAGCCCGAAATATTTTTTTTAAAGGCAATAAAAAAGGAATATTATGCCAAAAATTGGCCATTTAGGTTTTTTCTCCAATTCTCCAAAGTTTGAGAATTTTTATCACCTCAAAAAAAGAAAAAATATATGAGGGAGTTTGGTTGGAGAATTAAAACGCCTTTGTACGTCCTTAAAAAGTCTTGAAAAAGCGTTAAAAGGTTTTTAGACGTTATTGGAGTGAAAATCATGTAGACTTTGATTTGTTGATTTTGATTTAAGACGATATCACCTAAATTCAACTTTTTTACACCTAAGGACAATTTTGATACTCATTTGTTAGGAATATACAATATGCATCGTGCACATATGACGCGATTGAGTTTTATTTCCTATCAAATTTGTTCACACCCTTTCATACCGTTTACCTGATTTGGTTATCTTAGTGTGAATTCATGGTGTGTGTTTGTATGAAAAGTTTTGAAAAATCAAAAATAGTTGGTGAAGATTTTTCTGAGCATCTCGTTGCAAGAGGATGCTTGCCATTTGATTGATGTGTTGTTTTGAATACCATGACACCCCGATTTTGCTTGTTTGATTTATTCTTCTCATTTGCCTATGCGGGGACATAATAAAAAAGGGGGAGAACGAATTATCATTCGTTGGGGAAGTTTGAACTATGGGGGAGATTTTGGATTTGTCTTGTGTTTCTCATTAAATTGGTATCTATGTTTATCTCATTTCAACTCGATACGTCACGTGTTATTTTCTTTGTCTCATGTGTGTAGGTAAATCGATTGAGGATTATTGGATTGCACACCTTGATGAGAAAAGCTTAGCAATTTTAAGATTTGATTGTTGAAGATTTGAAGAACAAATGATGAAGACTTACGCATTGTATCTTTCCATTTTTAGGGTTCATGGGAGGGTAGTTTTGTATAGGTCATTAGTTGATAATTCAGATATTTTTTATTTTGTACCGGCATAGACATATGGGGAGATTTGTAAGGACATTTTTGTCCATTACCATTTAGTATGTCATATACCACTACACCGTCATTGAAGTTCAAGCTCACATTCACGTCAAGATGGATTTGAATAATCAAGGATCTTCAACAAAGCCTCGACGAGATTTATTATGGTAAAAGTTGAGTTTTAAATTCCTTAAAAGTTTCATTTTAGTGTTGGGAAATTTTTCTAAAAAGTTTTTAATCCGAGGAATTTTTATAAAAGAATATTTTTTTCAGAACCGAACCAATCCCCTTTTCCTAACCGGACCAATCCTTTTAAAAAAAGAAACCGGATCGATCCCCTCCGGACCAATCCCCTTCGCAGATTTTGTCCCTGCCTCAAATCTTTTATTTTCCTATAAAAGGGGTATTTCGGTGGTGTAGTTTCACAAGATTTTGAGAGACGTTTTTGAGAGACCAAATACATCAAGTCTTCATATTTTTGAGTCCTAAAATTCATGTTTGATTCACAAAAAAAATCCCAATTACTTTTGTGATTCTTTTGGAACCCTAGAACAACTTTGCTTTTGTTCATCCTTTGTGAGGAGATCTCTACAACCGAGAGCTGCGTGCTATTGTGGAGTGAGTCTCTATGAAGTTTATGACTGCGGTCCTTGTGGTATAGCTGCGCGTGAACCACTGCAGATTTCTAGATGATGCTTTGAAGGTTTGACGAAGACACCGTGCGTTACTCTTGTGGGCGATATCAAGATTGCATGTAAGTCAATGGTCTTGTAAACTTCTCAAAGTTCTAGAAATAAAAAGATTTTGCCTTTCGGGAATTTTTTCAGAATTATTGTGTCGCATGCTATATCTTATGTGTATTGACACATAGTTGCATGTTTTAGGGATGAACTAAAATTGGTTTAAAATTGGAAGTTTGTGAAAACCACCATTTGGGATTATTTTCCCTTTTCAAAAATCATGTGGGTAACTATTAAATAACATGGAATTGTTCACTTTTACGTGAGAAGAAACACATTTTGGGTTACCACTTTTACTATAACAACCCCTTGACGAATCGAAAAAAATCAGTATATGTATAATGCTATTAACATGGGTAGAACCAGGGGTGGGCACACCAAGGTTGTAGCCCATCCCGAAAAAGCAAGAGTAAAGCAAGAGGAATTTTAGTAGGCTTCTCCATCCCAATTCAAAACCCATGTCAGCACTTTAGTCCTCCCAACTAGAAGATTCAAAACCCATGTCAGCACTTTAGTCCTCCCAACTAGAAGACTTGGTTATGAAATGTGCATAGATGGAAAGTGAGTAGAGCAAATTGGTTTGATATTCAGAGATAGGTTTATGAGAGCCACGTTTTTTTTTTTTTCTTTCTCTTGACTATTTTCTATCTTTGTGTGTGGATCTATGGACGTACCACTTATGTGTATATAACTATATATTGGTTGGTATTTAATTGAAGCAATACCAAATGAATAGATGTTTTTGTGAGACCTAAAGTTCATAATTTTGCTTATGATTATGATTTGGGTTGCTTTTTTCTCTTCTTGTAATGTGACATTGGCAACAAATGTTGGCACTCGTATAAAATTTGGGAATGTCTTAGAAAAATTGGCAATGTACTTTTGCTTAGACAAGGGGTCTTGGTTGTGGGTAAGATAATTTTAATGACAAAAAATTAAAGAACAATTCATGTTTAACGATGGAGTGTTTGGAACAAAATAAAAATGCTTGTACTAAATATTAACTAAAAAATGTCGAGACTTTTCGTCGAATGACCAAAAATAATAGTAAAATAAATTTTCACATATTTAAAATAAATTATTTTTTGAAATTGTGAATTAGCGCACACGTTATAAATATGCAACTTTTAATAAAAATAGTGAAATAAATTTGACCCGCATAGGTGAATTATGTTTTACTATTTTAATTTTCATCGAGATGCAAAATATTTTACCACAACCAAATGGGGGGTGGGTGGGGGGAGGGGGGCGTGAGAGAGAGAGAGAGAGTACTGAAAAGTAAATCTTCATATATGAAGAGATGAGTCACTTGCTCCAAATGCCTTAAAACAATATTCAAATATAATTAATAATTTCAAAATATAAATAAATCATTGTAAATTATCTGAAATGTTTTTGATATATACATTTTGAAAATGGTTGTATTGGATTGGAAGCAAAGTGCAATGGTCAAATATTACAATTTTCATAAAATAGAAAAAACGATATAGCGCTAATTTTATTTGAATTTATGACAAGAAAAGTTGCCATCAAATCACTATTGTAGATTGTATTTGTGCAACAAGGATTTCACATTTTTAGTGAAATGCAATACATTAAGTGATAATGGTTAAGGAATGGGTTATTTTGTTTCCTAAAAAAGTTTCACTACTTAAATTTTATACTCATACTATTTTTTGAAAAAAAAAAAACTACTTATTTTTCATAACATAATGTAATACGTGCGTGTGTGCACCAAATAGCAATCCTAAAAAGGAATAAACAAAAGTTGCAAAATTTAAGCTTAACGATAAAATATGCTATTAACATCATTCATATAATTTCCATCATATAGTCAATTTGAGGGAGAAAAAGAAAACAAGAAAGCATAAAATCAACACTAGATAAAACTTGAAAAATCTTGCTATACCCTAATAAAAGTATTAATAGTAAACCTAAAACGTAACTGTTGCAACATTCACAAGGGAGTAGTAAATAATAAATAAAGGAATTGAAATAATGAATTAATGTATAGGGAGAGGTGTCCCAGCAAGGAAGTGCATAATGAGTGAAAGAGCCCTCTTAGGTTTGTAACTTGGCACCTGATGCCCTGCTCCTCTAACACTGACAAATGATAAGTCTCCTTCAAAATCTTGGGTATACCCACCAACCTGTATTTATATAGAGAGAAAATACCATCAGTTGCAAGCTTAGAAATATGCCGAATATATGGTTGGAATATATTTTTGGAAACATCACATTACATGATGAAAATAGTTGTACTTAGGTAACATCATTAATAATGTTTCAACAGATGATTATATTTAAAATTGCCATTATTATATCACCACGCTAAGATGATAACTCTACACCATAAAATTCTTATAGATGGTAAAATTTATTAATATCTAAGATGGACAATTAAAACCAATTGATGATATAAGTTGTTAATATGTTTACGTTATTTTCGTGTACTTAGCACTAATATAATATACATAAAATTAGCATAATAAACAAAATTTAAGCAAGGATGGATGGTGAGAAACTAGTTACCTCTCCATCGAGGAACCAAGGATGCCACGGAGTCTTCGTGGGAAGTTTCATCTTATTAATTGAATACATGGTTGAAGTGATTGGTACCCTTCCATCTACGTCGCCGCTGGATCCAATAAAAACATAAATAGTTTCATATAAATTAAAAATTATTAAATTTATATTCAAAATTATGAATAGAACTATACATACACATTATAGTCAATGCATTTAGGGATGAAATGAGCCCACTTAACATAATGCTTACAATCATAATAACAACAAAGATGATGTTTAAAAGGAAGGGGGGGATGAAAGAATAGGAGGTAATTACCTAAATACCCATACTCGAAGTCCATGTGCCATGAATTCCTTAAGGAGTGGAATCACTGTTGATGGGCTGTCTTGCCATTTTTGGATTACATCACTGCAATTTTTATGTGATGATAACCTCGGTTAGGAAATGAATCAAAACATTCTCAAATTCCACTTAATATACCCATAAAATAGTAAAACTATGCTTAATTTTATGTAATAAAGTTGAAAGCTAGGTGAAACTAAATAAAATTGTGCCATGTCTACATCACACTATCACATTGCATTAACATATGTATAGACTATTGTGTGTAGACTGAGAGTGAGAGTTATACCTGCATGGTTCCCAGTCATGATCAAGTTTGGTGACATTGGCGTGGAGAGCCTCTTGAACATCTGGCCGATTTAAATAAGCGTACACGTAATAATCACTGCAGGGATCGATTACCGACTACAACAATAATTTCAATACATATTAGGTTAATCAAAAAAATAATGACTCTAAACTGATATGATATAGTTTATTGTAATTTCATTTGAATCAAAATATTTTAAGAAACTGTCAGCATAAAATTAATCATCAAGAAAAAACAAGGTTAACTTACTGAAGTTTTCTTGGGCTGGATAGTGAGACTAGAATTGGAGCATAGAGGGGCATATATGTTATAGATATCAATGTTATAAACATTTTGGTCAGCTTCACTAGAAGCCACATTGCATTCATCGGATGGTGTAGCATTGGGTCCAAAGTCACAATATTTATTGATTTTCTTTGCAGTTTGGTCTGAAATGAGAGCATGTGATGCAAAAAAGTCATACATTCCTTTGGTATCAGTCTCATCGTTGATCACTGCATTCCCAATCTGCATAATGTACACAAGATATTATAAATTTGAATTGTAGACATATATTCAAGAAATAAACACACCGACGTAGATCAATAAATGAAACAGACACGTCCTACTAAAACAGTCATTTCTGCAATGATGAATTATGAAGAAAATAAAAACTAAAACAGTCATTTCACATTTTATGTACAACCACTTCACATTTAAATCCCAGCCCTGATTTATTGGGTCATTTTGATTTAACCCCTAAATATTAATGGCTAATTTGACTTGGCCCTTGTTTTCTTAATTATTTCATTTTGTCCCTAACATAGGGAATTAAGTTTAATTTGACGTTGTAAAGAAGGAATAAAGTCAAATAAATCATTAGACTTAACTCTCTATTTTTATTAAATATTTTGAGATACCCCCTCGTACAGGGAGTATATTAAAGAGATTAACAAAGTGAGGATTAAGTAAAATATCATATTAAAAAGCGGAAGTTAAAGTAAAAAAAACCTAGTTTATTTAGTCCCAAAGTAAAACCGGAAAAGTCTCGATTATGAACAATATCTTTGATGCGCGGAGCATTAATACATCGAAAAATGTTACACTTACCGAAAAGAAGTGCATACCAAGGTGGGGCTCGCATCATAGTAATGTTTTCAGTAATTTTTGTATAGACTTGTTGGATAAACCTCTCATTTTTTTAATACATAATGACTTGTAAAATATCAGCAAATCCATGCAATATAATGAATAATGAAAAAAATGAGGAGTTATGGATAAAAAGTCTTCACATAGATGCCTGGATCCTACAAGTTCGTTAACATTATTATTATTATTTTGATTTTCAAGTGTTATTATTCAAAACTTAAAAATTATATAGCTATTGACATTAGTGAAAACTCGAAAACCACAAATGCAGAATAACATTCAAGATTTAAAAGTTATTTTCCTCACATATATTGAGAAAATATTTGAAAATGAATTTATGCACAATCATAAGGCACAAAATGGGAAAGACCTTATTTAATTGCCCCTAATAAACTATTATGTTATATTTTCTTGATTAATCAAGGCATAAAAGAAGCAATAGTACTACACACAGTTGTTGAAGGGCAGTTGGGGTGGCATTATACCCAAATGGACCAAGTAAACAGCTAAGTCCAAAGGAGCATATATTATTGGCCATATGATAACATCATCATCTTTATTCTTTTCTCCAATCGAATTGCAGCATGCAATTGGACAAATTTTGTTTAATAATTGTGGTTGGAAAACTCAGGGTTGTGTTTGTAATTTTCATAGGGAAGGAACTCATCCTCTCAATTGCTCTGTCATATGGTATATATTTGCCAAAACGAGAGTATTTTTGACATTTTAAATACAAAAGGTACAAAAATAAAATTGGATTCAAAAGATGAGTAGTCTGTACAACATATTATTAAAATATTAAAATAACTATTTCTTTCGGTAGTTGGTCCCGATTTAACATATATCGAACAAGTTTCATTCTCTAAGGACGCGAAAATGAGCGGTTATTTGCGATTAAGGTCGGTTACAAGTGGTTATAAAACTAATAAAAATAGAGCTAAAACCTAAACACTAGTTAATGTTTAGTACAATATATTTAAAAAAAAATAATTTCTTAGCTCTAAAAAATGTTTATGTTAATATTTAATCCAACATATAATTTAAAAAGTAATTTTTAGCCTTATGCACATGTTAATCTCACGACTAGAGAGTAAAAGTTGTTTTTAAAATATCTCGGACAAAAATTAAATAAATAATATAACATGGGATTTTTGTTAAATGCCTCCCAAATATTGTACAGAAATCAAAATTGAACCCTAACTCAACTTAGTTTTATGTTTTTACCCTGCAAGATTTAAAAATTTCAAAAAACAAAATTATATTTTAAGCACAAGTGTTGAAAGTAGAGGCACAAATACAGTAACACATACAATTTTTTTTTAGTATATATGTGTTAAAGGGTGTGAGCACACGTGTTGCAAGAAGAGGAACAAATACAGAAACACATACAAAAATTTATAAGTATATATATGTGTTAAGGTGGGTGTTAAGTATATATGTGTTGCAACTAAAGATGATTTTTTTTAATGTTTTACATGTTTGGTTAATTTTTTTTAAATGGCAAAAAAATTGTTTTTAATTCATTTTTTTATGGGTAGCCTGGAATATTTAAAATACACCAAAAAAAAACCTCAAATATATTATTTTGATATTTTTTAGAAATTAGTGTGCATGGTGCGGGTTCTTTTTTAAGCGGGTGAAGAGGCCTCATATATATATATATATATCTCTGTGTGTGTGTGTGTGTATAGAGAGAGAGAGAGAGAGAGAGACTCACAATGATTCCTTTGAGATTAATAATATTCTTCTTGGCCTTCTTGTTATGGGTGAGAATAGTGTGAGCTAGCTGAGGTACATAGTGGCCAGCATAACTCTCACCAGAAATGTAAAAATCTCTGTTTTTGTACTCTGGAAATCTCTCAAGCCAGTTCAACAAAAACACATAATTATCAGCAGCTGTTTGTTTATCTCCATTCTTTTGATAATCCGATGTCGTATTTGAATACGAAAATCCTACTCCAGCTGGTGACTCCAAGAACAAAACATTTGCAGCTGAAAAAAAACACAAAATACAAAATGTGTAAATAGTAAATAGTCTAATATGTTGGGGAGGAAAATAGAGAAAAATAAAATATTACACACCATGGTTCCAAGTAAATTTATTTTTGTATAGTGTTTTTCCATCGCTGTGGACTCGGAATGGTCCAAGTTCTTGCATTGCACCGTAGGCAAGTGATGAACATCCGGGACCTGTGAGAAAATCAAGTAATGTCACATAAAAACAAAATTGTGATTAATAAAATTTATGCATATATTAAAACAAATTTCGAAATGATACAAACTAACACGCTTCCAATGTTTTAGGAAGGTGGAAACAGACTAGAAGTAATGTATTTAAAAAAAATAATAACAGACGCATTTCAACACGTGACGACAATCTATATTTTTTAAATAAAAAAGTAGGTTCAAAATGAAAATCAAGGTATACATTTTTTCTGTTTTTTCTCTATTTTTTGCAAGGTTATTTCATTGATATATTATCATTTTTATTATAATAAAGATGATGTTGATTTTGCTTTTATTTTTAATACTGTGTTTGTGTGTAATATAACTAACATGATTGTGTCATTTATTTTAAAAAGAATATTTGTATTTGCATATGAAGTTTTACCTTGTTCATGGTTCATAATGTTTGTATACACTCTAAAATGTTATCCATGTGAATTTAACCCCAAATATGGCCGCTACCATTAAAATAAAGGTAATTACAGTAAATCTCATGAACTATAAATATTTTACAGACCACCAAAAATGTAAAAAATGACCGATTAAAACTTGTGCATAATAATTGTTAATTTTTTTACACCCTGTCAGTAAAACATCTATAATTGAGAAGGGTTTATTGTAATTTAGCCTAATATAAATGATAGCATCACTATAACATTATATTACAATTGATTTGACAAAAAATATTACTTGCTTGAAATTAATTAGTAGCTCAAATGTTTGAAGTAATTGTTGTGAAAATATTAATAGTAGCATAACTATCATATATAATACGAATTGGTACAGCAAGTTTTGATTAGAATGGCATGTGATCCAGCCTCAATTTCTTGGAAGTCCATGAGACCTTAACCTACATAGGGTGTCTTATTATCGGGGATACATTTAAACAAATAAAATATATAATAGCACCGACTATAAGCACATGAATTTGGTCATAGATTATTCCCTAGGTGGGACTGTATGTTATTTGCATTTTTATGATTTGTTTTTTAACTCTAGCTATGTATGATATTCTTTTATTTTTTCCTAATTTACCTAAAAAATTAAATTACTGTTAAAACTAGAGTCAGATTTGGAGTTTAGGGCATGGGTGGCTCCTCACCGTGAAATTAGGAGAGTTGAATTTTACTAGTAAAATTTATTTATTTTTTGAACAAATGTATATAATTCTCGGTAACTTGTTCCATTCAAAAAATTTATTACATATTGCCCTCTTCACTTCAAACCCAAAATTTCTTTATGGCATTCCGAGGAATATTTAGTTAGGCCTGGAAAAAGGAAAAATGAGATACAATACTAATGGGTCGGGTCATAGCCGATTGATCCGTTGGACACGCCTGACCCAAATATTTCGCTCAAAATAATGTGTTTGTTATTTTAAAAAAAAGGTAAAAAAAACTGACAACTTTAAAGGATAAAAACTGTCAGTTTTTTTTACCTATTTTTTAAAAATAATAAAAAACATTATTTTTGATTGATATTTTTTATCGGGCACATTGAAATATCATGAATCCATAAAAAAATATCATCTCAAAATTATTTTTTTTACTAATTTTAAAAAATGAGTGTATTCATATGTATGTTAGATATATATATATATATATATATATATATATATATATATATATATATATATATATGTGTGTGTGTGTGTGTGTGTGTGTGTGTGTGTGTATAAATTAGTTTACCTGGGCCCAATCCACCACATGGATCCACCCAAACACGACATGTTTCCTAAGTATATGATTAATTTCCATGACATGTGATGTTTTTACAGCATTGGTGTCAATACCTATATATATTGTTTCAATCAAGAAAATGATTTTTATGTAACACAAATCAGCAACAACAGGGAAGGTGGAATTTCAACAACAAGCACTCCGTATTAAAGGGAGTACCCATTAGCAACATGAGAGCCAGCTCATTAATTAGTAATCAGATAAATTTTAATCATTTCTTGAATTGATGATGAAAATTCCATTATTAATTGGCCATCCTAAGAAAATAATTATTCCCCTAGACTCTTATTGCCATGAGTGTGCATAAAGCAAGTTTAGACTTATCTTTAATGTAACTTAAAATTAAAGACTTGTGATTACATGAATAATTTTAAATCAACTCTCAATCATTTCATGCTTAGATATTAGAAAGCCATTATTTGATTTTCAATGGACTCCATGCGAACCCTAAACATTAATCAATATTTTTTTTATAACTAAATAGAATATAATTTGAAGATGCATGTCGAATTACTCGTGATCTCACTTAGTAATGAAAACTTTACGGTGATATTAAGAAGTCCTATATTAAGTCTGGGTCAAATTTAAATGTAAAAACTTGGAAGAAAGTTTTTACTTTTCAAATTTATCTTCCAAAAATTATGAATGTAGCTCAAACACGTTGTGTAATGTTCACAATGATAACTTTCTAATATAACGTACCTTTAGCTAGTGTTTTTATAAACAAATTATTGATTTGAGACGACTCAAAATGGAAGCAGTATTACAGAATGTTGACATCATTAGCTTACTGTGAACTATATCATGATACAAGTAGTTTGAATGTGTTCACTGACACCTCTAGGAGTATGGGAGATCAATATATATTTAACTTTTTTTTAATAGGGAAAAGTTGTAGTAATAAAAATTATACTTTCTATATTTGCTAATTTTCAAATTGTATTGAGGGCCCTGTAATGATAAAAGATGATTGAATGTATTTTTTTTTAGCTGACTCATGATTTAGAGTACGGAGTAGATGTCTATTTAATTACTTTTTTTTTTATATAGTTTTCTAGTGCTTAGTCCAATTTGAAAATGGTTAAGATCTTTATTTCCTTTCTCACTTATTCCATATTTCAATAAGACTAACAATTAAAAACTAAAAATAAAAACACTCTAGGATATGATACATCATAATTTTTAATAATAAATTTTCAAATTCCAAAACTTTGAATTATCATACACTAATACTCATGACGACTAAAAGTTTTACTTTGGACCTCCAAAATGAATAGTTCACGCTAATAATAAATATACTAAATTAGTCAATATTTAAAAAAAGTTTAGTTGTCTACTAATTCAAGTAAATTAAAAATTTGACTTTTTGCACCAAAAAAGGGAAAAAAAGAAAAATTGACTTTCAAACCTTGACTTGTGGTGTGATATTTTTCTCTCTTGACAACGAAAACTTGATATTAAAAGTTGATTTTTGATAACACATGTCCTCAAAATATATATTTAGAATTCAAAAATAATATGAACAAAATTCTAACAAATAATTTATAGAGCATAGATATTCATGTGTAACGTTCATAGCTACTATTTTGAGGTCCAAAGAGGCTAAAAATATAACATTTTTCTCAAAATAAAATTACTAGACTTTATTCAAAAAAAAAAACGCAGAAATCATGAAACAAAACAACGTGGGATTAAGATTAAATACCTCCATTAAGCCAAAGAAGCAGAGGCAAAGACTTTGGCGAACGTTGTGCTTCAACAAAGTAATAATAAAATGCCCTGCCCGCAGATTTATTAACCGTAACATACCCACCATACTGGTTAAACTTAACATGTGGTTGCCCAGGCAATATCTCAATCCTATCTTTTTCTTTCAACCCTTGTTGCTCAGACAAAATTTCATCTTCATGTAAATGCTGAATTGCCTCAAAATGGCTCTGGTCAACACCCGAGTCCCCCTTCGTCTTTAAGTTGTAAAAATGGGAAAGAGATTGAGTTTGTGTTTTCCCATTGATTTCAACTGCAAAACATGAGAGGAATAATAAGAATAAGAGAACCCAAATGGCCTTTTTCTCCATTGTATTTTTTCTAGAGAGGAATAGAGACGGGTTGAGAGTTAAAGGTTTTGGTGGTAACTGTGTGTGTTTATATGATTGCGTAGCGAAGGTGTTTGCTTTCATGTGGAAGTCTTAACAACCTGGAGTGATAGGATGGTTTGAGTTTAAATTTTTATCTAATTGGATTATCTCTCCATGATGGGTACGGAAGGAGATTTCTGATTATCCTATTACTTTATTATCAGTAAAATGTGGAACGGCAAGGTCAACATTATTTTTGATCAAGTAAACTTTGATACTATGATATTTTATTAGATTTTAGTACCTCTTTTAATGTTTTTTTCTTGTTAAATATAAAATATAGTTAATTAATGTTTAATCCTTACAAAAATATTTCATCTAGTATATATTTATAAAAATAATTTTAGTCCCTAGTGAAATTGTCACATGAATAAAACGTCGCAATTAGGACCCTTATTTATTTTTAAAAACATGTAAGACAAAAGTATTTGACAAAGTATAAATCATAATTTTTTTTTTGTTAAATCCACTTATAAAATATCCGTGTAACATTTAGCTATGTTAAATTACTTGGTTATAAAAAACTTTTATGGTGAATAACGGATTCGAATTTTTACTATTAGCAACTTACTTAAATCAAAATCACCCATGGCCATAATTTTTGTTATGAATCCATAATTTAATTTCAAATATTGTTTTTTGCACATGAGGACTACTATGTGTAATAATTTATTAATAAAATTATTTGATATTGAAATTTATTATGTTGTTTGGAATGCTTGGGATCGCCCAGATTAATTATCTTTTTTGAAACAAGCACAATCCATTCATTAAATAAAGCTAGGAGTTATTTTATGTTGTAAGGAGTTTCTTAGCAAGTCTTGGAAAAATTTCGTCTAGATATGAATATCTGAGACGAATTTAGCATATTGAGCCAAAATATGTGCATGTCAATTAGTGTCGCACTTTAAAAAGGAAAAAGAAATAGATAAAACATATTCTCTAAATTGACGAACATCATTCGAATGGTACCGTTAGCTAAGGGATCTTCATATTCCGCTTTAATTCTCATATAATAATATGAAAATATCTTTTAACACAATGGTAATCCAATTGTTCCTAACACCACACAATAGATTCGTGTGAGCGCTACCGCCTTCACAAGTTTTGTGTCCATAGCCATGTTACAATACACCATATTAGGTGAATGGTCACGACCAAAGTCCCTGACCAAGACTGTGGGTCATGGACAAAGGCCATGACAATTTCGGGCGTGACCATTATGATGGGTCACGACCCAAATCCCTAACAAAATGAAGGGTCACGGACATTGAGGGTCACGACATATGGTCGCAACCTAGAGCCATGACCCAAAGACATAGTTGGTCACTGCTAAAGTCCGTGACCTATCCTTTAATACATTCGAATGGTCACGGAGCTAGTCACGGCTTAAGGTCGTGACCCCAACATTTCATACATGGCACTAGTCACGGCTCATGGTCGTGACCCATCCTTTAATACATTTGAATGGTCACGGAATTGGTCACGGCTTAAGGCCGTGACCCCAACATTTCATACATGGCACTAGTCACGGCTCATGGTCGTGACCCCCAACATTTCATACATGGCACTGGTCAAGGCCATGAGCCGTGAAAATATAAGATTGGAGTCATCAGCCTATTTTAATCAAAGAAAGAAAAATATGTAGCCTTACATAAAGAAATGGCATCAAAAGACTAACTGATGCATATGAAACCAAATAGATCACGAACCCGAAAACTAAGTTATGAAATAGAAGGGTGTTAGGAACCTATTACTCCCTTTTGGTCTCTAATAGGCTATATAAAACTGTTCTTTTTTTCCTCATAAAATGTGTACAATGTGTTATGGGTGAAAAGTGTATATCTGCATAAAAAGTGCGTAAGGAGCGAAAGCATCATGTTCACGTCATGAAAATTACGGGAACAAATCAGTTAAAGGAGTGTGAAAAGAAAGAAATAAAATGTAAATGTATCTAAATTATAAGCGATGCACCGGATCATGACTCACTATGAATAAACAAGTATGCGTGTTTGACGGGACCGCTAAAAGGTAACAAAATAAGTCAAATATATATACTATGAGCAGTACGCCGGATCACTTGAACAAGAATATTTTGAAAAAAGGATGCATGAAAAAAGGATGTTGGGAGAATGCAACATGAAAAAAGGATACGTGAATAAGTTAAATAATGGAATGTTGGGAGAATGCATGAAAAAAGGATGTTTTGAAAGGCTACACATTGATTTCGAGGAAAAAAAGGTCCTGAATAATGAGGTCAGGATTTCCTTAAATAGGAAAGCCTAAAGGGGACAAAAGACTAAGTTTCCAATAGGGGGTCTTCCGGTCAATATTTCCCTTATCCTAACGATAGGGCAGGGGAAGGGGTACTTATAGGTAGGGGAAGGGGTGCTTATAGTCAGTCCAAAAATGGATTTTTTTGGAAAAAGTTCTTAAAATACAAATCGTAAGTTCAATTCGTGCACGATATGGACCGCTCAAAAGGGGATTAGGAGACCGATGAAAGTGCATTGAGAAACTGTTAGGTTCAAGAATTCAACAAAGCTAAAAGGATCTTAAAAAGCATCTGATGACCTCTAGTTTAGGGTTTAAAGGAGGTCTAAGGATCTAAGGGTTAAAAGGATAGTGCTTGGCCCTATGGAGGTCTATGGGGATACTAAAATGGGGTGTCTACAATATATATAATAAAAAGTGTGAATTAGTACGCGAAATATACGAACTGAACTAAGAAAAAATTAAAGCAGTTAAAATAAAATTTATTAAAGTGTAAGTGAATTTGGACCTTCAAACTCTTTGAATTATATTTTTTAAGACTTTTGTAGGTTGATTTTTGAGTGTAGGTAGTGATGGTGGAGGGTGGCTAAAAGTTAAGTAAGGGTAATGTAAGGGATGTTGAGAGAATGTGGTAAAAGTGATATGTGTTGAATTTAAATAAAGTTTCCGCACTGATTTCGAGGTTGTGGATCCTATAATGTGAGGTCATGATTTCCTTAAATAGAAAATCCTTAAACGGGATAAATGATGAAGCTTCCTGATTCAACATATCCCCTTAATTTCGATATTTTTACGATCCCATATAGTGAATTTAGCCTAAATTTATCTCATAGTTATGGTATTAACCCTTTTTGGTGAGTAGTTCGAATTTTGTGTATTTATCTCATGTTTTATAGGTAATTTGTGCAAGTGGATGCAAAAAAGAAATCGAAACCGTGAAAGAATCGAAGGAAAGGGGAGTTAAGGGAAATTTCATAATTTTTCATCCAAAACTCAGAGGAAGAGCCTACTAAAAAGTTGAAGATCACGGGTACGATGGAAGAAATGAAACCCGGATCTGAGCTACGAATAGAAAGTTACGCGCGTTCAAAGTTGAGAAAAGAATCCAGTGACAAAGTGGTAAATAAGAGGAATTCAAGAAAATGAGGAAAGCTTAGGTAGAGAAATGAACTGAACCAGTTCAGTGGCCTATGGGAACTGGTTTATCCTATGGGTTCGGTTTGGTATGGGTTCATCCAATGGGTTTGCCCCTAGACGAGATTTCTATTTTTCCCCCAACTTTTGGCTAGAAGAGTTTGAGTATTTGAGGACCTCATAAAACGACTTCTAACCCTTGTAAATACCTATTAGGAGTTATTATTTGTAATTATCACTTATTGTAAGGGAAAAAAAGCTTAATAACTTCTTGGAGCAATTTTCATGTATTTTTGCACTCCAAATTCAATAGAAGAGCTTCGTATTTTCAGATTTTCATTTAAGCTTTGTTCTTGTGCATGCCTTAAATTTTCTCCATCATTGGTAACATTAAATTTCTTCATATTTATCATTATTTCTTCATCATGCCTACATGAAATTTAATAATCTCAAGCGTAGTAATTGTGATCATATCTAGCTAGACTTTTAAAGAGTTAGGGAACATGAACCCAACCTAGGTATGAATGTTAGATATACAATTTGACGTTATCATTTACGTAATTACTAGGATTTGTGCTTTTGTTGAGACTAATATTGTAGGTCTCTTAACTTCATTTGTCGTAAGTTTAAGAATATGATATACGTGTAAAAAAATTTGTCATTCGCATTAATTTAGTTGTTGACTAAATATTGTACGGAGTAATATTCTCACATATCTAATGCTTCGATTAAATTATTATTTTTTTAATTAATAATATAATTATCACGAATTTTTTATCTAACGAAAATACCTACGGTTCGGGGGATTGAATCTCGACTCCATTTTTTCAAATAGCTTTCAAAAATTAAAATTTAGTCTTTGCTTTCTTTCAAATTAATATTGCACTTGCTAGTTAAGTTATCTTAGTTAATTAGAATTTTCTCAAAAATCAAAACATCTTTTTCTTTCTTTCGAGAGTTGATACTAAGATTTTAGAAGCCTGCCTTGACGTCATCATTACGTTATCGTCCTATTCCCAGAGGATTCGACCCCGACTTACCGGGGGTTATTTGAGCGAATGACTTGCACTTGAGTTCTAGGTATGAACGTAGCACACATATTGTACGTCGCGTCAAGTTTTTGGCATCACTACCGGGAATTAGGTAAACACACTAGGTTAGGTCGAATTAATCTAAGAATTTGACTCTAAATCCTAGAAGTCCAAAAAAATCAAACAAATATATCAAAATATTCAAAATATCCAAAAAAAATCAGAAAAATAAAAATATTCTCTCGAGGCCTTAACTGCTCAGCCAATCTTAATTTTGGTCCTATAGTCGAACTCCCCTCTTCTTGTAATAACACTCCAAATTTTTGGGTACCACCACCCATATCGAGTATTCATACCACGAGTCAAACGTCTAGGAATTCTGATGAGGAAAGTGATTTTATTAGTGTGAGTACGATGTATGTCACACTAGTTTCAGAACGGGAGAGGGGGCGATGTCGTACCTCCCCATAACAGACCTCTTATATCCAGAGTGAACCATCGCTTCGGGATGCATTATATTCCCTATAATGCGGGGCAATTCCACTTTAGGATTGGGATGATTCAAATTCTCCCACAATTTCATAATATGGAGTTTGAGAAGCCTTATCTCCACATTAGAGAGTTCGAGGAGGCGTGTGAGACGTTTAATGATCAAGCTTACACCCAAGACATAGTGCGCCTCATACTTTTTTCATTTTCACTTAAAGAAAGGCCAAGACTTGGCTTTGATCATTAACACCAAACTCCATAGGTATGTGGAGAGACATAAAAGCTAAATTTTTCTAGAAGTTCTTTCCCACACATAGGATCAACTCTATTCGGGATTAAATTCAGATTTTTAAGAAAAATGATAATGATCCTTTTGATAAGTGTTTGGAGAAGTTCAAAGAGTTAGTTAACATGTGACTAAATCATGGCTTTTAGAAGTGGAGACTCATCTCTCACTTCCATTATGAGCTTAACCTAAGCTCAAAATAACTCGTTGAGAATGTGTTCTCGGGGGAGTTCTTCGGGTTAGATGCAGATGATACGGAGGTCCACTTTAAGTTTGTCATTGAGGCTACTCGGGCTTGGTAAAAATCGGATCCAAACACTCAATCCAAAGCTAGAATCACGTCCATGACTCATTTCACGTTCGAACTCTATCACTTGGACCAGAAAGCGGAATTGAAGCTCCAAATTAACCAATTAGCCAAGCGGCTAGAAGATGTAGTCGAAACTAGGGGAGAGATATATCTGGCCTATCTCGAGCATTACCGAAGGAGAGTTGCATGACATATGAGGCGAGACATTTAACGAAATTTTTTTGACGATCTTTCCTACAAACTTATGCTTTGAGAGAAAGTTAAGGCAGTGGGAGATTATAAGGGTAATTTTAATGCCCCTTAAGGGAAGTGTTTTAATCCCTCATGGAGAAACCATCCTAGTTTTGTTTACGTGCAAACGAATGCAGCGATGAACCTAAATCCACACGTTGCCCAATAATCGCCACCAGTCCCACCATATCAACAAGTGCCACCCATGCAAGTGCCTCCTCTCTCACCTTATTTGATTCCACAGCGAAAGAGCCTCGAGGACACTCTTGCTCAATTTATGCAAATTCAGTAAGCGATAAATGCCCAAAATTCTCAAAATTTTGCCGACTTAAAAGGCATCTCTCTCTTAGTTGCAATCTTCCTTAAGTGTCTAAGATAAGGGAAATTTTTCGGCCTAAGGCCAACGACCTCCCCAAGGTAAAAACTGTGTGAGCTCTACTCTCAACGAAAATAAAGATCAATGTCAGACATTAACCACTCTACGTAGTGGGAGAGTTGTTGACTCGTCACCTCCCACACACGACGTGCAAAATGATAAGGAGTTTTCCTCCTGCACGCAACCCGAGGTGGTAGTGAAATTCCTTATAACCTCACCTTACCCTCAATGGTTGGTCCCTCCTCCTAAAGGAGCCTCCCATGATGACATTATAAAAAAGCTTAAGCGTGAAGCTTAACTTACCTTTTATTGAGGCTACCAAGAAAATTCCTACCTATGTTAAGTTCCTAAAGGACTTGCTCATAGTGAAACGTAAATTAAAGGTAAAGAAGAAGGTATTCTTAACATAAAATGCGAGTTCGGTACTTTTGAGCGACCTCCCATCCAAGTATAAAGTACCATGTGCGCACACTATTTCGTGCAACTTTACTAGATTTAAGGGCGAGTGTCAACATTCTCCCTTACTCTATCTATAGGAATCTTGATTTGGGAGATCTTAAGACCACTAAAATTACACTCTTGCAAATATCTCCATGAAGATACCTCGTGGGATAGTTGAGGACGTGATCATCCAAGTAGACATAATCTACTTCCTGGTAGATTTTGTCATTTGGGACATGGATCCCTCCTCTCATTCAAGTCATCATATTCTCATTATTCTTAGTTGTCCATTCCAAGACACAGCTAACGCATTGATTAACAAGTGTAATGGGAAAATTCAACTCACGATCGGGAATATGAAACTCGAAACCAATATCTGCAACACCACAAAGAAAATGGGTGATGAGGATGAGTTACACGAGTTTGATCTTATTGAAGAGGTAGTACACGAGCACTTTGAGGGTAACCACACTAGGGATCCACTTAAGGTGTGTCTTGTGACAGTGAGTGAGAGTGAGAGCACGTATACTGACTTTGACCGAGAGGTGAGTGAGATAAGAGATTTTTTAATGAGGGCAAGAGTGAAGAGGACGTGAAAGATGTTAGTTGGGTCTCCCGATTCGAGGAATTTTCACAAAGGGAATCATAAAAGGTTCCCACCGATGTTAAATTTCCAAAACCCAAATTGAATAACCTTCCTTCCAACGTCAAATACTCTTATTTGTGAGAGGATGAGGCATATCTCGTTATTGTCTACTTAATCCCAAATGAAGAGCAAGAAAGGAAGCTTATGACCATTCTAAGGAGGCACAAAGGTGATTTTAGTTGGTCCTTCCTGTATTTGAAGAGGTATAAGTCCCTTTATTTGTGTCCATAAAATCCACTTAGAGGAGGACGTGAAGCCCTCTAGGGAGATGCAAAGACGTTTGAACCCGATCATGAAAGATGTCATTAGAATGGATATTATTAAGTTATTGGATGTGGGCATCATTTATCCTATCTTGGATAGTAAATGAGTGATTACTATTCAAGTCATCCCGAAGAAGTAGGGAATGACTGTGGTCGAGAATGCAAAAGAGGAACTTATTCTAAAACATACCACCATCGGGTGGCGTGTTTGTATTGATTATCGAAAGCTCAATACCAGTTGATAACTCTTTATTTGTATTCCTTTGGATATGGAATTGGAATGTCGTTGTGGTCAAACTTCGAGTATCAAAATTTCTGGAATGACCTACAAAACTTGTTAAAAATTCAGTATCATGGCAAATTCGGGTATCAATCCAATTTCTAGGGTTGAAATTGTAATCGTGAAAACTTGCAATTTCAATTTTTATTAAAAATCTTTTTGTGTTTAAAATTTTTTTTATGTGTTTTTTTTAATATTTTAAAAAAAAATTAAGGGAGGAAATGACAATTTATGCAACTAAAATGACTATGAAAATTTAGAAAGTAATCTAATTTAGAATTTATGAGAAGAAACAAGAGGTGGGATTACACCGCGTAGTCAAATCAATTTCATGTCCTAATTATTCAATTGAATAGTTCGAAATAATATTGAATTTAAAATTTAACTCTCGTCATAATCCTAAATTCAATTTTATCTTTTTCAGCAATTAAATCTCGAATAATCACAACATAAAAAATAAGATTCACACACATTTCAACAAAATATCCGCTAAGATTAATTTATTAAAAATTGTACGAATCTTTGAATTGCATACACATAATTAATATTTAAATTTAAGAATAATACTTATCTATAAATGAAATCCAAAAATCAAATATTAATTTTTACCATTAATTTATTAACTCTCGTTATATAAATTAATGTTTGAGTTTTTCAAATTTAATTAGCCTAGAACGCATCAACAGATAATTATTTAAATAAAATAACTCAACATACGCGTTTCATCCCACCTCTTGAATGGAGTGTTTAGCCAGACATGATTAAAATTTTAGCACATGGACAATCAACAAACAAGAAACAAAAAAGAAAGAGAAAGAAATACGACACACAATAATTTCTTGTGTCAATTGATTGCATGAACACGCGTCCCAAACTCGTCACAAAATCTGACTGGATTACAAAAATGAAAGTAAAAAATGAACCTACAAATTTTTCTAAACCTAAAACTATATTTTTTCTGACTATTTTTCTACCCTCTTTTTTTTTCTTTTTCTGTCTCTCACGTCCTCACTGTGTCTTCTCTTTTTTTTTTGTGCTGATGAGAGTCCTCTCTTTAAAGTGACATGCCATCCCCTTTTTTTGGAGAGTCTCACGATTTTTGTTTATTTATAGGAGATATTGGTGGGATTTTGAGATAATTGTTGGTTCCGAAACTTTTAGGATTGGTTGACTGGATTTCGAGTTAAATCGCAAGTTCGGAGGTCTCGGCCATGGGGTTTCACTTTTAGCAGCGATGGGTTCGGATTTGAGATGTGGGTAGAAAAGGAATGTCGGGTTTATCGCGGGTGTGTCACGGGTTTGTCTTGAAATGGGTCAATGAGAAACCAAATAGGTTCGGTGTGTGATAATTGATTAAATTAATTCGCAAGATTCCAATTAAACCTGATTTAATTAGTGTCTATTTTTAAACCAATATAATCAGCCCCAAATCATTTAACCTGCGTGTATGCACGTGTGAAACCATAAAATAAATAAAGCATGCGACACAAGCTTAAGGAAATATTCCCGCAGGGAAAAACCTTTTATTTCTATAACTTTGAAAAGTTTACAAGACCATTGACTTACATACCATCTTGCTTTTTCCCACAAGAGTAACGCACGGTGACTTCGTCAAACCTTCAAAGCAAAGGCTAGAAATCTGCAGTGGTTCAGGCGCTGCTATACCACAAGGACTGCAATCCTAGACACGCAGTCTGAAATCAACACAAGGACTTCCTCCACAATAGCACGCAGTTGTTGGTTGTAGAGATCTCCCCACAAAGAATAAACAAGGGCAAAAGTTGTGTTCTTGAATTCCAAAACAATTCACTTAAGCATATGGGAGTTTTGTGAATTGAAAACAAAAAGGGCTTAAAACACTAAAGCAAGAAGCCAAAAAGGATTCTGCTTTCGCAGTTTTTCCGTTCGTCAAAATGCTGTGACTTCTTTATGAAAACGTTACCATTTAATGAGTATTTATACAAAAATGCACTGCCTCGAAAAACGTACTCGTTCGAATGACAAACAGATGTCGTTCGAAGGAAGGACGCATGTCGTTCAAACGACATCGCGCGACTTCCAATCTCGTTCGAACTAGATGCTGATCTCGCGCGAACGGCCTGGGCGTCATAATCTAGGTCCGCTTCAAAACTTAGAAAAAAAACTCATTCTCAATATTTGACGAAAAAGTCAGCTCCAACACTTAGAAAATATTTTGTAAAAATCTCCCAAAAGCTCTAAGTGAAAAGTAAAGGTATTTAAAACATAACCTTACCAAAGTAAACTTCGCGGAGTCTTTTTGATGAAGAGCATGATTGATTCGAATCTGTCTTTGATGTAGATTGCTCTTGAATGCTCTTCGACGGTGTATCGGTATATGGCATAACAATTTGATAACGGACTTATAAAAACATGTCCTTACAAATCTACCCCTATGTCTATGCCGGAACATACATAAAAAATCTGAATTATCAAAAACCAAAATTCCTATACAAATCAACCCTCGCATGAATAAATTCGCAAGACCTCAAAACTGTTCTTCAATCATCTTCGTCAAATCTCAAAGCTTTTCTCATCAGGGTGTGCAACATATCAATCTTCAATTTTGTACCTACACAAATGAGATAAAGAAAAAAGCTTCGTGACGCATCCAGTTTGAAATGATATAAGAATAGAGCATTAATAATCAAATCTCCCCCATAATGAAAAAACTCCCCCATAACATGATAATTCTTTCTTCCCCTTTTTATGATGTCCCCAAATAGACAGATAAGAAGAAACAATCAAAACATTGAGTGTCACGATAAAATGCATTAAACACCAGAATCAAGCTACGCGCATGCAAAGGAGTATCTCAAAAATTTCACAAACTATTTTTGTATTTTTCAATTTTTCATAGAAAAATAAGATACTAAAAATCACACCATGGATTTAAACTAAAACAACCAAGTCATGGAAATGGAATGAATGGGTGTGAACATATTCGAGAGGTAAATCAACACAATCAAGCATATGTGCACGACGCATATATGTACCCCTAACAAATGAACATCACAAGTATCCTTAGGTGTAAAAAATTTGTTGAATTTAAATGACATCTTCTTATACAAATCAACAAATCAAAGTCAAAATGATTTCCACACCAATAACGCCCAAAACTATTTAGCGCTTTTTCAAGATTTTCAAGGACGAGCAAACCCGTTATAAAATCTCCAACCAAGCTCCCTCATATATATTTTTTTTGAGGTGTATATACTAAATTCTCAAACTTTGGAGAATTGGTGAAAAAACCTAAATGGCCCGAAATTGGCATGAATATCTTTTTATTGCCTTTAAATTTTTCGGGCTCTTTTAAACCTCTTTGGACCCCGGATAATAAAATTCCTCCATTTTTTTAGGTTCAATATAACGGTGGCTTAGTATTCGCAAAGGCAAAATGAACCTTTCGCCGCCGTTCCCCGTTTTCAAATAAAACACACAAAATCACAAAACAGTTTTTATATGCACAACCTTTTATCAAGTTTTATTGTGCTTGGTTCGTTTTAAGGACATGATTGAAGTAAAAAAACCCAACCAATATGTGATAAGACAAGCACAACAATCAAACAAATCCGTGCATGTGTGCAATAAAGGAAATCATGAGTCAAACATGTAGGCAGTAACACTTAATTATATCTTAATGACTCCAAACATTATAAAGCACAAGCATGAATTGATCTAAAGTCTCAAAACACTATCAAATAGTCACATGAAAAAAATGGAATGATGTTGTGACTCGGTCATCCTAAGTGTCCATCCATAAACGGTGCAAACAAAAAAAATCTTTTTAATTTTTTTTATCAAAATAAAATCTTTTTATATTTTTCAAAACAAAAAATATATACCAAAAGTACATGGCATTACACTAGCAAATACATATCATGAAACCACAACTAGTGTATGACAAACATGCGAACACAAGCATCTATATGATATGGCAAGAGAAGAATCATGTGCAAGCAAATGAGAAACAACTATTCTAAAATCTAGCGTATCCAAAAGTGATTTCCTAACCCAAGTGGATGTAACACGTCAATACGGAGTTTTGGGAACCAACAAAACACTAGACCTCGAATTCCTAGGACCTCTTCCATAATCAAAACAAAATCTCCTAAGGTGGCCTTTCCTACCACAATATGAACATGTGTAAACGGGTGGAACAACACCAAAAGTGTGATCTTTTCTAACATCTTTGTAATTAGTTGGCACTCTAAAACAAATAATGGTTTTGGCTTTAGCATTAGAAGCACGAGAACATGATGAGCCATTACCATCACTATCAAAACTACTTGAGCCTGTTAAGTCATTTTTTAACTTCAAAATTTTTGACTCAAGCAAAGAATTAGACTCTTCCAAAGACAGGGATTTCTCTTTCAAATTATAAATTAAACTTAACAGTTTATCGCTCTCACCCTTAATTAAAGCAAACTTATCCCTAAGAGTCTTTTCACATGCCGTAAAATCATCGATTAATTTTTTTTCCTCGACGGCACAAACAGGAACCCTAGAATTTTTTAAGTCCTCCAATTCCTTCTCTAACACTAGGACTCTCTCATCACTCTTCTTTTTGGCAATTTTCAAAGAATAAAAATCAATAGACAAATTCCCAAAGTGCTCACGTCAAATATCACTTTGAGTTTGAAACGCTTGCAAATATTCAATCTTACTTTAAAAGAGAGAATTTTCTTTTTCCAAAACTTTAATTCTTTTGCAAAGCTTCAAATTCAAAATTTTTAATTTTTCAGCATGGTCGTGAACTTTTTCAAAAATAGGCTCCTCATTAAATGGGCGTTTCATTGGAAAAATTGCGATTTTTTACAAAATTGATTTTTCAAAAAAAAATCAATATCACACAATTTTGCGAAAAATAGGAATACGCGATAAATTAGCGTAACCTGCTCTAATACCAATTTGAGAAACCAAATAGGTTCGGTGTGTGATAATTGATTAAATTAATTCGCAAAATTCCAATTAAACCTGATTTAATTAGTGTCTATTTTTAAACCAAAATAAATCAGCCCCAAATCATTTAACTGCGTGTGTGCATGTGTCAAACTATAAAATAAATAAAGCATGCGACACAAGCTTAAGGAAAAATCCCCGCAGGGCAAAACCTTTTATTTCTAGAACTTTGAAAAGTTTACAAGACCATTGACTTACATACAATCTTGCTTTCGTCCACAAGAGTAACGCACGGTGTCTTCGTCCAACCTTCAAAGCAACGGCTAGAAATCTGTAGTGTTTCACGCGTAGCTATACCCTAAGGACTAGAATCTTAGACACGCAGTTTGAAATCTTCATAAGGACTTCCTCCACAATAGCACGCAGTTGTCGATTGTAGAGCTCTCCCAACAAAGAATAAACAAGGACAAAAGTTATTGTCTTGAACACCAAAATAATTCACTAAAGCATATGGGAGTTTTGTGAATTGAAAACAAAACGGGATTAAAACCCTAAAGGAAGAAGAAAAAAAGGATTATGCTTTCGCAGTTTTTCTGTGCATCAAAACGCTGTGACTTCTTCATGAAAACGTTACCATTTAATGAGTATTTATATAAAAATGCACTGCCTCGTAAAAAGTTCTCTTTCGAACGATAAGCAGATGTCGTTCGAATGAAGGACGCATGTCGTTCAAACGACATCGCGCGACTTCCAATCTCGTTCGAACGAGATGCTGATCTCGCGCGAACGGCCTGGGCGTCAAAATCGAGGTCCGCTTCAAAACTTAGAAAAAAAACTCATTCTCAATATTTGACGAAAAAGTCCGCTCCAACACTTAGAAAATATTTTGTAAAAATCTCCCAAAAGCTCTAAGTGAAAAGTAAAGGTATTTAAAACATAACCTTACCAAAGTAAACTTCGCAGAGTCTTTTTTATGAAGAACATGATTGATTGGAATCCGTCTTTGATGTTGATTTCTCTTGAATTCTCTTCGACGGTGTATCGGTATATAACATAACAAAATAATAACGGACTTATAAAAATATGTCCTTACAAATCTCCCCCTATGTCTATGCCGGTACATACATAAAAAATCTGAATTATCAAAAACTAAAATTCCTATACAAATCTACCCTCCCATGAATATATTTGCAAGACCTCAAAACTGTTCTTCAATCATCTTCGTCAAATCTCAAAGATTTTCTCATCAGGGTATGCAACATATCAATCTTCAATTTTGTACCTAAACAGATGAGATAAAGAAAAAACCTTCATTATGCATCCAGTTTGAAATGATATAAGAATAGAGCATTAATAATCAAATCTCCCCCATAATGAAAAAACTCCCCCATAACATGATAATTCTTTCTCCCCCTTTTTATGATGTCCCCAAATAGACAGATAAGAAGAAACAATCAAAACATTGAGTGTCACGATTAAATGCATAGAACACCAAAATCAAGCTACGCACATATAAAGGAGTATCTCAAAAATTTCACAAACTATTTTTGGATTTTTCAATTTTTCATAGAAAAATAAGATACTAAAAATCACACCATAGATTTAAACTAAAACAACCAAGTCATGGAAATGGAATGAATGGGTGTGAACACAGTCGGTAGGTAAATCAACTCAATCAAGCATATGTGCACGATGCATATGTGTACCCCTAACGAATGAACATCACAAGTATCCTTAGGTGTAAAAAATTTGTTGAATTTAAATGACATCGTTTTTTACAAATCAACAAATCAAAGTCAAAATGATTTCCACACCAATAACATCCCACACTATTTAGATCTTTTTCAAGGATGTGCAAACCCGTTATTAAATCTCCAACCAAGCTCCCTCATATATATATTCTTTTAGAGGTGTATAAACTAAATTCTCTAACTTTGGAGAATTAGTGAAAAAACCTAAATGGCCCATAATTGGCATGAACATCTTTTTATTGCCTTTAAATTTTTTGGGCTCTTTTAAACCTCTTTGGACCCCGGATAATAAAATTCCTCCATTTTTTAGGCCCAATATAAGGGTGGCTTAGTATTTGCAAAGGCAAAATGAACCTTTCGCAGCCCTTCCCCGTTTTCAAACAAAACACACAAGATCTCAAAACGGTTTTTATATGCACAACCTTTTATCAAATTTTATCGCGCTTGGTTTGTTTTAAGAACATGATTGAAGTTAAAACACCCAACCAATATGTGATAAGACAAGCACAATAATCAAACGAATCCGTGCATGTGTGCAATAAAGGAAATCATGATTCAAACATTTAGGTAGTAACACTTAATTATATCCTAATGACTCCAAACATTATAAAGCACAAGGATGAATTGGCCTAAAGTCTCAAAACACTATCAAATAGCCACATGAAAAAAATGGAATGATGTTGTGACTCGGTCATCCTAAGTGTCCATCCATAAACGGTGCAAACAAAAAAAATCTTTTTGAAAAAGTCAAAATCGAGGTCCGCTTCAAAACTTAGAAAAAATACTCATTCTCAATATTTGATGAAAAAGTCCGCTCCAACACTTAGAAAATATTTTGTGAAAATCTCCCAAAAGCTCTAAGTGAAAAGTAAAGGTATTTAAAACATAATATTACCAAAGTAAACTTCGCGGAGTCTTTTTGATGAAGAACATGATTGATTCGAATCCATTTTTTATGTAGATTGCTCTTGAATGCTCTTCGACGGTGTATCAGTATACGACGTAACAAATTGATAACGGACTTGTAAAAATATGTCTTTACAGTCAATGGGTCGGTTTGGGTTTTTTCTCTAGTAAGGGCGTGGATTTGGGGTAGATGGAGGTCAGGATCGGGTTTGGCCCGGATCGTGGCCTGGTTTGGGAGCGAATTCGGGGTCGGCTGGTGGGCCTCGGGTGTTGGGTTTTAGGTTCTCACCGAGTTTGGTTCAGCTGTCGGGTTTGGTATGGTCCCGGGTTGGAGGTTGGATCGGTGGTTTTGGGTCTCGATTAAAGGGGTTATGAGGGCAGTGGGTTTGAAATGGTGGAGGTGAGAGAAAGTTGTTGGGTGGAAGATGATGGGGACTTAGTTAGTGTGTGGTTGGGTGTATAGGAAGTAGGGTGAGGGTGAAGGTTTGTTAGGGTGTAGGTGTGTGTAGGTTAATTTAGATGTGTGAGTGTGTATGGAATAGTTAATATGTGTGTTTAATTTGTACCCCTAAAAAAAATGACACTAAAAAAATAAATCTGGAACTAAAATAAAAAATAAAAATCTAGAAACAAAACTCTTAATTTATTACTAAGAAACTAAAAAAATAAAAAGAAATAATAATAAATAAATAAAACTCTATAAAAAATAAAAAACCTCAAAATCCTAACTAAATAAATTAAAACTAAAAACTAAATAACTTAAATTCCTAAAAGCTAATCCTAAGAAAAATAAAATTAAATGAAGATTACAAATTAAAAACTAATAAAAATTAAAATTAAAATAAAGAAATAGAAAAAAATAAAATAAATCCTAGAAAATTCTAAATAAATCTAAATAAATCCTAAAAATAAAATGACTAAAAATAAAAATCTAGAATAATAATAAAGGTACAAACTCAACGCACCCGAGGCTCGGGGAACGGTCTGGGCTCGGTCTAGGTTTAGGTTAAGGTTACGGGGCTATTTCGGGACATCGAAACACATTGGGGCAAGCTCAGAATGGACTTCTCACTTCACGGTCTCTTTGGATTTCTTCGATGCACGCTTTTGACCGCTTCTGCGTCGTAATTGACTGGATTTAGCATTATTTAACACTACGATTGCGTATTGACCAGCAAAATGATAAAATACGAACATTAGCCCAATTTTTATTAAAATGAGTGACTAAAATGTATCTATTCTGGGTATAAAATATACATTTTTGAGTGCTTATCACACCACCCCCAAACAGAACATTGCTAGTCCTCGAGCAAAAATATAGAGAAAACATAGATAAGTATCCAAAAGTGTGTCACTTTCACAGGCACTGGCGATTTCACTTAGCATGTGCAACAAGCTTTTAAACCTATAGGTTGCCCTACAAGACGAGTGGTGTCTCGTAAGGGTTTGCAGTGAATGTACCCACAAAATTCAAAAACTTATTTAAATGCAATTTTTTATTTGACGATAAATTGCTATACAACCCAATTAAAAAGGACGTCAAGGAACACCGTACTCAACTATCAAAATGAGATATTAAATTTCTTAATACCAAAAGCGTAATCCTTCCTAAAACTCAACGTGTGTAGTGTGAAACAATCTTAAGTATCATTAGAGTAATTCCTAGATCACCTATATAGGATCAATGCTTTGACTTCAATTCTCACTGGATATATCTCTGTGAATCAAATTCTCTGAGAATTGGGTTAGTGTATCTCTCTAGTGTGTGAAGAGGTGAGTAAATGTAAACAATTTCAAACGTCTCACAGACTTTATAAAAAAAGAAGGATACGTGAAAAAAATCTGATCTCATGAAGGAATGCTAATAACTATGTTGCGAAGTCGAGTTATTCACCATATAGACTTCTCGTTTTCCCGAACACTTTACCAAGGGTGAAATTGGGGTTTATGTAAGGTATGATGGGAAAATGAAGAAGATGAATGATGGGGTGTTTTAAGAAGAGTATGACACACTTTGAATAACTACTGTCTTCATCTTTTGACTTATGATTGCATGCTTTCTTTTTCTTCTTTTCTATATTTTTCTTTCGATGCATTTTTTTCTTTTCATAACAAAAATGAAGACAATTTAC
Organism: Sambucus nigra; assembly: GCA_949130495.1. Lineage (NCBI taxonomy): Eukaryota > Viridiplantae > Streptophyta > Magnoliopsida > Dipsacales > Adoxaceae > Sambucus > Sambucus nigra. The sequence continues at coordinate 58,793,476 of OX422223.1, forward strand.
ATTGGTAATCTCAAACACTCTTTTTCTAAAAAATTATGGTAGTGGTCGGAAATGATATGTGGATGGTATCTGGGACATATATGGGTAAGGGTAATATGGAAAAATCGGTTTAGAGCTCAGGACAAACTACAAGACATATGTGTCTTACAACTCGACAGTGATGTCATTCTCAGTGGTTAAGCCAAATTTGAAAAAAAAATGAGACCATGCAACGACTAATTGTGGTACCCAAAGAAAGTTGAGTTAACTTGTGACTCGGAGATACGTAAAAACTCTCAAAAAGGTGAAAAGCTCAAATCTCATGGGTTTAAGTCGCCACTAGTGATATTTTTAGGTTCTCTTGAGAATCTTGTTACTCTTCAACTTTTGATTGTAAAAGTGACAGTGCAAGTTGCCGAATCCAGAAATTCATAGTGCAAGTACGCTTTAACTGATATTATTTAATTTTATGATAAAAAGTGTAATTTTAGGGTCAAACACGGGTATTCTGGGATTTCTAAAAGAGGGATGATAGACAAATCATGTCATAAAAATTTATTTTTAACTGCACAAAAAGTTTAAATCACTTGTTTCTAAAAAATTTCAAAAGAGGTACGATTTTGATAAATTTCTCACCCCCAAACAAAAGAGAACATCGTCCTTGATGTTTAAAACCATATATAAAAATGAAAAGCACAAGGGAGGAAAGATATTACCATAATGAACCGCTATGAAAATGTACCGCATGAGGGAGCATAGATGAAACCTGAAGAACAGATGTGATACAAAAATACGTACAAGGCTATAAAGCATGTGGAAATCATTGGGCAGGGTAAGACTCATACTCACAAATAATGAATGACGGGCTGCCTCCCGGTAGCGCTAAGTTTAACGTCTTCATCCAGACCGAACCAATCTCACCCTAAAGATAAGATCTATGAAAGTACAGGGCGGTGGAAAAATGGGTGATGATGATCCCCTAAACAAGATTGAACAGTCAGTCTTCATAAATGGGGTCAACACGGTTAATTTCTTCAATGTGAGAGGGGCCTAGTTCTAAGAAAGGCTTCAATCGTTGACCGTTGACCTAAAATAGGCTACCATCTTTAGAATTTTGAACTGTGATGGCACCATAAGGAGTAACAGATTCAACAACAAAGGGTCCAGACCAACGGGTTTTTAACTTCCCGGGAAATAGATGAAGACGGGAGTTATATAACAACACTTTCTGACTAGGGTGGAATTCTTTGCAGAGGATTCTTTGGTCATGGATCCACTTCATTTTGTCCTTTTACTTCTTGGACAAATTTTAGGCATCATTCCGTATCTCCTCTAATTCATTAAGTTGGAGCTTTCGATGAATTCCAGTCTCGTCGATATCAAAATTAATGGCTTTAACATCCCAATAAGCATGATGTTCAAGATCGATATGTAAGTGGCATTGTTTACCAAAGACCAAGTGATAAGGATACATGCCAATCGGAGTCTTAAAAGCAGTACGGTATGCCCACAAAGCATCATTCAAGCGTAAGGACCAGTCTTTCCTATTAAGATTAACTGTTTTTTCTAAGATTTGCTTGATTTCGCGGTTTGAAACTTCAACTTGACCACTAGTCTGACGGTGGTAAGAGAGACCAACTTTTTGGGTAACACCATACTTTTTGACGAGATGTTCAAAGACTCGATTACAGAAATGTTTACCCCCACCACTAATGATAGATTTGGGAGTTTCAAAACGTGTGAAGACATATTCCTTAAGAAATTAGACCACAATACGATGGTCATTGGTGCGGAAAACTATGGCTTTAATCCATTTGGAGATATAAGCAACTGCAACTAGTATATATTGGAAGCCATGAGATGAGGGAAAAGGACCCATGAAATCAATGAACCATACATCGAAGATTTCGACTATGAGAATGGGTGTGAGGGGCATCATGTGACGACGAGAGATATGCCCAGATTGTTGGCATTTGGCACAAGCCTGGTAGTAGTGGTGGGCATATCGAAAAAGAGTGGGCCAGTAAAAACCACTTTGCAAAATTTTGGTGGCGGTTTTCTTGGAGCTAAAATGGCCACCACAGGCATCAATGTGATAAAATGAGAGTATGCTTGACTGTTCATGGTCAGGAACATAGCGGCAAATGACTTGATCAGAGCAATAATTAAAAAGGAAGGGATCATCCCAAGAGTAAAATGTCACCTGGGCCATAAACTTAGAACGCTCTTGTTTCGACCAATGATTGGGCAGTTGGTCGGTAACAAGGAAATTAACAATATCAGCATACCAAGGAGAAATGGAGATTGCAAAAAGTTACTCACCGGGAAATGTTTTTGAAATAGGGACAGGATTAGATGTAGGCGTAACAGTGAGGCAGGAGAGATGGTCTGCAACCAAATTTTTGCATCCTTTCTTATCACAAATTTCGAGGTCAAACTCTTGAAGCAAGATAACCCACCGTATCAAATGTGTCTTAGAATCCTTATTCTAAATAAGGTGCCTCAGGGTGACGTGGTCAGTGTAAACGATGATAGGTGAACCGATGGAATAAGATCTACACTTATCGAGTGAGAATACAACATCTAGCAACTCCTTTTTGGTGGTCGTATAATGAAGTTAAGCGTCATGGAGGGTTCTGTTAGCATAATAAATGACGTGCTGGCACTTGTCAACCCGTTGACCAAATACTGAACCTAGAGAAAAATCAGATGCGTCACACATGAGCTCAAATGGTAAAGACCAATTAGGAGGATAAATGATAGGAGCAGAAGTGAGCTTGGCTTTAAGGCGCTCAAAAGAAGGAACACACACGTCATCAACGACAAAGAGAACATCTTTGGATAAAAGGGTTGTTAAAGGTCGAGCGATTTTAGAAAAGTCCTTGATGAAACGATGGTAGAAGCCCGCATGTCCTACGAAGGAGCGAATGTCCTTAACAGAATTAGGAATGGGAAGCGAGGAAATTGAGTCAACTTTTGCTTTATCTACTTAAATACCGTCGCAAGAGACTGCATGACCTAAAATAATCCCCTTTTTGACCATGAAATGACATTTTTCCCAATTAAGGACCAATTTCTTTTCTTGACAACGTTTGAGGACCATAGTGAGGTGAGAAACTCATTGCTCGAAGGAAGAACCAAACACAGAAAAATCATCCATAAAGATTTCGAGAAAACATTCTACCATGTTGCTAAAAATGCTATTCATACATCGTTGAAAATTCGCAAGTGCATTGCAAAGGCAAAAGGGCATGCGAGAGTAGGTAAAAGTGCCAAAGGGGCAGGTGAAGGTAGTTTTCTCTTGGTTTTTAGGGGCAATTGGAATTTGGTTCTATCCTGAATAGCCATCAAGGAAGCAGTAATACGCATGACCAGCTAAACGTTCGAGCATCTGGTCGATACTGGGAAGAGGAAAATGGTCCTTATGAGTGACAGCATTTAGCTTTCGATAGTCAATGCAAATACGCTTGCCCGTTTGCATACGGATGGGAACAAGCTCATTGTCACTATTTTTTATGACGGTGACGCCAGAATTTTTTGGTACCACATGAATGGGATTGACCCACTGACTATTGGATATCGGGTAGATAATATCATCATCGAGCAATTTTAAAATCTCAGCACGCCCAACTTCCTTCATAGCAGGGTTGAGTCGACGTTGGGGTTCACGAGAAGTCTTGGCGTTCTCCTCCAAATGAATGCGATGACTACAAACATTGGGGTTCACACCGTGAATGTCTGAAATGGTACATCCTATAGTAGTGCTATGCTGAGCAAGGGTGTGGACTAATTGCTCTTCTTGCGCAGGGGTCAAATTGGAAGCAATGATGATAGGGTGATGGTTGTTGGGGCTTAAGAAAGTATATTTCAACTCGGGAGGTAAGGGCTTAAGCTCCAAACTAGTAGGTGGCGCAGGAGTGACATCGGGCGCAGACGCAGAGTCTGAAGAAGTATCAGTGCATAAAGTGAAATGGGTCAAGGGGTCGGTTTGGGGTTTTTCTCTGGTAAGGACGTGGGTTTGGGGTAGCTGGAGGTCGGGATCGGGTTTGGCCCGGATCGCGGCCTGGTTCTGGAGCGAATTTGGGGTCGGCAGGTAGGTCTCGGGTCTTGGGTTTTAGGTTCTCGCCGGGTTTGGTTCAGCTGCCGGGTTTGGTATGGTCCCGGGTTGGAGGTTGGATAGGTGGTTTTGGGTCTCGATTAAAGGGGTTATGAGGGCAGTGGGTTTGAAATGGTGGAGGTGAGAGAAAGTTGTTGGGTGGAAGATGATGGGACTTAGTTACCGTGTGGTTGGGTGTATAGGAAGTAGGGTGAGGGTGAAGGTTTATTAAGGTGTAGGTGTGTGTAGGTTAATTTAGATGTTTGAGTGTGTATGGAATAGTTAATGTGTGTGTTTAATTTGTACTCCTAAAAAATGACACTAAAAAATAAAACTAGAACTAAAATAAAAAAATAAAAATCTAGAAATAAAACTCTAATTTATTACTAAGAAACTAAAAAAATAAAAAGAAATAATAATAAATAAATAAATAAAACTCTATAAAAACTAAAAAACTAAAAATCCTAACTAAATAAATTAAAACTAAAAACTAAATAAAATAAATTCCTAAAAGCTAATCCTAAGAAAAATAAAATTAAATAAAGATTACGAATTAAAAACTAATCAAAATCCAAAAACAAAATAAAGAAATTGAAAAATAGAAAATAAATCATAGAAAATTCTAAATAAATCTAAATAAATCCTAAAAATAAAATGACTAAAACAAAAAATCTAGAAAAATAATAAAGGTACAAACTCAACACACACGGGGCTCGGGGAATGGTCTGGGCTCGGTCTAGGTTAAGGTTAAGGTTACGGGACTGTTTTGGGGCATCGGAACACATCGGGGCAAGCTCATAATGGACTTCTCACTTCACGGTCTCTTTGGATTTCTTCGATGCACGCTTTTGACCGCTTCTGCGTCGCAATTGACTGGATTTAGCATTATTTAACACTGCAACTGCTTATTGACCTGCAAAATGATAAAATACGAACATAAGACCAATTTTAATTAAAATGAGTGACTAAAATGTATCTATTCGGGGTATAAAATAGACACTTTGGGGTGCTTATCACCGGTACTAGAAAAAATAATTTCTCTTTACTGTTCATGGACCAAATGCTTGAGAGAGTCTCGATCCACCCATTTTACTATTTTTTAGATGGTTATTCTGGGTATAACAAAAATAAGGTGGATGTGCTAGATCAAGAGAAAACTACGTTCACATATTTTTTTGGCACATTTTCCAACAAACGTATGCCATTTGGATTGTGTAATGCAATCGCGACCTTTCAGAGGTGCATGCTTAGTCAGTAGGCGATGCCTAAAGGTAAATTCATGATTATAGATAACTCTCCTTCCTAACAAAGGAAGATTAAAAAGAGTCAGGCGAGAAGACTGAAGAGTTAAAGGGGTAAAATAAGCAAAGAGACTCCTCGAAGAAGCACAACTTTTATTTCTTTTATACTTGATCAATTTATGAATTTGTAGATGTATATTATAGCTTGCAAGTTGTAACGTTTGTAATGTAAGGGTGAGGTCAAACGGTATCCACGAGGGAGAAAGTTTGGCAGGGATTGGGAGAGCTCTTGTGCTCTATCGAATGACCTCACTAAGGGAGGATTGAAAGGCGAGGTAATGCTAATATTTGACTTAACCATTCTAGACACACCTAGTATAAAATTGAGGAACCATAATCTGAGAGAGCTTACCTAGAGAAACCATGAGTTCCACCTCACATTTTGCCTAAAGCCAAACAACCCTTTACCAAAAGTAATATCTTCCGTGAGTGATGTTATGTGTGATCTACATTTTTGTCCAATCCAAACTTGAGTAAACCATAGTGGTTTTGGGGTTGTCAGACGATTTGGGGACTCTCCATTGATGTTCCAACCAAAGTTAGTGGTAAGCATTTAATGCTTATGACATAGGGGCATTCAGGCACATCCTTGCATTTAGTGCTTGTGACATAAAGTTCTAGGAGATGCATCTTCACATTAATTTGAGCATTAGGCAACTCGATGGGTCTGAGTGACTATATAAGCTTCTTATCCACTTCCAGTGAGAGAGAGTTTTTTCTCATACATGAGATTAAGAGAGAGAAAGTAAGAGTTATTGCAGACCATAGCATATTATTCACCACCATTAACACCTTCTCAGAGTTTACTACCACTTATTACTAAGATCCTTGCAAGTGGGACCTTGGTGTTAGAGCTTCCTACCAGGGGTGTATCCCAAAGTAATTGCCTTTATCTCCCTCTAAACTGAGTTACTTTAGATATTCATGTATTATTAAATTTTGAGTTATACACAAGTATTTTTGTGAGTTCAATGTTGAGTGTTTGAACGATATATATATATATATATATATATATATATATAGGAGTTTTTTCATCATTGTTAATAAAACCTTGTTATTGATTTATGACCATATTAATAGAGGTTATGCCTCTGTTTGTGTTATAAACCCAACCTCAAAAGTCCTCCCCTCTTACATTTGGAGATTCCGCTGGGGAGATATTCTTTTAGTAGGATGGCCCAAGATAATATTAATCGAGTTCTAATTTTGATGAGATTTATGGGAAAGAAGAAGAGTTAGAGAGGGAATATGAGGCCCCTAGAGATCGGGTACCTCATGTGGGAGCCCTCAGGTGCAAATGGTCGGGAAAGTTCCCATAGTAACACATGCTTCCACGAGCGTTGTAATGGGGCCAATCAAGATGGCCCATTTCATGGGAAATTTTTGTGGAATTTTTATAGAATCCCACAGCGGCAACGGGTTTTAGGGCAGCGATAGACCCCAGTTCTTTTCTCATTCCTATGGTGCAAGTGGCCCCATCAATTCCTTTGGGTGCAGCTCCCCCTACACCTATGATGACTACTCCCACCGTTACACCAACTGTGGGAACACCCACTGTAGTTTATCCTACACCTGTGGTCACTGTACAAGTATTGTAATGTCAGGGGAAGGTCCCTCACCTTTTTTAATGGTGGAGGAGATAAATAAGGAGATTTTAAAGATGATGGATTCCTCGCAGACAATGTATAATGATTTTCGTACTCCATTCCGAGAGGATTACAACAATGAGCCTTATCCCAAAGACTATGTCCCTCCTATCATTAAAAAATACGCTGGTAAAGGAGGGAACCCGAAGTAACACATCAAATGGTTTGTGGAGCACTTGGGGGCTCAAATAATAACAAGAAGCTACGATTGAGGGAGTTCTCCAAATCCCTCGCAGATAAATCCTACACTTGGTATTCCCATTTGGCGCATAGGAGTGTTGCCACTTGGGGAGAGATGCACATTTTATTTGTCTAGATGTTAATTCGGGCAGATGATGAGTTCACCCTCACCCAGTTGGAAAAGAAGAAATAATGGCTAGGGGAGGAGTTTTTGGCATATATTAGGAGTTTTAGAGAAAGGTATCTTGATGTGAGAGAGGAGGCTAAAGAGTCCAAGTTACTCCAACTCTGTGTAGAATGCTTGCTCTCAGAGTATATTTACCATTTCATAAATGAGACTAGCGAGGGGACCTTCGCAACATTTTTAAATTATGGAAGGAATATTTCATTGGTTGTTCTCTCAAGTACCATTGATGTGCCTTTGATGTTCAAACCACAAGCTGTGGCGGGGAGGGGCCAGGACCTACAAGTGGGCTCTGTAGAGGGAGGAGAAGAAGTAGGAAAGGAGAAGAGGAGGTACAACAAGGGAAAGTTTGGGATAGATAGAGAAGACGCACCTCAGTTGCCTTGCACAGTTGAGGATTTTATCAGCTTTTGCAAAGCTATATTGTGTGGATGGTTAGTTTATGCATGCTAATGATGCTCCTCACAATGAGCCAAGACTAGAATTTCATGTTGACCCCTAATATTTTCATATGTATCAGTGTGCCTGACATCCAAAATACTTATGTTTTACCTTGAGTAGAATTATAAATAAGCACTTGTTAGCTGAAGCGCTGCAAATTTCCCAATGAGATGTTAACAATAACCCACAACTAGTACATAAAGCAAACCTGGTGGTTGCTTATGACGAAGAGGATAAGGAATGTGTGGGAGGACTGAGAAGTGAGCAGGGGGAGTTCAAAGCAGTTCTTGAAGAGTGAATCATTGGAATGTCAAATGTGGTGATTACCTATAATGAGGTAAGATTTAGGGGCATGGAGGTAGTTTATAATGCGGAGGGATATGTGGTGGAAACTAGTTTGGAATGCCAGGATGTAGCCTAATTCCTAAAATTGCATGTTTTAATTATCAAGTGGGGATGCCTTTGGAAAGCAGACTTGAAATCACCCAGACAATACATGACATTGCAAGGAAAAATGCAGTTCCATCGCTGAAGTGGAGGGATCTAATGGCTAGGCTAGTGAGAAAGTTTATGTGTAAGATAAGTTTCTCTGATGCAAATAGGGCAGTGAGGTTCCCTCATAATAGACTGTTATACGTCATAATGATCATGAACATAGTGATATTCTCAAGAGCATTAATTGATAGAAGTGCCTTCATAAACATTATGCCTATTATCTCTTCTATGCATCCAACATTTTTTAGGCAAGGCTAATTCTAACGCCTTTGGTGATTACTCGGTATGATAACCAAACTTCCAAGTCTATTGGGTATGTGAATGTGGGAATATTGATGGGACATCTTATGTCACACATCAAGTTCAACTCATTGAAAGTGCTACTTCCTACCACTTATTGATAAAAAAGGCGTGGATGCATAATCATGGCTTGGTTCCTTCAACATACCACTAATGTTCCAAGGTAAATGTAAAGGGGACTGCGATAGTTATTCGAGTGACCAAGAAGCCATTTTCTTAAGAATATTCCCATCTAAAGGATGATGCATTTTATACAGAGTAAGAAGAGGATGCACGAGTATTAACATGACGTATAAAGGGGGTTAAAGTCCCCTCAATCAAAAAAACAATGGGCCCCATAAACACACAGGTAGAGGAAGGTGCAAGTGAAAGCTAGAGAGTGGAAGAGGTAAACAATGTCAGTCCAAGAGCCTAAGATATCTCTAAAGAGATGAGAGATAGGATGAAACCAAGGATAGACCCTCCGTAGAGCATGAGGTCAAATAACAGAGCATACTGAGCACGATAGACTAAAGTAAGCTAAGAGAAAAAAATGGAAGGTAGTTGCTTCACCTAATTGACAATGCAAAAAGGTTCAGATGAAGGATGGGAGAGTGGTCTTCCACCTTTGAAGGTGTGAGTGGGCAGCTGAGGAAGCTGATGAAGAGGATGACCCAGAGTATGAATGTTTTTTAGTGGATAATCAAGGATAATGTCTTATCATTTATAACTATAATATCCATGAGTTTGTTAAAGAAATGGGAAATAAGACCGAGTGCATGACTGATCGCCCAAAGCCACAAGTTTAAGAGTGAGAGCAATTTGACTTGTTTGAAAGGGAGATGGTCTAATACCCATTTTATTTCAAAGGACCTAGATGAAAAAAAGAGGATAAGGTTCATTGAGCTTATCTGGGAGTATAAAAATGTCTTCATATGAAAGTATACCGAAGTGGTTGGGCTGGATAAAAAAGTGAGCTATCACAAGTTGAACGTTATGCCTTCAGTTATACTGGTGAAACAAGTAACTAGGACTTATAATCCAGAGCTAGATCTAAAGATAGAGGGTATGGTAAAACAATTATTGACAATAGGGTTCATCAAGCCGATCGAGATATTTATTTTTCTAGCATTGTACCGGTGGGGAAGAAAGATGAATATTAAATATGTATCTACGTCGACTTCAGAGACCATAATAGAGCTTGCCTAAAAAATGAGTTCCCTCTACCCTCAATTGATAACTTGATAGATACAACGGCAGTTCATGAGATGTATAGCTTCATATATAGGTATGTGGGGTATAATCAGATCAAGATGGATCTAGAAGATGTAGAGAAAATAACATTTTGAACTCCGTTAGGTAAATTTATTTATAATGTTATGCCTTTTGGATTGAAGAATTCTAGTGAAATATACCAAAGAATAATGATGGCCATTTTTCATGATTTATTTCATGAAATCTTGGAGTATTTTATGGATGATTTGGTCATCAAGTTAAAGAAAGAGGAGTCTCACTTAATTGAACTTATGAGGGTTTTTAACAAATTCAGGAAATATAAGTTGAAGATAAACCCACTCAAACGTGCTTTTGGATTGACAAGTGGGAAATTCATCGGCTTTGTGATTAATCGCCAAGGGGTGAAGATGGACCATGATAAGTAGAAAGCCATTCTGAGGATGCTTAACCAAGAACTGAGAATAAGCTCAAAAGTTTCTTCGAAAAAGCCTCCTATCTGAGGATATTTGTGTCAAGGTTAGGCAAGAAAAATCATCCTTTGATAGACCTGCTGTGAAAGAACATGAAGTTCAAATGGGAAAAACACAATCACGAGGCCTTTGATAAGCTCAAAAGGTTTCTCACCTCTCGACAAACCATGATCCGTCCGAGAAATGGAATACTGTTGCAACTCTACCTCACTTAAACTACAAAATCAATCGGTGCTTTGATGGCATAAAGGCATTGATGGGGAAAAAAGACATGTCTATTAATTGAGTAGAGCCATCCATGGCCCAGAGGCGAGATACACTAGTATTAAAAGTCATGATTTTGCCTTAGTGTTTGTTGCCCAAAAACTTAGACATTATATGCTATATTTCACCATTCACATTATGACAAGATGTGATCCCATTAAATTTTTATTAGCATGAACTATTTTGATTGGGAGGCAGCAAGGTGGTTCCTGAAATTATCAGAATATGATTTGAGGTGTGTGGTCCCTTTGCGATTAAAAACCAGGCATATATAGACTATTGGTAATCTTTTCATCAGGAATATTTAAACCACCAAGAGACAGCATTCTAGGGGATGATTTGAAAGCAAGATTTTTGGAAGCCAGTCTTAAGGAGTGGGTTATGGAGTTCGATGCGTCATTAATACAAAGAAAGGTTAGAGCTAGAATCATTATTTCAAGAGGAGAAGAGGAGATCCGTCTATCTTTCAAGTTGGATTTTTTCCCCAATAATGAGGCTAAATATGAAGTTTTGTTACTACGGCTTTTAGAGGCCCTTCGAAGGAGCATATGTTTACTCTGCATCAAAGGAAATTCAAATTTGGTGGTGAAGCAGGTCAATGGGAAATTTGCATTGGAGCACCTCAACTTGGCAACCTCTGAATAATCATCCAGAGGTTGATCTGTCACTTTCATCATCCCAGAATGATGAATAGGCACGTTGATTCTTATGCCACCTTTACATAAAAATTATCCATGAAGAGAGATACAACAATGGTTGTGATCTAACGAACTACTGACCCTTCTATAGTACAAGACATTTTCCAATAGAAGATGATTCAGATTATAGGGGTATTAAAAAGTAGTTGGAGTATGGGGAAGGAAAGATAGAGATGCGAGAGCTAGTCCATTATTTTAAAACCAAAGGAATTTATACTTCAGAAATGTGAGAGGTTGTCTGGCAAGGTGTGTTGGGATAGAGGAAGAAGAACAAAGGCTAAAGAAGACATATAAAGGGCACTGCAAGACAAGTGATATCCCTTTTATATAGAAGAATCCAAAGAGAGGGATACATCTGACCAACGATGAGACAGAATATAGTCACAATGAAAATAGATTGTCTCAAGTGTCAACTCCTCTTTCAACGGGTTGAGTGCAACTTTATAGAGATTTGGACAGATTGGAGACGGTCCTATAGTAATTTCATCAAAGATGGAGTTGTTCCTAATAAGAAGATAGATACAATGGGAATTAGAAGGAGGGACCCACGTTTTTATATCTATCGTATGAAATATTTCAACAGACCTATGAGATGCATCACAAGAGAGGAAGCAACAAAAGTCGTAAAGCAAGACCATGAGCCAGCTTATATTGGGGGAGCCAAGCTATATGATCAACTCATGACCGTGGGCTACTATTGGCTAACTATGCAGAAGGTATCTGTTGATTTCGTTCGGAAGTGCAAAGCATGCCAACTGTATGGGAACACGATCCATACTCCGTCGGTTGATCTTCACTCGTTGGCTACTACTTACCCATTTCATACTTGGGCATTTGACCTGGTAGGGAAATTCAATCCATCTTCGAGGGGAAAATTACGTATACTTGTAGCAACATATTTTTTCAAAAAGTGGGCAGAGGTCGTACTATTAAAGAGAGCAACGGTAGGGTTAGTAGTACAATTCATTAAAGTATATATAATTTTTCATTTTGGAATTCCCAAGGTTATTTTATCTGATAATGGAACTCCTTTTATCAATAAAGAGGTGACCTTGCTCATAAATAAATATTCAATCATACACCACACCTCAACAGTATCCTACCCTAAGGGCAATAGTCAATCTGAAACAACAAATAAAACCTTGGTCAATATTTTGGCCAAGATGATAGAAGACTTCCCAGTATCCTGAGATGACAAGATTCCAACAATGTTATGGTCTTATCGAATGACCAAGAGAAAACCATATAGCTCTACACCTTTCTCACTAGTGTATGGAGATTAACCCATTTTGCCAGTTGAACAAGAAGTCTCCTCTGCCAGATATGCCTTGCGAAGTAGCATGCTACCTCAGAGTGGGCATGTTCAATTGAAAGCATTGGATGAGCACAGAGACAATTCGATGCAATACTTGCAAATGTACTTAAAGCATCTCTATAGGTCTTATGACAATTTGGTGAGGCCAAGGAAGTTTATTACTGGGGACTTAGTGTTGAAAGCAGTTGTGAGGCACATCAGAGGGCACCCACTGCCCAAATTTGTTGTTAACCGGGAAGGGAAATTTTATGGTGAAAAAATCACATGACTTAGGATACTACTCAATCTAAAAAGTAGAAGAAGATAGATATTTCAAGATTTATAACAAGTGGCTTAAGGTTTATCATATTTAAAGACTGGCTTAGTCCATTTTGAGTTTTATCTTTGGGTTGAACATTGTATATTTTTTTATTGTCCTTTATTTTAAGGAGAAATGTAAATAGTTGTTAATAAGTGTAAATATACCATAAGTGTCATAAGCAATACACAATCACATTATGAGAAAAAAAATTAAAAATTGAACAAATATCGAATGCAATAGCGTGAGAGAATACAGTTCTTTCATATATTTGCCTTAACCAAAATTTACAAGTGTTGGGAACTACTGCCCAGGAGTACATGAAAAAATATAATACACAAAAGAGATACAAAAGGCCTCGGCTAAGGAAGAACCAAAGGTCTGGGGAAGAGAAGAAACACCTAGGTAAGGCAGAGGAAGCTTGGAAGCATTCCCATTGAGCTACCAAAGAGGATAGAAGTCTGGATTGGACTTGAGCATGCATGTTCACAATGGCCTCTCGCTCATTCAAATCCTTGGACAGAGCCTCTTCAGCATCCCCTACTTTTCGATTCATCACCTCAACCAATGGGTCAAGCTCCTTCAGCCTAGTTTTTTCTGCACGTCGAACGTCCACTTGCTTCATGTAAAGTTCCCTATGGCTTTTCAAATGGGCATTTTTAGCAGCTTTAGATGATTGATGAGCTATCCAAATACCCATCTTTGATCAACTCCCTCAGGTTGCTCATGTGTTGATTTAACGTCACCCTATATAAGTTTGCAATTGGTGTGTTTACCTCTGCAAAAATAATTGTCACCTAGTGGAGCATGTAGCCCATGATGATGCGATTTCTCCTAAGACATTCAAGAGCAAAGGTCTCTAGGTGTTGATAAATTATCTACTCTATCACAGTTTGGTGAACACCCTGGATGAATGGAGATTGTTGAAGAACCTAAAGGCATAACTGATGAGGGGCCATTCACCCAGATTCACTATTTGTAGGGACATTAGCCGTGTATGCACGATCACTATCACTTAAGGATTCAACTAGGGCATAGGCTAAGGGAGTTACAACAACATTAGGCGAGGGAGCATGTTGATTCTTCTATAGAGTAGGAGTGGGATCCCTCGTAGCCTACAGAAATTAGAAAATGTATTTCGTTGCTAAGTCACTAAGCAAGTGTGAGATTTTGAGTAAAAAAAATCTTAGCATGTGGGTTACATTGCTAAGTCACCAAGCTGGTGTGAGATTTTGAGTTAGCAAAAATCTTAGCAAGTTTGTGTTAGAGAAGTAGATTAAAGCCATGCTTTATGTAATAATTTTAGTTACGATTTTTTTATTATAATAAAATTAGTTATTCTTATTTTAATGAGAAACATATATGGACATAATGTTTTGCAGTATTTTATGTATTGTCGGTGTCTTTTATTCTCCTCAGTGGGTGTTTTGGTGTGTAGAGTACGACTTACACACAGAGGATCAGATCACCAGTTCTTGTAGAATATAAGTTTTATCATTCACAATTTTAGATGGAACTTTACACATCATTAGTAGAGTTGTAGTACAATATTTTAGTAGGTATATCTTAATTACGAAAAAATGTATAGTTTCAACTTATTATGCAAGTACATTTTGTGTGTATTGAACGGGACCAATTTAAGGTCATTATTTTTATACTGATTTTATAAGACAATGTACACTTTATAATTATTAGGTTTACTTAAATCTCTTAATCCGGATATGATTGATGAACACATGGGCTAGTTATTTATTACTTTAATTTATCGGGTGAGATTGATATTGGATCAGTAATCTTTATAAATTTTGTAATGGTGATTAATATACGGTGAAAGTCTTTTATGGATGGAATCCACGTCTCGGTATAGAGACTGGTGATACCCCCTTAAGATGCTTAGAAGTTTTGTATGTGTCACACCCTGCAGGTGGATTATGTTAATCCAACATTACAAATAAGCTAAGTTGGATCGCTCAAGGACTTAGAGAAGTTAATCAAATAAATTATCAGTAATTTATTTTATTAACGGGTATTTGTAACCTTAACATGGGGAGAATTATGTAATTAATAATAAAGATCTCGAAATATAATTTTGTGTTAAGGAGTGGAGTTGAAATTATAATTATTTAGTGGTATTAATTATAATTAAGGGACTGAGATTAGGATCCGGTAAGGATTAAGTTTTCTTAGGACCATTAGGAGCCACATCCTTATCTCACCTTAGAGTTCTTACTGTAGCCTATATATATGCACCTAGGTCTCATTCTTTCTTAAACTAGCCGTCACTCTTGGATACTTAAAAGACCCAAGTTTGGACTTGTTAGAAAGAGAGATACTAGAGAAGAAAGAGGAGATCAAAAGGTGGTCACGAAATAGGAGCCCACCCTCGACTCGTAACGGTCCATATCAGGAATATAGTATAGGAGTGTGAGGTGAAACGAGCCATCACATATTCCATTCGTGCAAAGACGAGATCAAATCAAGTAGATCTGGAAAGGTAAATCCTAATTCCGCCTTATAGGATTTCATGTACATAATTTTTTGTAGCTCGATCTATACGCGTTTTTAATAGATCATTGGACTTCCGCTCCAACAGTTTGTTGCTAAGTCACTAAGAAGGTGTGATTTGTGTTTTATCTTTTTAAAATGCAGGAATATTGCAATAAAGAAAAATGAGTTAGCAGAAGGAAGAGCATACCTCATAAGCCCTAATAATTTCAATAAGGGCTAAGGGAGCGCTACCATCCCCAGTCTCATTGGCAGGTATAGAATGGGATCCCTCATGGGGAGATGTTTCTTATGGAATAAAGCTTCATGACTCACTAGTGCAAGGTCCATCTCAGGAGTAGACTCTCTAGAGGAACTAAGCTAATCAGAGGGGCCACCATCTTCAAAAGATCCCCAAGGAACCTCAGGGTTAACAGTAAATGGATCACCATGGGAGAGCTATATCAAAGAAGAAAAATCTAAGTGTTAACAATGAGGGGAAATGGAAGATTAGTCAAATGAAAAATCAATGAAAACTTTAAAGTTTACCTCTTCAAATGTTCCTCGTAGTAGGCAGTCCACGATGGGCCTCACCAAAGGGAGTGGGGGTAAAGACTCATTGAGAGCCCTAATTATAGATATAATATCCACCTGAAATCCTAAAAGCAAACGAGCACAACATTTAGTCTTTCCCACAGAAATTACACTTGAAGAAATTTGAGGGGAGAAATGGTTACCTATAGTGGACTCGAAGAAGCCAACACATTTTCCAGAGGAAGCACGGTCAAGGTGGGAGACTACAGAGCGTCTGAGTGAGCCCCGTCTGGCAATGAGGTTCCCCCATTAGTACTCACAGAGGGAGCAACCAAACTTTCCCCTAACGAAAGCCTACGAGCAGCCTCGTTTGCACACCAAGAAAAAGGACGTCGGGAATATATAAGTCCAATCATAGAGGAACGGGGAGCAAGGGTTATTTCATGAACATGTTCCTCAATGAATGGACATAAGGGAGGAGAATACCAGGAGATTGACACTCCAAGAAAGCAAATAGAAAATTATGGCTAAGTGTTAAAAGTTAGAATTTTCAAATTGAATAACAAGGGGGAGTTACATTAATTAAGGTGATAACTTGTTTTTTCGTGGATGTCGTTGTTTAAAGCCAGGTTAGTCAAAAATCCTTTAAGTACCTACAAAATAATGTCAAACTAAAGTGTAGAGGTAAATAAGGGTATCAATCCACATCAAGGGGGTTAAGCTAGAGACAAACTCAATTATAATTCAATTTTATTTTCTTTCTGGCCTTTTTTACTTTTTCTAATTTTTTTAAGCTTTTCAAATATTAAAACAATTTTTGGGTGAGAAGAATTGAAATAACACTAAACTAAAATGAAAGATGAAAACAACTAACTAAAAAGTGACTAAAATGAAAAACAAAGTCTAACACTAAAATAAGTGATAAATTGAGGTAAATAAATGTGAGAACAATTAAGGAGTGGAACTACACCACAAATTTTAGCTATTTTAGCTAGCTAATTTAATTAATTGAATTCTCCCAAATTAATATCAAAATTACAAATCAACTCTCGTTGCAAATGTAATTTTAATAGTAATCTTTTAGAAAATTAAGTTTAACCTCTTACAATCTACACTCATTTTAATTAATCACCCGCTAGGATAGATTCATCAAATTTATGTAAATCTTAGAAAATAAATTTAGAGTTGAAATTCAAGGAATAATACCACACTTAAGAATCAACTATCTCTAGTTCGAATCTAAAATGGGTATTATAACTTAGAATTTTGATTTTCTCTAGAAAATCATTTACCCTCTCTCGAGGTGTAAATTTAAGGGTGAGGGATCAAAATTAACATTCAAAGGAAATTTTTAAGTAATCAAACTAATTAAATTAAAATAACATCAAATAAAGGTTCACCCCCTTGAAAGGGGATTTAGCCTAACATAATATCAAACATGATAAATAAATAAACTAGGCAATTAAAATAGAAATAGAGAAGAGAACAATCAAACCAAATCTCTTTGAGTGAAATTGAACTTCAATCCTTGAATTTGTACATCATCCATTCAATTTGAGCATCCAAATTATTTTTTAACAATAAGAATACACTGAATTAATTTTCTCACAAATTTATCACTCACTAATCTCTAATAAAAATAAAAACAATAAACTGAAACTACTTACAAAATAATTCTACCTAATTTATTCTAACCTAAAAAACTAAAAATGGTGTTTCTCTCTATAAAATTCTCTCTCCAATTTTCTACATAAAAGATCCTCTTCAAAATTATCTTCTTCTTCCTTAAATAGTAGGCATGGAGCATGGGGGTAAATTGGGTAAATAGGATAGGGGTGTGCACGTGGTTATGGTGTAGAAGGGTATTTTAGGTGACACACACAAGCGCATGTGTGTTGTGAGATGTGAGGGTGTTTTGCGTGAGGGAATAGAAAAATGATTTGTTAAAAGGGATTGGGGGTATTTTTGGAAATTGGGGGATAAAAATGGCTAAAAGCACATGTGGGAGATTTGTTTTTGGTTTTGTTTGGCTTTTAACTTGAGCAGGTGAATGAAAATCGTGGCGTGGTGATAAAATAGGAAATAGGTTTGGCTTGAAAATGGTACATGGGGTTCTTGGTTTCGGGTATGGAAGGTTTTGGGAGGTGGTTCGCGGGTTAATAAGGAGAGAGTTGTTTAAACTGCTGGCCAGAGGTAGGATCGTCGGGTGGGGATTTGGCTGGGTCGTCGGCGGGCTGGTTTCTGACGAGGGGGCTTCGATATATGGGTTGCTCCGAGATGGGTTCGTGGGCGCCGGCGTCGAGGGTGGAAAGGGGAGGTTATGTGTGGTCATCTTTGGTGAGTTTATATTAATGGAGGGAGTTGAGTGAGGGTTGGGTTATTAATGGAGTTTGGAGAGAGGAGAGAGAGAGTGAGAGATGGTGGGTGTTGGTTGAGTGGGGTAGATAGAGTGTGTGAGGGTGTATGGGTTATGGTGAGTGTGTGTGGGTTAGGATGAGTTGGGTGTGTGTAGGATGTATGTGTGTGTTTAATGTGGACCCTTTAAAAAATAAAGACTAACTAATAAAAATAGGGACATATAAAAAATAGTCTCTTGAACGTTTTTTAATACATGTATCGTCGAAGTATTTTTATTTTGCACCAAAAAGTCCTTCACCATGCCAAAAAGGCTTTACCATGCCGCTGGCGCAGTTTTTAAAGATAAGAGAATAAGGGAATTTTGGTACAAAATAAAAGGCTTGGATTACTTATGTATTAAAAAATATTTGAGGGACTTTTTGGTATTTGATCCATAAAAATAAAACTATTAAAACTAAAAATCTAAAAATTAAACTCCTACTCTAAAAATAAAATAAGGAATCAATTAAAAAATAAGACTAAAAAGAAATAAAAATAAAAATTTATTAAACTAAAACTAAAATCCTAAAAAAAGTAGAATATAATAAAACTAAAAATAAATGAATTCCTAAAAAAAAATAATCCTAATAAAATAAAACTAAAAACTAATAAAAATAAAATAGAAAAATAGAAATTCTAAATAAATCTAAAATAACTCTAAAAATAAAAACGACTCAAACTAAAAATCTTAAAAAATTAAAAAGGCACAAACTAAACACACACGGGATTCGGGGTAGATTTAAGGACAAGTTTAGGCTTGGGAGAGATTACAGGGTAAGTTAATTAGCTCCATTTGATTCACTTTTTCCTCAAAATAATGCTTTTGGCACCGCAACTGCAATCAAGTCTGCACAGTATACAATTAAGCATATAAAGCCCAAATTGCTGAGAATTAGCAACTAAAATAAATATATTCGGGGTATAAAATGTTCACTTTTAGTTGCTTATCACACCACCCCAAAACAGAGAATTCCTAGTCCTCGAGCAATAAGATAGAGAGAAAGAGAAAGATAAGAAACCAAAAGTGTACCACTTTCACGGGCACTTGCGATTGCACTTAGCATGTGCCACAAGCCTTTAAACCTATATTGCCCTACATGACGAGTTGTGTCTTGTGAGGGTTTGTAGGGAATATACCTACAAAATTCTTTATTTAAAATGATTTAATGAAAGGCAGTCAATCGCTTATTAGACATAGAATAGTCGCACAATCCATCACATAAAAAGTATTTTGGAAAATACAAGCTAGAAGTGTAGAAACATTTAGCTATGTGAATACAAAAGGCACATCCTTTCTAGAACTCAACATGTGTGTGTGAATCAGTCAAAACGGGTCGAATATCACAAGAGTAATTCCTAGATTGCCTTTTCGAAATCAACGCTTCAACTTCAAAATCTCAGGGGATATAGCTCTCTCAAAAGAACTCTCGAGATTTGGGTTAGTGCATCGCGCTTATGTGTGAGGAGGTGAGTAAATGTAAGAAAGTTCAAACGTCTCACACACATATAAGAAAGAACGTACATTTTGAAAGAAAAGTGATCTCATGAAAGAAATTATAATCACTATAATGAGAACGTGGAGTTATTCACCACATTGACTTTCATTTGCCCGAACACCTAGGGAAAATATGGATATTTATGGGTGAGGGGAAATGAGATGGAAAGGATGGTATGAGGTGAAGTAGGATAGGATATATGATATGATGGATGATGGATGAGAGATGGATATGCAAGAAGAGTGCATGAACTTTAGGCACAAATGTCTTTATTACTAACTATGAACTTTTTTTTTCTCTCTTTTATCTTTTTTTTTTTCGAATTTCCTTTTCTTCTTTTTATTCTTTTTCTTTTCTTTTGCTATTTTTTTTCTATTTTTTGATATATATATTTTTTCCCGTTTTCTTTTTCTCTCTTTCATTATACTCCCAACACTGAAGACATTTAACATTTTAAAAAAACACTCTTTTTCTCAAAATGATTGATGATAAATGAATGGAGTGGGGTATGTATGTGGATGGGGAGAATATGGAAAGGTAATGGATGAAGTGAATGGGTAGTGTATGGGTGAAAACCTAGTGATCGGGACAAATTTCAAGACACATGTTTCTTATAACTCAAAAGTGAAGTCATTCTCAGTGATCAAGCCAAAAATTGAAGAATAATGAGATCATACAACGGTTTTAGTGCGGACCCAAAGGAAGTTGAATCAACTTGTGACTTGGAGATTGTGTAAAACTCTCTGAAAAAGTTGAAAGGCACAAATCAGTGATCCTTAAGGTTCTATTAAGAATTGTAGTACTTTTCAACTCTAAACCGTACTGACGTGATAAGTGCGCAAATTTTTGTTGAGACTAGAAATTCATGGTGAAACATGCCTTATTACGTATTACATAAGCTATTTATAAAAGATAAATCATCTAGCTTGATTCCAAACTTAAAAAGATGGATGATAGAAAATTCACGTCAATGAATGAGATGAAAGAAGCTGCATGAAATTTTAAAAATCAAGTTTAAAAAATAAATAAATCAAAAGAGGTACGATTTTGATAAAAATCCCCACCCCCAAACAAAAAGGAACATCGTTCTCGATGTTAAGTAAAATGATTATTAAAATTGGGAGCATAAGGGAGGAAAGAGATTACCAGAATCAACCGCTAATGAAGTGGACAGATGTAGCCAAAATGAATCTGAATAAATGATAAGAAGAAAAAATGTAAAAGTCTACAAAGCATGGTATAGCATTGGGTGATGTGGAACACCACCCCCAAACAGGATGATACTCATACAAGAAACGACGAGCTGCCTCCCGGTAGCGCTAAGTTTAATGTCTTCAGCCAGGCCGAATCATTCTAACCCTAAAGATAAGATCTATGAAAGTGCAGGGCGGCAAAAAAAATTGGGTGATGAGAATCACCCCCAAACAAGACTGAAGCGTCAGTCTTGTTAGATAAAGGCAAAGGGGTCAATACACTTGTATGGAAAAGTGCATCACATGCTGAAAAGCATCGGTGGATCATGGGCAGGTGGGGATAAGGGTAAGGGTAAGAAAGGAAAGGGTAAGGATGAAGAGGCACCGGTCACGAGCCTTATTGAGCTGGAAGGTGAGGGCAACAAGGGCCCTATAAGCATGATGCTCAAGTTGGCGAGGGAGGCGAAATGGTGTGAAAATATTTATGGGATGGGCCACATTGAAATGACACAACCGTTTTATGAATGGGCAATGATAATGATCGCACCGTGACCCGCCAGAAATCTGTCGATGGGAAAAATCAACACCACAAGAGAGTCGCGGTCATAGAGTAACAAGATCGGTGTCACATAATTATAGAGTAGTACCATAGATATTCTCATGGAAGGTGGATGTTGGTTTCAGGTGAGGATATAAAAATGTAGATGGAAACTTGAAATATGTAAAATCATGATCCAAAATAGGTGGTGGGGTGGAAGGGATAATGGGTGGATCGGGTGGGATAAATGGTGGGGCATCATCCATATCCGGATAAGTAGGAACTATCTCGGATTATATCTTGGGAAAATGGCCAGCACTTGTAGCCGGAGCTAACCTAAAAGATATGGGCATGTCAGAGACATATGCAATTAGGGCATAAGGTGAAAGCTCGGGCATATTTTTTTTATATTACGGGAGTGGGAACCTCAAGTGTGGGTTCCTTTGGACGTGGTGGAATTTGATCATGATCACTATCTTCGGATAAATCAACACAATTATCGACTTGGGACCCGGACCATGGAATGGTCTCAACGTCTAGATGCTCTGGACGATAGGGTTGGTTACACTCAGAGTCAGTGGCACAAGACGACGCATCATCACTCCACGTGGGGGCAACAAAATGGGTTGACTTGGGATGAAATATGACTCTCTCACACACTCAATTTCATTTCATCTTCGTTCAAGCCATTGGAGGGCTTCATTTTGAATTTGAGTGGCTTGCTCTTGCTCGAGTATGAACTTTTGAAAGAGGCTTTCGAGAGCGGATGTGGATAGTGGTGGTGAAGTGTTGGTGGGTGATGGTGGTTGGGGTGGACACAACTCGCTATTATCATGACTATATGGATAATACTCAAAGGAAGTGTGGGGAATGGGGTCGATTTCACCATACACGAAAGGATCGCCTTCGTGATGGACAAATGGTTGATACTTATGGGGTACGTAGTGAGGGAAATGATCGTGAACGGGTGCACAAGGTTTCCATGATAACCGTTGGAACGTGTGATGATCCACAACATCGGGATGGGATTCATATTGCGTGAAAGGGTGATGAGGCCTCCACGAATAACTAGGATACTCACACAACTCGGGATGAGATACATCGGGATAATAGGCCGAGGTGGGTTCTGAAACAGTGTCATATGGATACACAGGCTCCATGGTGGGTGCGAAAGGAGGAATGTACGGACACGCATGGGGCAAGTGATTGGCATAAAAACACGATGTGCACAACGGAGTATGTGACACGTCGACACTTGACACCGAGGGTGATGGAATATGAAGTGCGTGCATGGATGGGTCAAGAGTATCAATGGTACTCGTGAGAGAGGTAAAAGCGCTAAAAATATCATAAAGAGACGGCTCGGGATCACTCTCACACGTGTCGCGTGTCAATGGAAAATGACCAAAGTAGTCCCATAAAGGACGTTATTCGGCCATGAGGAGAAAAATATATTTTTGGAATTTTTAATTTTTTTCGAAAGGAAAGAAAATATTTTTGGATTTTTCTAAAATGAAAGAAATAACATATATTTGGATTTGTTATAAAAAGAAGGAAGAAAATATTTTTGGATTTTTTTGGAAGAAAAGGTGGGGAAAATATGGACTCTTGATTGGACGAACCAACTAAAATAAACTACCGAAAAATTGAAGTGGACACACGCAAGCCAAGGAGAAATCCTAACTAGAACATAGCCAATTTTTATCTTGAAATTTAGTGAAAGGGTAGTCAAATTTTAATTAAGTCCGCGGGCGATAAAAAATCACGGAATAATCTGAGTGATCGCCTACGCAAAATTTTCTCCTATTGGGCTAACTAGTTAATTGATTTTAAATTTAGTGATGGTAAGGGTAGCACACAATTGTAAGCGAGAGAGTCGGGTGATGAAATCCCTTCTCGTGAATGACCGGGTGTAGGTCTTAGTCGATTAATTCATCACACCATTCAAAAATTAATGCGAGAATAAAATCAAATAGGATCAAACAAGAGCACAAAATGTATTGACTCGCTAACAGGAGAGGCGCGAGAGTTTAGAAATGTACCTCCCATAATTTTTACACCATGGGGTGCTGAAAAATTTGAATCGACCGGGGGGAGATCACGCCTATCTCAGTCGGCCCGGGTAGTCCTACCGATCCAAGATAGAGAAGCTTCTTTTCCTCGCCTTTGGACATCCTCTCTCTACCATGTCCGATTTTCCTATCACGCTTATCTTCTTTTTATTACAAATTTAAAATAAAATAAAATAAATAAATGGTGTCTCTATGCACTGCAATACAAGCCAAGAATAAAAATCCTAAATACAAGCCTTCTAAAATAAAGAAAAATGGTACTAAAAAACAACAAAGTGCAAAAATTAAATGAACTACAAAATGAAATCCGCTCCAAGTTCTTGACGCTCCCAAGAATGACAACGACGTCATTTGATAACTTACTTTTTCTGTGTATTTGTCATTTTTTAAGCCAAGTTAGTCAAAAATCCTTCAAATACCTACAAAATAATATCAAACTAAAGTGTAGAGGTAAGTAAGGGTATCAATCCACATCAAGGGGGTAAGCTAGAGACAAACTCAATTATTATTCAATTTTATTTTCTTTCTGGGCTTTTTTACTTTTTCTAATTTTTTTTTTAATATTTTCAAATATTAAAACAATTTTTGGGTGAGAAGAAGTGAAATAACACTAAAATAAAATAAGAGATGAAAACAATTAACTAAAAAGTGACTAAAATGAAAACAAAGTCTAACACAAACTTAAGAGATAAAGTGAGGTAGATAAATGTGAGAACAATCAAGGAGTGGGACTACACCACAAATTTTAGTTGTTTTAACTAATAAATTGAATTCTCCTAAATTAATATCAAAATTACAAATCAACTCTCGTTGCAAATGTAATTTTAATATTAATCTTTTATAAAATTAAGTTTAACCCCTCACAAATGTAGAAAATAGATCTACACTCATTTTAATTAATCACCCGCTATGATAGATTCATCAAAATTTATGTAAATCTTAGAAAATAAATTTAGAGTTAAAATTAAAGGGGTAATACCACACTTAAGAATCCCCTATCTCTAGTTCGAATCTAGAATGAGTATTATAACTTACAATTTTGATTTCTCTCGAAAATCATTTACCCTCTCTCGAGGCGTAAATTTAAGGGTGAGGGATCAAAATTAACATTCAAAGAAAATTTTTAAGTAATCAAACTAATTAAATTAAAATAACATCAAATAAAGGTTCACCCCCTTGAAAGGGGATTTAGCCTAACATAATATCAAACATGATAAACAAATAAACTAGGCAATTAAAATAAAAATAGAGAAGAGAACAATCAAATAACAATCTCTTTGAGTGAAATTGAACTCCAATCCTTGAATTTGTACATCATCCATTCAATTTGAGCATCCAAATTATTTTTTAACAATAAGAATACACTCAATTAATTTTCTCACAAATTTATCACTCACTAATCTCTAATAAAAATAAAACAATAAACTAAAACTACTTACAAAATAATTCTACCTAATTTATTGTAACCTAAAAAACTAAAAATGGTGTTTCTCTCTATAAAATTCTCTCTACAATTTTCTATATAAAATATCCTCTTCAAAATTGTCTTCTTCTTCCTTAAATAGTAGGCATGGAGCATGGGGGTAAATTGGGTAAATAGGATAGGGGTGTGCATGTGGTTATGGTGTAGAAGGGTATTTAAGGTGACACACACAAGTGCATGTGTGTTGTGAGATGTGAGGGTGTTTTGTGTGAGGGATTAAAAATCTGATTTGTTAAAAGGGATTGGGGGTATTTTTGCATATTGGGGGACAAAAGTGGTTAAAATCACATGTGGGAGATTTTTTTCTGGTTTTGTTTGGCTTTTAACTTGAGCAGGTGAATGAAAATCGTGGTTTGGTGATAAAATAGGAAATGGGATTGGCTTGAAAATGGGACATGGGGTTCTTGGTTTCGGGTATGGAAGGTGTGGGGAGGTAGGTCGCGGTTTAACAAGGAGAGAGTTGTTGGGACTGCTGGCCGGAGGTAGGATCGTCGGGTGGGGGTTTGGATGGGTCACCGGCACGCTGGTTTTCGGCGAGGGGGCTTCGATTTATGGGTTACATCTCGGGTTGCTCCGTGATGGGTTTGTGGGCGCCGGCGTCGATGGTGGAAATGTGAGGTTCTGTGTGGTGGTTTTTGGTGAGTTTATATTAATGGAGGGACGTCAGAGAGGGCTGAGTTGTTAATGGAGTTTGGAGAGAGGAGAGAGATAACGAGAGATGGTGGGTGTTGGTTGAGTGGGGAAGATGAAGTGGGGGTAGATAGAGTGCGTGAGGGTGTATGGGTTATGGGGGGGGGGGGGGGGTTAGGATGAGTTGGTTATGTTTAGGATGTGTGTGTGTTTAATTTGGACTCTTAAAAAAAATGATGACTAACTAATAAAAATAAATCTATTAAAACTAAAAATCTAAAAATAAGAGGTGTTGGAGGTATTGGAGGGGTATCTTGTTAAGCTTCTCTAAATAAGTGCAAAACACGATAGGCTTTGATGCGACACTGCTCAGAAATTAACTTATGGATAGGAGCAACAACTTCAGGGGGGATGTCAGCCCGCTCAGGGGTAACCAATGTTGATTTGGACTTTAAAGATTTACTATTTTTGCTTGCCTTGGATTTTTTAGGGCTAGTATGGAAGTTCCCTCACTAGTTGGACCTTCGACAGGAGTGGTGGTGGAATGTCTCTTAGGGCCAAGAACTTTCTTCTTCCCTTTTTTGTAACATCACTCATGGGGGAATTAGTAGGAAGCTCTATTGGAGATCCCTTTGGCATGGTGCTCAGAGGAAACTCAACCCCTAACACATAATTATTTTTTAGGCCAAGTTCAAAAGGGGGAAATTTTTGGACTGAGTGATAAATGGGAGGACTCTGAATAAATTTTTCAATCTTTGAGAGCTTCATTAGCTAATAATACATTAGAAAGTTCATAGTCACATCACCTTTTCTTCGTAGGCTGGGAATGGTGAGCTTTCCACTAAGTTACTCGCACAGTACTGAGACAACTGCCAATGTGTAGTCCTAATAGGATTAGAAAAAGGCCTCCTCATTATGGGAATTTTAGAAAACTAGGCAAGGGGTGCCATGATCAAACCCAAATTGGCAAGAACACCTATTTGGGTTATATTGTTCAGAGGTGGTCCCCCACTTTGTAAAAGATGGAAGAAAGTCAAGAGTTAAAAGAAACACAACATCAGTCGAGGGATTTTTTAAAATTTTCACCTCCGTTTCAACTTCAATTCTTCGAGGTTATTGATGAAATAAAGATAAAGTGTGGTAAAAAGAATCTGCATTGTAGGGTCTATGGATAAAAGAAGAATGTCGATCAATCACAGGGAAAATATCCTTACGGCTTTGCTTTTTATTCCAACGCAGGAGGCAATGGGGCTTGAAGAGATTAACAAGCAAAGGAACCTTATCATGAACAATATATGGGAACCTTATATAAAGGAACCCTGTTAGAAGAAGAGCATTGACGAAATTAGCAATGTTGTACATACTTAACGAGCGCTACATATCTAAATCTATCCTATCAAGCTAAATTTAGAGGGAGAACAATGTTAGAGCAACTAGAGAAAGCTTAACCCCCTCACAAACCTTACATAAATATTTATGAGTTCCCTCCTTGGTTGGTCCTTGTAATACCCCGTATTTTTATGATTTATTAAATTTAATTGAGAAAAAATAATTAAATATTAATCCAAAAATTTATTTTAAATATTTACTAGCGTGACGAGAGTTAGTAATTATTGGAAACTTGTTGAATATTACTTAATGAGTAAAGTAATATATAGAATTGAATTTATTAAAATTGTCGCGAGTGGATAATACGTAAATTATGGAAATTAAGTCGGGACGCGCATGTGTCCTGTCGAGATTAAATTATTATAATAAAGTGAATAAATTATAAGTCGCCCGTATGGTTATTTCGAGTGCTCCAACTGTCTGGAAGGGTTGAGATAGTCAGAAAAGTATACCCGGGAGTTTAGTTTGCGTCTCAGGATATTTTTAGGCTTAACCGACAACCCAAGAGGGCATTTTAGTAATTGGCCTTTTTAGGATTAATTATGGACGAAAATAATAGGTTTATATCTGATGAATTTAGAGTCCTCGAGGGTTAGGGAATTAGAAAGTTACAGAGGGGCTAAGTTAGAGAGAAGAAGGAGACCTTCCAAGGAGGAGAACCACTAATTCTTAATTTTTCTTACCAGATTCCGCCACTGCATCGTAGATCGGGAAACAAGGATCGCAGCCATACCCATCAACACCTGGAAAAAAGATTTCAATATCCAAGTCAAGTATCTTTCTTGTTGATTCCTAGTTAATATTTCACCGATGTTAAATTAGGAGTGGTGAATACATGTTTTTTTTGAAGAATTATATGGTTTAGGAAATTTAAATCGCATGTTTTAGGAGGAATGCATGAAGTCTGGAACCCTTGGCATATGTAGAGGATCACCCACGAATTTGTAATGATTTAATAGAAAAAAATCTGTAAAAAGATTGAGAATGTTGGAATTTATGATAAAACTAGGGTTCTTGATAATTCTACTGAATTTGTCCCTTTAAATCCAAGCCTTTGATGAATTCGTGCATGTTTTACGTAAGAAATCATGTAGATAGCTTGGCATAACTCTTGGTTTAATTGTTTGAGATGAATTAAGCATGATTTAGAGGTTGAAAGGTGATTAAACCTGTAGGTTGGAATAGCAGAATCTGGGCAAGAACTGCTTGATTGATCGATCGATCAACTCAAGAATGTCGATCGATTGACTGATCGATCAATTGACCCCTTTTCATAGATCGATCGACCCCTCCTGGAAATGGAATATTTTTCCTTTTTTAATTAATTTGGTTAAAATACGTAGTAGCCCTTTAGATATCATTCAAAGATTATAATGGGTCATGAAGAGGACAAGTAGGATCTAAGTAGGTTCCGGTGGTTGAAATTTTATACAAGATGAAATCGCGGGATAACGAGGTTATGACATTTATTAGAAATCGTGAGTACGTTAAGTAAGTTACGGAGGGATTCAAGACAGACTTAGACCAGAATGGGAGTTAGGGTATACCTATTGAATTTAACTTAAGGAAGAGAAAACACTTCTAGGGACGAGAAGTAATTATAAAACGGTTATAATTGAGAATGAAAAAAGATGAGTTCACTATGCGTAAGAATTGGGTAATTTGAACTACGTACGGTTAAACTATTTTTATAGGTCGAGAACGAACCTAATTGAAAGATCTAAATATTTCTATATATAACCGAGTGATTATGTATATATATATATATATATATATATATATATATATCGCTATGTATAATCATACCTGCATTACTTCCTATCACGGAGGTTGCCGCACCGGAACAGTCTTATCTCAATGGGACCTTTATGGGGGATATTGACTCGTACCCAAGAACATAGGATTCCTTGGTACAAGCTATCTGAGAATGATAGTCAGATGGTCCTAAGAGACGTGAGGGTATGTGCTGACCTCTTAATAACTTGGAACTATGCTTCGCCTCCATTTTGTACGTATTGTGTTAATAGAGTTAGAAAGTGGTTCTGAACTAGTATTCCCTTGCACGAGGTATACGGGGACTTGATAGCAGAGAATGCCAGCACCATAGATTTTATGTGGGGTGCCAATTAGTATATATATTGTATGAGTGATTAATATATATACATATACCTGAGATTTTTCTACTGTGCGTATAAGAAGATAAGTAATTGAACAAATGCTCCTAATCATAGTAAGTGTTTGAAACCTCACAGTATTGAGAAATACATAATTGACTTCAATAACCTTTAAGTAGATGTTATCTTAATTTAATGATCTTGTAAATTAGATTTTATGGGAGGAGTATAGAGTTAGACTTATGAGTTATTTATTAGTACGGTAGGCGTGCACACTAGATGAGAGGTGAGAATTCTCAAGAGAGTGCCGTATACTAACATGGTTGTCATGTTAGCTAGTAAGCATTTTAAATACTTGCTAAACCATTTTAAAATTGTTTAACACTCGGGCTCTTACCCGTTTCCTGTCATTTTTTCTTCTCTTGTGTGTGTGTATATATATATATATATATATATATATATATATATATATATTACTGGTGCTTAGCCACAGGGGCGTCAGGTTTAGATTCATTTAACTAGACGTGTTGTAGCTTGTGTGGGAGTTACAGGTCATTGCAGTAGACGCTTCCTCCTTTGGCTTCTCATATTTCTATTTAGTTCTTTTAGTTAGGGCATGTGTCGCCCATTTCCAGACTCTTGTTTAGCCTTGATAGGGATTTCATACACTGCTACCATATCAATATTTTGTTTTCATTTGGGATTATTTCATCTATCACATTGTCTGTGGTTGTGGTTATTTATTTGGATTTGAATAATCTAGTTGGCATGTTTCGTTGGATGATTGGTATCTTTATCGTTTGTATTATTCATAAATTAATTTATGCTTAAAAGGTTTTTAATAGTTATTTAATGGATAAAACCATTTAAATTATTTTGACACTTAGCTTAATTATTTAGGGTGATTAAAACAGAAAAATTATTTTCAAGAGTGATGCTCAGAATGAACCACACTGTTCACCTTAATTTTTAATTTAATAAAGGACTGATCACCCATTATTTAATTAGGCGGGGTGTTACAAGTGGTATCAGAGCATTAGGTTCTAGTGTCCTTTAGGATCTGTATGGCTTATTCCACTTGTAGCTTAGCGTCCTTGATATAGAGCCCCATTTTTAAGACTGTTGTATTCTTATATTTACGATTACATGCTATTTGAGATTTAATAATAACTGTAGACTAATGAACTTCCTTCTCATTTCAGATGCCTCCAAGATGAGCACCCTGAGACAGGAATGCCTAGCCAGAGCAACCAGCAGCTCTGGTTCAGGGAATGATGAATACAACTGAAGTAGCCACCATTGTTGCTCAGGCCGTGAATATCGTATTAGCGGTGGTGCAGTAGGATCCACCCCAGGTTCAGGCTATAACGCCAACGCCAGCACAACTTCCCACAGCATGGGAGAGGATCAGGGATGCCTTTCAGAAGGCGCATCCCTCAGAGTTCTCGAGTAGCTCGAATATCGTGATCTCCATCCAATAGAAGAAGGAAATCCAGAGGCATCTGCGTATATATGAGTGAACTGACGTGCAGAGACAGTTACTGGCATCCTTCAAGCTAGTGGGGGATTCTTTGAAGTGGTAGGAGTCCACCACCACCTTAGAGGAGAGGGACAGCATGTCAATTCAGTCATTTTGGGTGCGGTTTGATAGAAAATATTTCCCATCCGCCGTGCAGACTGAGATGAGGTGGAGATTACTGAATCTGAAGAAGGAGAGTATAACCGTTGCTGAGTATGAGGAGGAGTTCATGAGACTTCTCACTATAGTGCCGGATGAGGCACCCACTAAGGAGAAGAAGATTTTACTATTTTTGGACGGATTAGCCTGGTGGATTCGTCAGCACCTCATAGGTAATCGATCGTTGGGTACTTTCACTGATGTACTCAATGCTTCTCTATTGCATTGCTAGGATCACTACTTCCATCAGTAAGGAAGCAAGCGAGAATGGGAGTCCAGTCAGTAGGGACGGACAGGAGGTGGTAGTACCGGTGGGGGCACCAGTAGCCTAGGGCAGACCCGTCATAGTGAGTAGAGTTACCATCAAGGGGACCTTGCTAAGAGATTCCGATCCGATGATTTTAGGCAGGGATATGGGAGTTTTAGACAGGGCCAACAGGGCCCATCCAGTCAGCATGGCCAGTAGGGCCAACAGCTTCAGCATTACGGTCAGCAGTAGGGCCATCAAGGCCAACAACGTTTTCAGTAGGGCCAGTGGCGGGGTGGTTATGGCCAGCACGACTGTGGATAATTTGGACAGAGGAGAGGGAACTTCAGGTGCAAGTGCTTTGGATGCGGAAAAAAAGGCCATAGGCGCCAAGATTTCCTTGAGGGGGATAGGGCCCCACAGCAGCAGAGTGACCATAATAAGCCGCAGAGGCCACTCTTTCCAGCTACCCTCCTAGCGCCAGCTCAGGTGCCATCCCTACCAACCATCCCAACAGCCCCAGTCCAGCAAGGGAAATTATAGTATGGACGTTTCTATAACGTCCACCAGCCAACAGCACCGCAGGAGCCACCCACGATAGAGGGTTTATTTCTTATTCATGTCAATATGGGGTATATTTTATTTGATATTAGGATGTCACATTATTTTATATCTATTAGCTTCGCACGGGCTACGGGGTAACTAGACTCGATGGAGAGTACAGTAACATGCGTAGATTCACCACTGGGAAATGGGTCCTTAATTTTCTTTATACACCGAGGAGTAGGTGTAGAGATTGGTAGCTTGATTTTACCTGCGGACATGCTAGTTTTAGATATGCATGAGTACGACGCCATTATTGGAATGGATTGGCTCGCTGCGTAAAGAGACATGATAGATTGTTTCGGTGGGGGAATTATCTTTACCATTCTTGGTCAGGAGATGTTTTTTGTGGTGATACCTCGCCCAAAGGGAGGATCTTCCACCAATTTGTTTTACATAGAGGAGGATACCTCTCAGGAGATTGTGATTCCCCTGGATTCGATTCCAGTTATTCATGAGTTTTGGGATGTGTTCCAGGAGATACTGGGCCTACCTCCCAATCGAGAGACAAATTTTGTCATAGACTTGAAGTTGGGCCCTCGACCAATAGAATGTACACCGTACCATATGGGTCCAGCAGAGATGAGGGAGTTACGAGATCAAATAGAGCAACTATTAGGTCAGGGCTTCATTCGTAGGAGCACCTCACCTTGGGGTGCTCCAGTGTTGTTTGTGAAAAAGAGAGATGGTTTATTGAGATTTTGCGTGGACTACAGGGAGTTAAATAAGGTCACGATACGGAATAAGTATATGTTGCCTCGAATCGATGACCTGTTCGACGAACTAAGGGGAGATGGCTTATTTTTTATGATAGATTTGAGATCGGGATACCTTCAGCTACATATTAGGGAGCAGGGTGTGTCGAAGACTGCTTTCTTGATGAGACATGGGTCTTATGAGTTCAAAGTCATGCCGTTTGGGCTGATAAATGCTCCATTCGTATTTATGGACTTGATGAATCAAGTGTTCAGAGAGTTCTTGGATTAGTTTGTCATCGTCTTCATAGATGACATCCTGATTTATTCACAAACTGAGGAGGAGCATGTCGAGCACTTGAGACAAGTTCTTCAGACTCTATGAGAGCATCAGTTGTATGCTAAGTATGAGAAGTGAGGATTTTGATTAAGAGAGGTACAGTTTTTGAGGCACGTTGTGTCAGAATTGGGGATATCAGTTGACCCAAGTAAAGTGTCGGTAGTGAGGGAGTGGGGACAATCCACGACACTGACAGAGGTGCATAGTTTCTTAGTGTTAGCCGAGTACTACAGACGATTAATTCGAGGATTTTTGAAAATAGCGAGTCCGTTGACGAATCTAACTCGTAAGGGAGTATCGTATGTATGTAATGACGCTTATCAATTGTCTTTGACGAATTGAAGGATAAGCTAACTTCGGTGAAATTTCTTGCTCTACCCAGGTCGGGAGTGGAGTACCTGGTGTATACCGATGCCTCTTTATAGGGACTCGGTGGAGTACTTCAGCAGGAGGAGTTGGCTATAGCTTATGCCTCCCGTAAGCTTAAGACTCATGAGAGGAATTACCCCACCCATGACCTGGAGCTAGCAGCGGTTGTGCATTGCAGATTTGGAGGCATTACTTGTTAGGGGAGAAGTTTCGCTTGTTCATAAACAACAAGTCACTGCAATACTTATTCACTCAACGGGAGTTGAACATGCGCCAGCGCAGGTGGCTGGAGTTTGTGAAAGACTACCAGTTCCAGATACAGTACCATCCGAGGAAGGCTAATGTGGTTGTTGATGCATTAAACCGTAGGACAGTAAGGGAGGTAGCAGAATTATGAAAAGCGAAGTGGAAAGAGTTGAGACATCAGGATGCGGTATCCCATTCCTTTATATCCGTTATGATAGTCACACCCGAGATTGTTACGATGGTGATACAGCCCAAGCAGCGGATACGTTTTGTCAGGATTAGATTGTACGTCTCTTAGCTAAGGGTGCTGAGTCCTGTTCAGTGGGTTCTGATCGGGGTTTGAGGTTTAATGCGAGATTGGTGGTCTTGAAGGGAGATGAATTACGTCATGTAGTGATGACACAGTCACACGGGTCTAGATTTGTGGTACATCCTGGAGGGGATAAATTATACCAGGATATGAGGCGGCAGTACTGGTGGAGTGGGATAAAAAAGGACATTGTGGAGTTTGTGTCCAAATGCACTACCTGCCAGATGGTAAAGGTGTACCACCAGAGACTGCTAGGTTACTTCAGCCGTTGGAGACACCTATGTGGAAATGGGAGAGCATTTCCATGGATTTCATTACTGGGATGCCTACATCACAACGGGTCATGATTCCATATGGGTAATAGTGGATCAATTTACCATGGTAGCTCACTTCCTACCAGTGCAAACAGACTACACTACGGGCCAGTATGCGCAGTTATTTATTACCGAGGTAGTGAGATTGCATGGGGTGACCGTGGATATTATGTCTGATAGAGACAAGATTTTTGTGTTGCGCTTTTGGGATAAATTTCAGGAGGCTATGGGTACAGAGTTGAGATTAAGCTCAGCTTATCACTCGTAGACAGATGGATAGACAAAGCGTACCAATCAGATGCTGGAGGATATGCTACGCATGTGTGTCCTTAATTTTGGAGGAGGTTGGGAGCCGTATCTTCCACTGGTGCAGTTCGCTTACAATAACTCCTATTAGTTCACGATTGACAGGGCCCCATTTGAGATGTTGTATGGCAGACCTTCTTTGAACAAGAGGTAATTCAGGAGACGTCAACTAAGATAGAGTTAATCAGGAGTCGCATTCGGGTAGCCCAGGATAGGCAGAAAAGCTACGCCAATGTGAACAAATTCTTTCGAGAGTTTAGCGTGGGGCACCAAGTATTACTGTGTGTGTCTCCCATGAAAGGAATAATGAGATTCGGGAAGAAAGGGAGGTTTGCTCCGAGGTTCGTAGGGCCATTTCCCATTATCGAGAGCATAGGGACGGTGGCATGCAAATAGGGGTTGCCAGAGCATTTGCACTGTATTCATGATGTATTCCACATCTCGTCGTTGAGACGATATATGTGGGATGATATGTCCCACATGCACATCACGATAGATGAGATTGATTTACAACCCGACAGTTCTTATGAGGAGAGACCAGTGGCTATCCTAGACCATAGCGAGAGGACATTGAGGTTGAAGGTAGTCCCACTTGTACGAGTCGAGTGGGAGCATCATAACGTGGATGAGTCCACTTGAGAGCGCGAGGCAGATATACACGAAAAATACCCAAATTTATTTTTACTAGGTACGCTTTATTTTTTGAATTTCGTGACGAAATTTCGTTAATAGGGGGAAGTATGTAATACCCCGTATTTTTATGGCTTATTAAATTTAATTGAGATAAATTAATTTAATATTAATCCAAAAATTTGTTTTAAATATTTACTAGCATGACGAGAGCTAGTAATTATTGGAAACTTGTTTAATATTACTTAACGAGTAAAGTAATATATAGAATTGAATTTATTAAAATTATCGCGAGTGAATAATACAACAATTATGGAAATTAAGTCGGGACGCGCATGTGTCGTGTCGGGACTAAATTATTTTAATAAAAGTCAATAAATTATGAGTCGCCTGTATGGTCATTTCGAGTGTGCCAACGTGTCTGTAAGGGTGGAGATAGTCAGAAAAGTATACCTGGGAGTCTAGTTTGGGTCTTGGGACATTTTTAGGCCTAATCGACAACTCGAGAGGGCATTTTAGTAATTAGCCACTTTTAGGATTAATTATGGACGAAAATAGTAGTTTTATATCGGATGAATTTAGAGTCCTCGAGGGTTAGGAAGTTAGAAAGTTATAGAGGGGCTAAGTTAGAGAGAAGAGGGAGACCTTCCAAGGAGGAGAACCACCAATTCACAATTTTTTTTATCGGATTCCACCACCGTCGCGTAGAACGGGAAACAAGGATCGTAGCCATACCCATCAACACCTGAAAATCAGACTTCTATCACCAAGGCAAGTATCTATCTTGGTGATTCTTAGTTAATATTTCACCCATGTTAGATTAGGAATGGTGAATACATGTTTTTATTGAAGAATTATATGATTTAGGAAATTTAAATCGCATGTTTTAGGAGGAATACATGTAGTCTGGAACCCTTGGCATTTGTAGAGGATCACCCATGAATTTTTAATGACTTAATAGAAATAAATCTATAAAAATATTGAGAATGTTGGAATTTATGATAAAACTAGGGTTCTTGATAATTCTACTAAATTTGTCCATTTAAATCCATGCCTTTGATGAATTTGTACATGTTTTACGTAGGAGATCATGTAGATAGTTTGGCATAACTCTTGGTTTAATTTTTTGAGAGTTTGGGATGAATTAAGCATCATTTAGAGGTTGAAAGGTGATGAAACCTGTAGGTTGGAATAACAAAATCTGGGTAAGAACTGCTTGATCGATCGATCGACCCCTCCTAGAAATTGAATATTTTTCCCTGTTTAATTAATTTGGTTAAAACACATAGGAGCCCTTTGGATATCATTCAAAGATTATAATGGGTCATGAAGAGGACCAGTAGGGTCTAAGTAGGTTCCGGTGGATGAAATTTTATACGAGATGAAATCGCAGGATAACGAGGGTATGCCATTTATTAGAAATTATGCGTACGTTAAGTAATGTATTGATGGATTCAAGAAAGACTTAGACCTGCATGGGAGTAAGGGTATATCTACTAAATTTATCTTTAGGAAGAGAAAATACTTCTAGGGACAAGAAGTAATTATAAAATGGTTATAATTGAGAATGAAAAGAGATGAGTTCATTATGCGTAAGAATTGGATAATTTTTACTACGTACGATTAAACTATTGTTATAGTTCCCAAGCGAACTTAATTGAAAGATGTCAATATTTCTGTATATAATCGAGTGATTGTGTATATATATTATATATATCTCTGTGTATAATCATACCCGCGCTACTTGCAATCACAAAGGTTGTCGCGTCGGGACAGTCTTATCACGATGGAACCTTTGTGGGGGATATTGACTCGTACCCTAGAACATAAGATTCCTTGGTACAGGCTATCTGAGAATGATTGTCAGACGGTCCTAAGAGATGTGAGGGTATGTGCTGACCTCTTAGTGACTTGGAACTATGCTTCGCCTCCATTTTGTGTGTATTGTGTTAATATAGTTCGAGAGTGATTCCGAACTAGTATTTCCCTTATATGAGGTATACAGTGACTTCATAGTAGAGTATATCAGCACCAAAGATTTTATGTGGGGTGCTGATTAGTATATATATTGTATGAGTGATTAATATATATACATGTACCTGAGATTTTTCTACTGTGCGTATAAAAAGATAAGTAATTGAATAAATGCTCCTAATCATAGTAAGTGTTTGAAACCTCACAGTATTGAGAAATATATAATTGACTTCAATAACCTTTAAGTAGTTGTTATCTTAATTTAATGATCTTGTGAATCAGAGTTTATGGGAGGAGTATAAAGTTAGAATTATGAGTTATTTAGTAGTACGGTAGGCGTGCACACTAGATGAGAGGTGAGAATTCTCTAGAGAGTGTCATGTACTAACATGGTTGTCATATTAGCTAGTAAGCATTTTAAATACTTGCTAAACCATTTTAAAATTGTTTTACACTCGGGCTCTGACCCATTTCCTGTCATATTTCCTTCTCTTGTATGTGTCTATATATATATATATATATATTACAGGTGCTCAGCCATAGGGGCGTCAGTTGTAGATTCATTTGCCTAGACGTGCTGCAGCTTGTGTGGGAGTTGCAGGTCATTGTAGTAGATGCTTCCTCCTTTGGATCCTCAGATTTCTATTTAGTTGTTTTAGTTAGGGCGTGTGTCACCCATTTTCAGACTCTTGTTTAGACTTGATAGGGATTTCATACACTGCTATCATTCATTATTTTGTCTTCTTTGGGGATTATTCCATCTATCACATTGTCAGTGATTATGGTTATTTATTTGGATTTGAGTAATCTAGTTGGCATGTTTCGTTAGATGATTAGTATCTTTATCGTTTGTATTATTCATAAATTATTTTATGCTTAAAAGGTTTTTACTACGTAATTTAATAAATAAAATCATTTAAATTATTTTGACACTTAGCTTAAATATTAAGGGTGATTAAAAAGATTAAATTATTTTCGACATTGATGCTAAGAATGAATCACACCGTTCACCTTGATTTTTAATTTAATAAAGGACTGGTCACCCGGTATTTAATTAGGCGGGGTGTTACAGTCATTTGGTTTACTAAGCAAGAAGAATAGTGAAAGAACACAAACTATATAGAGAGGTAAGTCCAAGGAGGAGCCCTTTCCCTTGCCATATGTCACCTCGGGTGATGATCCTTTTTATATAGGAAGCATGTGGAAGAAGTAGTTTATCAAGGGAGTGAAAGTGGATTTATTGGAACCACCAATGCATATACGACATATCTAATTCCACTTTAAACGAGCATCAGTCTCTTCATCATCTAAAGCTTCATCAGAGTAAGTTGAAGCACTAGCAGGATCAAGCCCCGTCACCTCACAAACATCTTCAAGGGTGATGGTCAAATCACCCTAAGCATCGATGAAGGTGTGGGAAATAGTGTTCCAGGATTGTGCTTGGGAAGGGTGAAGTCCCCAAACTAAATGCATAGTTGAGACCAATCTTTGTAAGGACCTTAGTGTAAGTTGCCTAGATATAGTTGGACCATGCGGAGAAGCAGTCTGGTCGACCTCCTGACCCCTTAAAATCAATCTGGGAGTGGGGGGATGTCCCCACGATCAAAGTGAAAATGAAGAGCCCCTTCTAGGGATAAGAAACCACAACACTCCTTGTTAGTAGATTCTTCCCCCAACGACGTAGGGTCACATTTGGCGGTGATCTGGGTAGAAAAAGCTTTGTACTCAAGTGAAAACTTATCACCCTTGTAAAAAAATGGTGGAATGATAGTATAAGTGTAGTTTCTCTTGATGTGCCACCATTACATCGGGGGAATCTTGGCTAGAAATGTTGCCAAAAACATCAAAATGTGGCTGGAAAAGGCCATGAAAAATATTGGAAGGAAGAGGAAAATGTTTGAGGCACAAGAAAGTAAGAGAAAAGGCCGAGAGAGATGGGAAACGGTGGAAGAAGGAAGACTTATTGTAGGCTCGAGCTCTGATGACAATGGAAAAAATAGAAAATGTTTTCTTTCTCTTTTTCTCTTTCTAGAAAGCTTGAACTCTTATGACAATGGTAGAAAAGTGAAGAAAACAAAGAGAAGAAAATGGTTAAGTGTTGAGAGAAAGAGCCATTTGAAAATTCAAAGTGTCGCTTGGGATTTTCCACGCATGACGTTTGGGTTACTATGCGGAAATTAATCATTACTAGATAACATATGTCACTTTAGGGGAAACTGTGGTAGTTGATGGGAAGTCAACAATTAATGAACACACGCGCGAAGAAGAGAGGGGTATATATATATATATATATATATATATATATATATATATATATATATATATATATATATATATATAGAGAGAGAGAGAGAGAGAGAGAGAGAGAGAGAAAAGATTTTGGTGTCAGTTTTTTCTTGAGGGGACTCTTTGATTAAAAAAAAATCAAAAAAGTTAAAATTGCTAGGCTCCCTCGCCAAGAAATCCATTCGTTCCTATAGAAGGATAAAAAACACACAAAAGATGGTTTGAAAGAAGGAATGCTTCTCGGTCAGAGTTGTTTCATGTAAACATTTCTTGGCCACACAACAAATTTCTCCATAAAGGGGAAAATTTAGGGGGTTTAAAGGTATCCTCATGATTAGAGATAACTCCCCTTCCTAACAGATGAAGATTAGAAAGAGTCGGGCGAGCAGAATTAGGAGTTAGAAGGGGCAAAGAAGCGAGGAGACTCCTCAAAAAAGTATATTTTTTCTTTCTTTTATACTTTCTCAATCTATGTATTTGTAGGTGTATATTATATCTTGCAAGTTGTAACGTTTGTAATGTAAGGGTGAATTCAAACGGTATCCATAAGGTACCAAGTCAGGAAGGGCTTGGGAGACCTCTCATACTCTATCAAATGACCTCACCAAGGGAATCAGTTTGGAGGATTGAGAGGAAATGCTAAGTTAAGGCTTGACTTAACCATTTTAGACAAACCTGGTACAACACTGAGGAACCATAATTCTAGAGAACTTACGCAGAGCAACCATGAGTCCCATCGCACATTATGCTAGAGCTAAACCTCCCCTTACCAAAGGTAATATCTGCCTTGAGTGATGTCATGTATAATCTATCTTTGTCCAATCCAAACTTGAGTAAATGATAGTGGTTTCGGAGTTGTCAGACGATTTGGGGACTCACCACCGACATGGAAACCAAAGTTAGCGGTAAGAATTTAATACTTGTGACATAGGGGCATGCTGGGACATCCTTGCATTTAATGACAGTGACAAAAAGTGCTAGGAGATGTTTCTTCACATTAATTTGAGCAGCAGGCCATTCGAGTGGTCTGAGTGACTATATAGTCTTCTCAGCCACTTCCAGTGAGACAAAGTTCTTTTTTCATACTTGAGATATAGATTTTTGAGATTAAAAGAGAAAAAGCAAGAGTTGTTGCAGACCAGCGCATATTATTCTTCATCATTAACACCTTCTCAGATATTTTACTACCATTTGTTACTAAAATCCTTGTGTATAAGACCTTGGTGTTGGAGCTACCTACTAAGGGTGTGTACTAGAGTTCTTTCCTTTATCTCCCTCTAGATTGAGTTACTTTAGAGGTTTATTTATTGTTCAAGTCTGAATTATAAACAAGTGATTTTTGTGAGTTCAATGTTGAGTGTTTGGACTATATATATTGGAGTTTGTTTCATCCTTGTTGATAAAATATTATTAATGATTTATAACCATCTTAATAGAGATTAAGCCTCTGTTTGTGTTATAAACCTAGTCTCAAGAGGACTCCCTCTTACATAGTTTATTTAGTGACATGGTCAAAAAGGTACTTGCGGTGTTCATGAACGATTTTAATGTCATTGGTACCTCTTTTGACCATTTCCATGCTAATTTTAAAAAAAGTGTTTTCCTGATGTGTGGAAAAGAACTTGGTACTAAATTGGGATAAGTTCCATTTTATGGTTACCAAAGGAGTAGTTATTTTCCATATCGTGTCATCCAAGGAGATAGAGGTCGATAGGGCAAAATTGACATAATTGTTGAACTTCCCCCACCTAAGGAACTAAAAGACGTGCGCACATTCTTGGTCCACACGGGGTTTTATTGTAGGTTTATTAAGGATTTTAGCTCAATATCTAGGCCTTTAACTATCCTACTCGATAAGAATGCCCTTTTTGAGTGGAGTGAAGCGTACCAAAAGGCTTTTGAAAAATTAAAAAATCATGTTTTTCTCCACTCCCATCATGCAAGCTCCGGATTAGACCCTTCTATTCGAACTTACGTGTGATGTAAGTTATTATGCGATTGGGGTTGATTTAGGGGAGAGATAAGAAGTCACATGTCATATACTGCACTAACTGTATGTTAATCGGAGCTCAATTGAACTACTCTATTACAGACATTTTTTTGTTAGCGGTAGTGATCGCCCTCAACAAATTCCGTTCAAATATTATTGGGTCACCCATAATATGCTT
This sequence comes from Sambucus nigra, assembly GCA_949130495.1. NCBI lineage: Eukaryota > Viridiplantae > Streptophyta > Magnoliopsida > Dipsacales > Adoxaceae > Sambucus > Sambucus nigra. The sequence goes on from OX422223.1 coordinate 58,834,854, forward strand.
TACCGGCCATGCGGTTCTCAAATATCTCCTTTCCAAGAAGGATGCGAAGCTGTGCCTCATTAGGCGTATCTTGCTACTTCAAGAGTTCGATCTTTCCATTAAAGACAAGAAAGGAGTATAGAACGTCGTAGCTGATCACTTATCTAGGCTCTCGTCTGACGTACCTAAAGATATCATACCCATAGACAATTATTTTTCGTATGAATAATTATTTGCCACTTCCTCTCTTCCTTGGTTTGGGTGTATTGTGAACTATTTAGTCACGGGGATCATCCCCTATGATTGGACACCACAAAAGGAGGAATTTCTTTACATGTTCGCACATGATTTTCTATGATGATCCCTATTTGTTCAAGTATTATGCTAATCAAATAATCGAAAAATGTGTACCGGATGAGGAGATTTCTAGTGTTATCCAATTTTTTTCTTCGAAAGCGTTTAAAGGCCACTTTTCCATGAAAATGACGGCCGCAAAGATTCTTCAATGCGGTTTGTATTGGCCCACTATCTTTCGGGATGTAAACTTGTATTGTAGATCTTGCAATAGGTTCCAAAAGATGGTAGTCATTACTCGATGTGACAAAATGTCGTTGGCCCCTATTCTCACCGTCAGATGTTCGAATGTTAGGGAATAAGATTCATGGGACCTTTCCCTCCATCTTTCGGTTTCCTATACACACTTGTCACAGTAGACTATGTGTCTAAGTTAGTAGAGGCCATAGCTAGTAGGACGAATGACAGTAAAGTGGTGGTTAAGTTCATCCATGAACATACTTTCTCGTTTTGGTGCTCTAAAATTCGTCATTAGTGACAATGACACACACTTTTGTAATAGGCCATTTGAGAAGTTAATGATAAAGTATGGTGTCATCCATAAGGTTTGGATGACTTACCACCCACGAACGAATGGGCAAGCCGAGTTAGATAATCAAGAGATTAAGCATATTCTTAAAAAGACCATTGATCCCAACCATAGGGATCGGTCTAATAGATTACTCGAGATGTGTTATGGTCTTAACATTCCACATACAAAAAAACCCTGGAAATATCCCCATTTTTCTTTGTATATGGAAAGCCTTACCATCTCCCCGTTGAGTTAGAGGACAAGGCGTATTGGTCCATTAAGAGGTTGAAATTTAAACTTGATAAAGCTGGTGAAGTGTGAAAACTTCAATTGAGTGAGTTAAAGGAAATATGCAACGATGAATATGAGAGCATTGGCATTGACAAAGAGCAGATGAAACTACCGCACGATAGAAATATAAATAGTAAAGAGTTTCATTCGAGCCAAAAAGTTCTCTTGTACAATTCATGTCTTCATTTGTTTCCCGAAAAGTTATGTTCATGGTGGACTAGACCGTTCATTCTGAAAGAGGTGTTCCCACATGATGCGATAGAAGTTGAGGATCCTAAGGATGGGAACACATTTAAGGTAAACGGACAACGCCTAAAGCCATATCTCGAGGCGTATGTTGAGAAAATCGAGATAATCTTACTGTTGGACCCCATATACAGGATGAGTAGGTAATTTGGAAAGAGGTCATCGTACCCTCGACGCATATGAGGTGATTTCATGTTGTATTTATTAGTAATGTATGAGTGTAGCGTGTTTAGGTGTGAGTTTTGTTCATGTTAGCAAAAGATGTGAGCATTAGATTTTACCCTAAAACGTCCCGAGAGAGAGAAGAAGTTGAAAATGCGATAAATTTTGAGTGCCCTCGATTATCTTTAGTAAATTTAGGATCAACGCGGAGATATTTGTAAGATCCCCTACATCCGTGCCCGAGTGCAATAGGGAAAATGGGAGAATCCATGGGTTGGTAGCAATCTAAGCCAAACTGGTTCGGAGACATAGTCTAATCGGTCCAGTCCCAGTTGCGGCCAACACGTGATTTCCTCCTAATTTATTCCTTTCCCTCCCATATTTTCACCTTCCCTCCCCTCCAATATACCCCCTCCCCTCCATATACGAAAATCCATATTTTTAACTCCCTCTAACCCAAAGACCATCCATTTTCCTTCCCCCCCCCCCCCCCCATTTTCCCACCCTTTCACACCCCCCCCCCCCCACACCTATAAAAACCAACCCATCTTCACCCTTCCCCCATACAAAAAATTCACCCTTCTCTCTTACAAATTCTCCAAGTCTTCGTATTTTCCTATTTCCATCACAACCTTTAGATCATTTTTGCGTAAATGCGAGTCCTCTGAAATCGAGGCAATGACTCTCAGGATATTTTTTTGATTGGTGCAAGAGCGGGATTCGATCGAAAAATATGTTGGCACCACCTGAACGGTTTTCACGGAGCAAAAAGTTATGTAGTATCAACTTCCCACCGATGTCACTCGGCTATTTGCTCGATTTGGGTAGTGTGATTGGTTAGCCGACGACTCACTTGAGGTCCATGATGATATCGCCCTCATTTTCTATGGGACCCTTGTAAAAACATCCTATGTTAACGGCACGAAAGTCCTCTCAGACTTAATATCATATAGCAAAAAATGCGGACGAAAGGGGTTGAAATTTATGAGAACCACCAACCCATATTTTGGTCCACCTCTCAGACGGCTCCAATGTTCCAGTTGTTGGGCACCCGACACCCCGTGGGAACAGGACTCTTTCCCTTTCGAGAAACTCCCCGAATATTTCCACTATGCCAATATTATCACATGTAGTGATATTCTTCCAACGAAGAATGTCTCGGCGATTCGCCTTCGACACGGTACATTCCTACACTTTTTTTATGAGCAAGTGAAAATGCGCCTCCCGCACATCTACTTCAACGAGATCACTACCACGGCCTATGACAGCACCGGTAAAATGTCTCTACCATATTCTCGTTTCATTAATTCTCCTTGATCTGACTATCATGTCGGCGAGTGGGGCCTTGTGGCACGTGAGCCCAAGCCCATTAATTCTACATCTATTGGGCTGAGCGCTGCACAATTAAGGAATGTCCAACTTCCTCTCGCACTTATCTTTGAGGATGTTGAAATGAAGGAGGAGAGTGACGAGGAAGAAGAAGAAGGGGTTAGTGGGGAGGCCCAAGGTGACCAAGATGAGACTGACTCCTATTTCGAGGTTGAATTTGACGAAAGTGTATACAATACTGCAATGATAAATAGTCGTATAGATCACTTAGAGGCCCACCTAGATGGGTTCATAGTCAAGTATCGAGAGGATCATTGGGAAGATTGAAGTGACTATAGACTGGATATGAGTATGATGATGAGACTCCAAGCGGACATGTACCATTTGAGTATAGGTCCGGATGGGCAAATATCGGATTACTAATATGACCCATACGCCCACAACCCCAATGCCCCTGGCCCTTCCCATTAGCGATTACGGATGTGTTACTTTTTAATATGTAGTTCTTTTCATGTGCTGCTTTATCTTTTGAAACTATGTAATCTTTATTGCTAATGAAAGTATATGATTCTGTTATCATCTATTTCATTTTAGTATTTGTTTGTTTTACTTTCACACTCTTTTTTTCTTATTTAGATTTTCATCCATTTGATTGAGGACAATGAAAAAATCTAAGTTAGAGGGTATGCGTGCATCTTTTAAACTTCATAAATTTTAAAATGCCCAAAAAAAATTGAAAATTTTCAAAAAAAATACCAAAAAATTTTGAAAAGTCAAAAATATATTTCTTAAAAATAAATAAAAATTGGAATTTAAAATCTTTAAAAATATCACTAGTTTTTTTAAGTCTCGATTTGTAAAAACTTAATATACTAAGCCAAAATTGACCAAAAATAAAAATTAAGCAAAATATGACGACTTGACGAATAAGTGTGGAGATTTTTAACCCGATGAGATTTTCAAGCCAATCATTTTTTTCGAGATATTAAATCCATCCTAGTTAATAGTTAACTCAAAAGTTCATTTCAGTTTTAAGAAGTAGTTGTTGATCTCTAAATCTTTTTTGATCGGTTATGGAAAACAAGTGAAAAATTATTTTAAAAATGCACTAAAAATGTCTCAAAATTAAAATTCATTTCGAATCGGATATGGTAACTTGATTTGTAATTCAGATAAATGAATTTAGGCCATTGTTTATTTGCCCAAAAGTTTTAGCCATAAATGGTCATGAAAAATATCATTTTGCAAGTCACTTTGAGCCTAAAATGATATTCCTTTTCGTTTGATTAACTCGAAAAACCCAATTAGCCCGGAATTGTGAAAATCGAAAAATTCATCAATTAAGTCCAAATGGTACATAAAAAGGGGCAGAAAAATAAATGAGAAAAATATGAAAAATAGAAGGAAAAGGAAAAAAAATGAGAAAATGAGCAAAACCCCGAAAAAGTGCTAATGGACATCGCAACCAAAATTTTCAATTCCGAAATTTTCCAATTCTCATTATTATCCAAAACATCTTAACCCGAAAAAGTCATAACCGAGTTCGAATAACAAAATTAATTACCGCATGAAGAGCTAAAACACAAAAAGATAATAAAGAGACAAAACAGTGCGAATAAAGAATGGTGTTTTTTTTGTGTTCCAAAGACCATATTCCATTCATGAGATATTTTCACCATAAATATTTTCGTCTTTTAATTTGTGTGCGTGAACTTATATCCATTATATTTACTCTTAATATCACTCACATCGAGAAAAATAGCAACAATTCGAGTGATTCGTTTGTGAGAGCATTCGGTGAGAAATTGAATCAAAGATAATTTTTTAAAAGTAGTGTAATGATCAATCAATGGAAATTAGTGGTTTAGTTTTTGGCTTCGCATAAACACGCTATGAAATGAGATTTTAGGAATAAAAATTTGATGTGATTATTTTTTATGAATTTAAATTGTATAGTTTTTAATTATTTTGACATTTTCTTTGAGTCGTACAGAATGAATTTTATGGTTAAATTCACTTCAAATTCTCACAAAATAGCACTCGTCCTACTAGGGTAACCTAGGGGTTTACCGACTTATTGCATACGTTAAATGCAATCGCTTAACCGTGAATGAGTTATCCTATCCTATTAGTTGGTTAGAAGCTTATTTAGACTCATACACTTATTCTTTTACAATGCTCGGGACGAGTGATGTGACTCTAGAGTCTAACAAGTATCTCTAACACAAGTAAATACGGTCCAAGTGTCGCTCAAGTAATAATCTGGTAAACTTGGTGTCAAACTCAGTGAACAAGATGATTGCTCATCATGACTACTAAGTAAGAAGACTAACCCTAATGAGTGACTCGCGAAAAAGAAAAAGAAAAGGTGAGTATGATGAGAACCTGTATACTACTTCTAACGAAAGTAATGAATTAATATCGAAATTAACTATGCATACAAAACTAACAATTGACTGATTAATTAATATGAGAGAAAGATAATGTTGGAATACAATCCCCCAAGCCCTAGTAATTTCTTCGGATACAAAACTAGTCAAGAATAAAACACTTAATTGAATCGAAGACTTTATTTATTACAAGCATTACATATATGAAGGAATTAACCCACATAATACGTAATCAAGAATAAAAATAAAGTACGTGACAAGATTGTTAACCTGTGCGTCGCATTCTTAAACACTCTGATTACTTAGGGCAAACAAAGTTAAAATTCCTACGACGGTTGTACTAATAAAATACCACGTTTTCAATTAATTATTTACTCAAGAACATATTTTATATTCAAGCGAAATACATAGGATTGGGTTCATGCATTCCAACCCGTGGAAACCTACCCAGACATGATATTGCTAATTAAAGACATGATTTTTACATTGCATGTGAATTTAGTCATCATTAATGTGTATCTAAGCATGCAAGAATGAATTCCTAATTATAAACGATGCAAGAAAAGCAAATATTAAAGGAGAAGAAGACAAATTAGCTTTATTATTTCATTAAGAAGATCCACAAAGCAAAAACTTGGTGCAAAAATAATCTCTTATGTTGTTGCCTATTTTTCTCGTCTCAAAACTAGGTTAAAACTATGTTAGATATGTCTAATGTTAGTTTATAACTCAATGAAGTCCTATTTACAAGAGTTCGAAATCCATACAACTCTAAGGGAAAAATTAAGAATAATTAAAATTCGCACTCAGGTGGATCGAACTAGTTCCCTTGGAAACCGAACTGGTTCGTAGGTGCATTTTTCTTAAATTTCTCTTTTGCCGATGGATTTTCTTATTAATTTTGAATTCACTTAATGTAATACCCCTCATTTTTTGTGTATTTATTTTTATATTAAATTACTTGGTGCGTGTGTGATTTAATTTAATTGACAATTAAAATGAGAATTTAACATGAATATTAATTTGGGTAGAATAGTTAATATTTACGGGAATTGTATATTTACTAGTGTGATAACGTAAATAAAATCATATTGCCTGCTATTACGTCATATATGAGTATTAGCGGCGAGTGTTGGCTATCTCTCAACCGGGCTATATGTGTGTGTGTGTATATTTGTGAATTATATGAGGTTGGGAGATGATTTTTGTTTCGGAGTCTCAGATGATAAATTGGAGTGCACGGTTGATCTCGAAAGGGATAATAAAGTCAAAATGATTGCCCGGGTTTTATATTTAGGTTCCGGAGTCTTTTTGGCTAGTTTGAATCGAATTAGGGTATACGAGTCATTTTAAGTGTGTATTATCATTTAAAGCTGGGAGTAATTAAGATAGGGGTTATTAGGCTCATATAAGGATTGGTAATCTCAAGTATAAAAACCCATATTTGAGAGAACAAAGAAATAAGAGAAAAGAAGAGAAAACCTATGAGCTTTGGAAATTTCCCGTTAAATTCGCGATTTCGAGGAAGATTCAGACTCTACGAATTTGAGGCAAGTGATTAAACTTGCTAAATGCGTTGTGTGTGATTTATTTCATAATTTGTGGATAAATTATGGTAATGTTGAGTATATATGATAAGACCCTAGATTTTGTGTTGAAATCTAATGTTTGATGTGTATGTATGGGTTTGATGGTGTAAAAATGATTAGGATTATATTTAGTTTGATCTATGATGTTAAAATTAGGCTGGAATGGGAGTTTTAATGGTTAGAGGTGATTAATTGTGGTTATAATTTCGTGGGTTATGCAGAAAGTGGGAGAACTTTGGAATTCTACATACCCGAATCGATTCGCCCCCTAGCGAATCGATTCAGTTTAAGGTAGAAGTATCAGGTCTTGGACCCGAATCGATTCGGCTTATGAAGAAGTGTCGGGTACTTTGGACCTAATCAATTCTCAAACTGGCGAATCGATTCACTGCATAAGGCGAATCGATTCGGACATGGGAGAATCGATTCGAAATCTTTCTGTTTTAGACTGGTTTTTTAGGATTTGTGCTACTCGTCTCTATTTGGGTTTAGTGTTTGGGAAATTTCTAATATGATATGGTAAACACATTTATGAGATAAAATGTGGGTCTATGATATGAGGTGATGTTGGGGATACATCGATACAAATGTGTAAGTATATTCGGAAGTTTATTATGCCAATTTTGTTAGTGAATTCACCTAGCGATATGAATTCTCTTGAGGATGAATACGGGACAATGAGAGAAATGTCGTGTACCCTTAATGATGTTAAACTTGACGATAAATCATATGTGTAATTTACAATAAAGGTTTAAGTGAGTAATTTAATCATAAAATGAATTGGAAATACTTCTATGGATTATCGGCTAGTGTGATGAGTGATATGCACATAGCCTGGATTATTGATATATATACATTTGGATATGAGATGGTTTGAATAGATGATGTGTATATATATCTTGTGTGTATGATATATATATATATCTATTGTGTGGACATACCCCTCTAGTGATATCATGGGAAGTTGTGAAATGTGGGTGAGGCCCCTGGCTTAAGGAGCAGGTTGCGTATAGTCCCCAGGTTATAGCGTCGGTTTATTTATTGTGTGGTATTTATCAGGGGTAATTCATCTTCGGTATGATTCATCTTATTTTTAGTGAGGAACTATGACCGCTTACCCTATATTTGTGATTCGGTTTATACTAAGTCGGTGTGAGAGTCCGACCGCTGGTAACACGGGATGGTATGTGAGAAATTCCCTGGAAGATGATAGCACTGTAGAGACTTCATCCAGTGGGCTAATTCTCTAAGGGATGGATAGTATACATTTAATATATGTGTTAAGTATGTGTACTTGGTAGTGATGATTTATCATGTATGATGGCGAGACTAAAATCATACATACTTGAAGATAATGTGTGATATCTTTCACTTATAACTAGAGAACGTTATTAAGAAATGACTAGTATGTAATCATTGAGAATGTTGTTGAATGGTTATGTTATGGGTAATCTAGATACGCAAGTGGGGTTAATGCGTAGACTTGAGATTGAGTCATACCTAGACGATTTGGGTAGATTGATTAACATTAAAATGCATACGTTTAGGTGCGCACTATAGTTGGGGGGTAAGGTTGAGTCCCAAGAGAGTGCAGCACCACTTTAAATTATGAAATTGTGCATTCATAATTATTATTCACTTTAATTCACTTGCTAAACTATTTTCAAACCTTAGGCTTTAACCAGTTTATATCCTATCTTTTGTTTTTGTTTATTATATATAATAGGTGTCCCACCGCAAGGATGCCAATGTTAAATCTACCCTTCCTGTGTATATGGAGCTGTAACATGTGTGAACTTTTGCAGGACTTTTGTTATTGTCGCTTCTCATTTTTATATATCTAGTTAGGGATCCACATTTGTAAATCGGGTGTGTATACTCAAGCGTTGAAATATGTATTCCGTTTACCTTTCAGATACTTGATATTGTATGGTCTATTACCCGACAACTTATTCGGGTATATTCTTTTGTTGTATATGGTCTGAATGTTTTACATGTTTTGGAAAAAAAATTGGCATCCGTTTATTCTGATATTGGGTGGTTAGTTAGTTTTTAGTCTATTCGACGGTTGATGCTGAGAATGATCCACTTAATATTCCAATTTTATCTTAGTATAGGGCTGCCCAGCCGTTATTATTATAAGTAGGGTATCACAGGTGGTTTCAGAGCATCAGGTTCTAAAGTCTTAGGATCAGTTCGGATTTTCCATGTTCTACCGTGGCGTTTTTGAGATAGAGCCCTATTTTTGAGACTGTTGTGTTCATTATGCATTGATGATCTTCTAATAAGATCAATTGTTTGAGTTGTGGACTGATACAATTCGTTCTTATTCCAGATGTCGTCGAAAAGAGGTCACCTGGCTAGGGCAAAGAGAGGGACATATAATGTGGATTCCCAAATGCCTTAGGGGACTATAACTGTAGCCGAAGTTGTCAATATTGTGGCACAAGTAGTGAATGACGCCATGACCGCGATGGCATAATAACTTCCTCAGGCTCAGCATCAGTCTGCAGCTCCGGTAGCTCAAACCCACAAAATCCCATCCATGTAGGAGAGAGTACTGGAAGATTTTCAGAAGGGACATCCTTCAAAATTCCAGGGGGGAGTTGATGTGATAGTTGCAAGTCAATGGAAGAAGGATATTCAAATGTATCTTCGAATGGTTGAATGCATTGAGGTTCAGAAGCAAATACTTGCCACCTTTAAATTGGTGGGTCCGTAATACCCCGTATTTCTATGCTATATTAATTTGGGGATTTATTAAATTTAATGTGAGTTAGTTATTTAATAAAAATCCGGAAATTAATTATGTTATAATTATTAACGTGACGAGAGTTAGTAATTATGGGAAACTTGTTGAATATTACTAATGAGCAAAGTAATATATTATATTGGTTATATTTAATGTCATGAGTGAATTAAATGACGATTTCGGAAATTTAAGTCGGAACGTGCTCGTGTCACGTCGAGACTAATTTTGTTAAATAAAAAGTGAATATTTTATAAGTTCCTTGTATGGTCGTTTTGAGGGCGCCAACGCGTCCGGTAGGGTCGAGATAGCCAGAAAAGTGTACCCGGGGGTTTAGTTTGGGTCTCGGGGCGTTTTTAGGCCTAATTAGTACCCCGGGAGGGCATTTTAGTCATTTTACATAATTGGGTAATTAAACCCACGAATTTCAGCAACCTATATCAGCCAACTAGGTTAGTCTTTTAGGGTTAGAATATCCAGAAATCAATTGACGGCCATTGGAGAAGAGAGGAGAGAGCTCCAAGGCAATTCAAGGCCAAAAAGTCACCGGTTTGCACCGCCGCCGCCACCACCGCGTAGATCGCGAGACAAGGAACGCAGCCATACCAAAATCAGTCGTGAATCAGAATACCAAAAATCCCAGGCAAGTGTTTAACTTGCTATTTTCGTTGGTGCAATCTTCATATTAGTTTAGGATTGATTTGTGATGAAAACTATGGAAGAAACCCCAATTTATGATAGGAGAATCCATGTAGTATTGATTTATATGCTGATTCTGGAAACCCTTGCCATGTAGAGGAAATAAACCACGAAATTTTGATGATCTTAAGAAATAAATTCTGGAGAAAGATTTGTTAGAAAACTGTTTAAGAAAATTCTAGGGTTCTTGATAATTGGATATAATTTTAGGTTGAAAATTCGTGTCTAAATGATGAATATGTACATGCCTTACGTTAGAATCATCTGGTATATTGTTATAATGTTAGTAGTAGAATTCTGGGATGATTGGAACTTGAAAATATGAATTTGGTGTAATTTTGGTGATGAAACCCGTAACTGCATTCTGCAGAATTTTTCACAGACCTGCTTGATCGATCGATCGAGCCTAGAGCTTCGATCGATCGAGCCCCAAGCTTCGATCGATCGACCCCTCCTGGCAGACTCCTAATTTCCTCTTTAAATGAGTTAAATTCAAATTGTCATGATATAATTCTTGGGCATTCTTGATAAAATGATTTGGGAGACATTGAGGACCAGTAGGGCATATGAATAAATGTTGGGACCTTTAATCTTCAACGAGAATGGTATTTATGGGACATTTACTTTAGGGTTGGTGAATTTATAAATCTAAATGGTGAGGTGCGCAAGAGAGTTACGTTGGAACCTAATAAAGACACTTACTGAATTTCAGATTTGTGAGGATATAGTCCACGAGTGTCAGGTAATGAGTGAGAAAACCCTTCGAGTTAAGGTTAGGAATGAAACTTTATACGTAATTCTATAAATGTGAATTTAAGGATATTTGGTATAATTATGGGTGACGAGAGGAACCTATATTAATATGATAAAGTGGTATATTTATATGATTGTGTGTACATATATTATATACTTGTGAAAAGCATGCCCACGCTACTTGTTATCCCTGAGGTTACCGCGCTGGGACAAGTCTTATCTCGATGGGACCTTTATGGGGGATATTGACTTGTACCCTAGAAGATAGATATCCTTGGTACAGGCTATCGATGTGATAGTTCAGACGGTCCTAAGAGACGCAGGTATATGCCATCCTCTTAGAGACTTGGAATCTATGCTTCGCCTCAATATTGTTTGTGTATTTATGTTAATACAATTCGAGAGTGATTCCGATTGTATTCCCCTTAATATGAGTGATATGGGGTTCTGGATAGTAGAGTATGCATGCACCATAGTTTTATGAGGGGTACTGTTATTTTACATATATTATACGAGTAGTTAATATATATATGAGATTATGAAATTTGAAACTTCCTACTGGGATTTGATAAGTAGGACATGGTTGTTGACTCAAATTATAAATACTTGTTTTGAGAAAGTATAATATGTCACAGTAGAACTTCATTGATTTTTATAAAGTTTAAAATAGAGGACTTTGGTTTCAAATTGGAACATCCTTTTTAAAATGGAATCATTGAATTGAAAATCTTACGAGTAATCTAAGATAAGTTAAATCATTTCGGAAGACTAGTGCGGTATATGATAAGATAAACCGTTAGGATGGTTAGTGCGATAGGTGTGCACATTAGAAGAGAGGTGAGTATTTCTCAAGAGAGTGACGCACTAATATGTTGTTGCATTGGCCTGTATCAATTTAAATACTTGCTAAACGTATTTTAAATCAAACACATTTTCGGGCTCTGACCCGTTTCTTTCTCTCTCTCTCTCTCTTGTATATATATGTATATATTTCAGGTGCCCGGTCACAGGGGCGTCTTGCTTAAGATCCCTTGAGAGGAACGTGCTGCAGCTTAGGTGGGAGTTGCAGGTCACTTGCGTAGACGGCTTCCTTTATTGACTCCATTTCTAGCATTTTCATTTATTGGGCATGTGTCGCCCTTTCCATTATTTCATTATTGTTGGGATATTTGTATTTCAGTTAATTCCAGTATTGTTACTATGGGTTTTATTCAGTTTGGATTCGTGACTTTAGTTTTCGTATGCGGACATTCGATTGACGAATGTATTATATTCATTGAATTTTGTGTTACAGGTTATTGTGATGTGATTTCTCAATTGTTGGTATGTTGTTAATTAAATAAATAAATCTTTTTCTTTAAATAAAATTTGGAAAGTTATGTATGAAATATTTTGACACTTAGCTTAATTATTTAGGGTGTTAAATTGGAAAAATTTATTTTTATCAACAGTGATGCTGAGAATGAACCAACTGTTTACCTTGATTTAATTTAATAAAGGAGTGATCGCCCGGTATTTAATTAGGCGGGGTGTCACAGGTGGTATCAGAGCATTAGGTTCTAGTGTCCATAGGATCTGTACGGCTTATTTCGCTTTCAGCTTAACTTTATTGCTATAGAGCCCTATTTTTAGGATTGTTGTATTCCTGCTTTTACGTTAAAGTCTTCAGCTATTTGAGATTCGATGATAACTGTAGACTAATAAACTTTTTCACGTTTCAGATGCCTCCGAGACGTGCTCCGAAAGATAGGCGTGCCCAAGCCGAGCAGCCAGCAGCTTCGGCACCAGGCACAATGAATGCAAACGAAGTAGCCTCCATTGTTGCTCAGGCGGTGATTCAGCAGGCTCCACCCCAGGTTCAGGCAGTGGCGCCAGTACCAGCACAGTTTCCATCCGCATGGGAGAGGGTTCGGGATGCTTTTCAGAAAGCGCATCCCCCTGAGTTTTCTGGTAGCTCCGATATTATTACAGTTAGCTAATGGAAGAAGGACATCCAGCGGCACCTCCGTATGTATGAGTGCACTGATGTGCAAAAGCAGTTATTGGCTTCCTTTAAGCTGGTGGGAGCCGCATTGCAGTGGTGGGAGTCCACTACCACTTTGGAGGAGAGGGACACGATCCCTATTCAGTTGTTTTGGGAGCGGTTTGACCGCAAGTATTTTCCACTCGCAGTGCAGACTAAAATGAGGCGGAAATTACTAAATCTGAAGTAGAGAACCTTACTGTAGCCGAGTATGAGGAGGATTTCACGAGACTTCTCACCATTGTGCCAGATGAGGCACCTACTGAGAGCAAGAAGATTTTGCTGTTTGTCGACGGGTTAGCTTGGAGGATCCATCAGCACCTTATTGGGAATTTGTCCCTGAGTACTTTTACTGATGTACTCAATGCCGCATTGCTACATTGCCAGGATCATCGCTTCCATCTGCAGGGAAGCAAAAGAGCAGGAGAGTCCAGCCAGTAGGGCAGGACCGGGGGTAATAGTGCCAGTGGGGCACCATCTCATGGACAGACTCGACAGCACGAGCAGAGTTCCCATCAGGGGGACCCTGCTAAGCGATTCCGTTCAGGTGATTCTAGGCAGGGATTCGGGGATTTCAGGCAGGGCTATCAGGGCCAGCCTAATCAGCAGGGCCAGCAGGGCCAACACCGACCCCAGGGACAGCAGCAGGGCCAGCAAGGCCAACAACGTGCACATCAGGGCCAACAGGGCCAGTGGCATGGAGGTAACGGCCAGCAGGGCCGTGGACAGCAGGGTCAGAGGGGAGGTAACTTCAATTTTCGATGCTTTGGGTGCGGTAAACATGTCCATAGGCGCCAGGATTGCCCAGAGGGAGATAGGGCCCCACAGCAGCAGGGAGCCCGTAATGAGCCGCAGAGACCACTTTTTCCACCTGCCCTCCCAGCTCCAGCCCAGGTGCCAGTCCTACCAGCAATTCCAGAAGCTCCAGGGCAGCAGGGGCAATTACAGTATGGACGTGTCTATAACGTCCACCAGGCAGCAGCTCCACAAGCACCACCCGCGATTGAGGGTATGTTTTCTATCCATGGTACTATGGGTCGGGTTTTGTTTGATACGGGGGCAACACATTGTTTTATAGCTACGCATTTTACGAAGGCCTTAGGGTTGTTAGCCACCGCAGAGAGCACCGTGACGTGTGTCGACTCACCACTGGGGAGTGGGTCACTTATTTTCTTTATATGCCGGGGAGTGGGGGTAGAGATTGGTAGCTTGGTATTACCTGCAGACATGTTAGTCTTAGACACGCACGAGCATGATGTGATTATTGGTATGGATTAGCTCGCAGCTTATAGAGCCATGATTGATTGCTTCGGTGGGAGCATTGTTTTTGCCATTTCGGGGGCAAGAGATGTTTGTAGTGGCGATGCCTCGCCCAGAGGGAGGTTCGACCGCTCATTTGTATTACATAGAGGAGGATACCTCTAAGGAGGTTGCAATTCCCTTAGATTCGATCCCTGTTATCAGGGAGTATTCCGATGTGTTTCAGGAGATACCAGGCCTACCGCCCAGTCGTGAGATAGACTTTGTTATAGATTTATTGCCAGATACCAGACCTATAGCACGTGCACCGTACCATATGGCTCCGGCAGATATGCGAGAGCTACGAGATCAGATAGAGCAGTTATTAGGTCAGGGTTCATTCGTAGGAGTACCTCACCTTGGGGCGCTCCAGTCTTGTTTGTGAAGAAGAGAGATGGTTCACTGAGATTGTGTGTGGACTACCGGGAACTGAACAAGGTCACGATACGGAATAAGTATCCGTTGCCTCGTATTGATGATCTGTTCGACCAGTTGAGGGGAGCAACTTTCTTTTCGAAGATAGATCTGAGGTCGGGGTACCATCAGTTACGTATTAGAGAGCAGGATGTTTCAAAGACTGCCTTCTTGTCGAGATATGGGTCCTATGAGTTCAGGGTGATGCCGTTCGGACTCACAAATGCCCCAGCCGTTTTCATGGACTTGATGAACCGAATATTCAGAGAGCTCTTGGATCAATTTGTCATCGTCTTCATAGATGACATCTTAATATATTCACACTCCGAGGAAGAACATGCCGAGCATTTGAGGCAAGTTCTTCAGACTCTACGAGAGCATGAGTTGTATGCTAAGTACGAGAACTGTGGATTCTGGTTGCGAGAAGTACAGTTCTTGGGCCATGTTGTTTCTGAGCAGGGGATTGCTGTTGACCCAAGCAAAGTGTCAGTGGTGAGGGAGTGGGGACAACCCACGACACCGACGGAAGTGCGTAGTTTCTTGGGATTAGTCGGATACTACAGGAAATTTATTCGGGGATTCTCCAAAATAGCGGGTCCATTGATGAATCTGACTCGCAAGGGGGTACCATACGTTTGGGATGACGCTTGTCAGTTGGCTTTCGACGAGTTGAAAGACAAGCTTACTTCAGCGCCAGTCCTTGCTTTACCAAAACCGGGTGTGGAGTACCTGGTTTACACCGATGCGTCTTTACGGGGACTTGGAGGAGTACTCCAGCAGGAGGAGAAGGCTATAGCTTTTGCTTCCCGCAAACTTAAGCCGCATGAGAAAGATTAACCCACCCATGACCTGGAGTTAGCAGCGGTCGTCTTTGCATTGAGTATTTGGAGGAACTACTTATTGGGTGAGAAATTCCGTTTGTTCACAGACCACAAGTCACTGTAGTACCTGTTCACTCAACGAGAGCTGAATATACGTCAGCGCAGGTGGTTAGAGTTTGTGAAAGACTATCAGTTCGAAATACAGTATCATCCGGGGAAGGCAAACGTAGTTGCTGATGCGTTGAGCCGTAGACCGGTAGACGATGTAGCGGACATTTGGAAAGCAAAGTGGAAGGAGTTGGGTCACCAGGACGCAGTAGCCCGTTCTTTCATATCCGTTATGTCAGCCACACCCGAGATTGTTACGAGGGTGATACAGGCACAGACCACAGACCCGTTTTACCAGGAGCAGATTGTGCGAAATCTAGCCGAGGGTGCTGAGTTCTATTCTGTTAGTTCTGATGGAGGTTTGCGGTTTAATGGGAGATTGGTTGTTCCATAAGGAGAAGAGTTACGTCATGCAGTGATGACTCATTCTCATGGGTCCCGATTTACAGTACATCCGGGAGGCGATAAGATGTACCAGGGTATGAGGCGACAATACTGGTGGAGTGGGATGAAGAAGGACATCTCTCAATTCATGTCTAAGTGTTCTACCTGCCAGCTGGTGAAGGTGGACCATCAGAAACCGTCAGGATTGCTTCGGCCATTGGAAGTACCCGCGTGGAAGTGGGAGAGTATTTCCATGGATTTTATTACAGGGTTGCTTGCATCACAGCGGGGCCACGATTCTATATGGGTGATTGTAGACCGTTTGACCAAGGTGGCTCATTTTCTGTCGGTGCGGACAGATTATACCACGGGTAGTATGCTCAATTATTCATCACGGAGATTGTCATATTACATGGGGTGCCCTGAATACTGTGTTAGATAGAGATAAGATTTTCGTGTCTCGTTTCTGGGAAAGCTTTCAGGAGGCTATGGGTACTGAGTTAAGGTTGAGTTCGGCTTACCACCCACAGATAGACGGACAGACAGAGCGTACTAATTAGATGTTAGAAGATATGCTACGCATGTGTGTTCTCGATTTTGGAGGAGGTTGGGAGCCACATCTTCCACTGGTAGAGTTTTCTTATAATAACTCCTATCAGTTCACGATTGGCATGGCACCATTTGAGGCTTTGTATGGTAGGCCTTGTCGTTCTCCAACTTGTTGGCTCGAGGTGGGGGACAACAAGTTGCTAGGACCAGAAGTGATTCAGGAGACCTCCGCGAGGATTGAGATGATCAGGAGTCGTATTCGGGTAGCCCAGGACAGGCAGAAGATCTACACCGATGCGAAACGGTTCTTTCGGGAGTTTAATGTGGGAGACCAAGTGTTATTGCGTATATCTCCTATGAAGGGGGTGATGAGGTTCGAGAAGAAGGGGAAATTGGCTCCGAGGTACGTGGGACCATTTCCCATCATCGAGAGAATTGGGTCGGTTGCATACAATTTGGGGTTTCCAGAATATTTACATCGCATCCACGATGTATTCTACATCTCGTCGTTGAGACGATATCTTCGGGATGATATGGCCTATAATCACATTGCGATAGATGAGATCGACTTACAGCCTGATAGCTCTTACGAGGAGAGACCAGTGGCTATTCTAGACTATAGTGAGAGGAGATTGAGGTCGAAGATAGTTCCACTTGTGCGAGTCCACTGGGAGCATCATAATGTGGAGGAATCCACTTGGGAGCGTGAGGCAGATATACGCGAGAGATATCCAGCGTTGTTTTTACCAG
Organism: Sambucus nigra; assembly: GCA_949130495.1. Classification (NCBI taxonomy): domain Eukaryota; kingdom Viridiplantae; phylum Streptophyta; class Magnoliopsida; order Dipsacales; family Adoxaceae; genus Sambucus; species Sambucus nigra. Next base: position 58,852,254 of record OX422223.1, read on the forward strand.
GTATGCCTTATTTTTTGAATTTCGGGACGAAATTCCGTTATTACGGGGGGAGTATGTAATACCCCGTATTTTTATGCTATATTAATTTGGGGATTTATTAAATTTAATGTGAGTTAGTTATTTAATAAAAATCCGGAAATTAATTATGTTATAATTATTAATGTGACGAGAGTTAGTAATTATGGGAAACTTGTTGAATATTACTAATGAGCAAACTAATATATTATATTGGTTATATTGAATGTCATGAGTGAATTAAATGACGATTTCGGAAATTTAAGTCGGAACGTGCTCGTGTCATGTCGGGACTAATTTTGTTAAATAAAAAGTGAATATTTTATAAGTTACCCGTATGGTCGTTTTGAGTGCGCCAACGCGTCCGGTAGGGTCGAGATAGTCTGAAAAGTGTACCCGGGGGTTTAGTTTGGGTCTCGGGGCGTTTTTAGGCCTAATTAGTACCCCGGGAGGGCATTTTAGTCATTTTACATAATTGGGTAATTAAACCGACGAATTTCAGCAACCTATATCAGCCAACTAGGTTAGTCTTTTAGGGTTAGAATATCCAGAAATCAATTGACGGCCATGGGAGAAGAGAGGAGAGAGCTCCAAGGCAATTCAAGAACAAAAAGTCACCGGTTTGCACCGCCACCGCCACCGCGTAGATCGCGAGACAAGGAACGCAACCATACCAAAATCAGCCGTGAATCAGAATACCAAAAATCCCAGGCAAGTGTTTAACTTGCTATTTTTGTTGGTGCAATCTTCATATTAGTTTAGGATTGATTTGTGATGAAAACTATGGAAGAAAACCCAATTTATGATAGAAGAATCCATGTAGTATTGATTTATATGTTGATTCTGGAAACCCTTGCCATGTAGAGGAAATAAACCACGAAATTTTGATGATCTTAAGAAATAAATTCTGGAGAAAGATTTGTTAGAAAACTGTTTAAGAAAATTCTAGGGTTCTTGATAATTGGATATAATTTTAGGTTGAAAATCCGTGTCTAAATGATGAATATGTACATGCCTTACGTTAGAATCATCTGGTATATTGTTATAATGTTAGTAGTAGAATTCTGGGACGATTGGAACTTGAAAATATGAATTTGGTGTAATTTTGGTGATGAAACCCGTAACTGCATTCTGCAAAAATTTTCGCAGACCTGCTTGATCGATCGATCGAGCCTAGAGCTTCGATCGATCGAAGGTTCGATCGATCGAGCCCCAAGCTTCGATCGATCGAACCCTCCTGGCAGACTCCTAATTCCTTTTTTAAATGAGTTAAATTCAAATTGTCGTGATATAATTCTTGGGCATTCTTGATAAAATGATTTGGGAGACATTGAGGACCAATAGGGCATATGAATAAATGTTGGGACCTTTAATCTTCAACGATAATGGTATTTATGGGACATTTACTTTAGGGTTAGTGAATTTATAAATCTAAAGGGTGAGGTGCGTAAGAGAGTTACGTTGGAACCTAATAAAGACCCTGAATTTCAGATTTGTGAGGATATAGTCCACGAGTGTCAGGTAATGAGTGAGAAAACCCTTCGAGTTAAGGTTAGGAATGAAACTTTATACGTAATTCTATAAATGTGAATTTAAGGATAAATGGTATAATTATGGGTGACGAGAGGAACCTATATTAATATGATAAAGTGGTATATTTATATAATTGTGTGTACATATATTATATACTTATGAAAATCATGCCCACGCTACTTGCTATCCCTGAGGTTACCGCGCTGGGACAAGTCTTATCTCGATGGGACCTTTATGGGGGATATTGACTTGTACCCTAGAAGATAGATATCCTTGGTACAGGCTATCGATGTGATAGTTCAGAGGGTCCTAAGAGACGCAAGTATGTGCCATCCTCTTAGAGACTTGGAATCTATGCTTTGCCTCAATATTGTTTGTGTATTTATGTTAATACAATTCGAGAGTGATTCCGATTATATTCCCCTTAATATGAGTGATATGGGGTTCTGGATAGTAGGGTATGCACGCACCATAGTTTTATGAGGGGTGCTGTTATTTTATATATATTATACGAGTAGTTAATATATATATGAGATTATGAAATTTGAAACTGCCTACTGGAATTTGATAAGTAGGACATGGTTGTTGACTCAAATTATAAATACTTGTTTTGAGAAAGTATAATATGTCACAGTAGAACTTCATTGATTTTTATAAAGTTTAAAATAGAGGACTTTGGTTTCAAATTGGAATATCCTTTTTAAAATGGAATCATTGAATTGAAAATCTTACGAGTAATCTAAGATAAGTTAAATCATTTCGGAAGACTAGTGCGGTATATGATAAGATAAACCGTTAGGAAGGTTAGTGCGATAGGTGTGCACATTAGAAGAGATGTGAGTATTTCTCAAGAGAGTGACGCACTAATATGTTGTTGCATTGGCCTGTATCAATTTAAAAACTTGCTAAACGTATTTTAAATCAAACACACTTTCGGGCTCTGACCCGTTTCTTTCTCTCTCTCTCTCTCTCTTGTATATATATGCATATATTTCAAGTGCCCGGCCACAGGGGCGTCTTTCTTAGGATCCCTTGAGAGGAACGTGCTGCAGCTTAGGTGGGAGTTGCAGGTCACTTGCGTAGACGGCTTCCTTTATTGACTCCATTTCTAGCATTTTCATTTATTGGGCATGTGTCGCCCTTTCCATTATTTCATTATTGTTGGGATATTTGTATTTCAGTTAATTCCAGTATTGTTACTATGGGTTTTATTCAGTTTGGATTCGTAACTTTAGTTTTCGTATGCGGACATTCGATTGGCGAATGTATTATATTCATTGAATTTTGTGTTACAGGTTATTGTGATGTGATTTCTCAATTGTTGGTATGTTGTTAATAAAATAAATAAATCTTTTTCTTTAAATAAAATTTGGAAAGTTATGTATGAAATGTTTTGACACTTAGCTTAATTATTTAGGGTGTTAAATTGGAAAAATTTATTTTTATCGACAGTGATGCTGAGAATGAACGAACTGTTTACCTTGATTTAATTTAATAAAGGAGTGATCGCCCGGTATTTAATTAGGCGGGGTGTCACACTCCAGTGGTGGGAGTCGGTTACTACCTCTGTGGAGAGAGATACAATGCCCATAGAAGAATTTTGGCTACGTTTTGATCATAAGTATTTTCCTCCAGCAGTTCAGATCATGATGACAAGAAGATTGTTGGATGTAACTCAAGGAAACCGAACAGTGGCTAAGTATGAAGAAGTATTTACCCTCCTGGCGAATTTTGTGTCCGGTGAGGTAAATACCGAGGAAAAGATGATTTTGAAGTTTATGGGAGGTTTGAATTGGAGAATTCATCAACATCTCTTAGGGAACCCAACTTTGTTCACATTTGCAGATATAATGAATGCTGCATTGTTATATTGTCAGGATCACCATCTACATTTGAAGGGGAGTAAGCGGTTTGTGGACTCGGGCACATCGAGTAAGTCGGGAGTAAATGGTTCCAGTGGGGCACAACAAGCTCAGCCATAGGGAAAAAGGTAGAAGGAACGGGATCTCCGTTCAGGGGATTTAGCTAAGAGGCAGCATTCAGGAGGCTTTAAATTTGATGGTGGTGGTTTTAGACAGAATTTTCAAGGGTCCTCGGAGCAGAAATAACAAAATGTTCCCCAGGGCCAGGCAGGCCGAGGAAATAACGAGGGAGCCCAATCAGGTTGAGGTCATCAGGTCCAATGGTAAGGGCAACCCAGATTAAGGCAACAGGGCTAGAGATAGGAGAACTGTGTAAGTTATTGCTATCAGTGTGGAGAGGAGGGACACAGGAGAGAAGAGTGCCCACAGCAGAATAGAGTACAGGCTCTGTGAGCTCAGCAGATTCAGCAGGTGCCTTTACCACCTCCAACATATTTTTCGAGTTATTCAGCCTCAGTAGGGAAAAATGCAATACGGACGAGTTTATAATGTCCTAAATGTGGCATTACCATAGGGGTAGCAGCCTCCACTAGTAGTCGAGGGTAAGTTCCCTATCCATGGGTGTATGGGTCGGGTGTTATTTGATACTGGAGCATATCATTCATTTATAGTCATTCATTTTTCACGAGCGACAGGGTTGTTAGAGTCTACCGATAGTCTTTTGATGTACGTAGATTCTCCTTTTGGTAATGGGGTACTTATTAACTCCATTTATAGAGGGGTGGAGATAGATGTTAGAAGATTATGTTTAGTTGTTGATTTACTTATTCTAGATATGGTTGGGTATGACATTATTATGGGGATGGACTAGTTGGAAAAATATCGAGCGATGGTAGATTATTTTATGAGTTTGATTGTATTTTACATTCCAGTCTAGGAGATGTATTTGGTTGCCATGCCTCTTTCGGAGGGAGGATCGAGCACCCATTTATATTATATCGAGGAGGAGACTTCGCAGGAAGTGATTATTTCTTTAGATTCAATTTCAGTGGTTAGGGAGTTTGCTGATGTTTTCCAGGAAATTCCAGGCATACCTTTGAGTCATGATATCGATTTTGTCATTGATCTAGCGCCTGGGACTAGGACAATCGCGCGAGCTCCATACCGTATGGCTCCTTTGGAGCTTAGGGAGTTATGTGACCAAATCCAACAGCTTTTGGGTAAGGGCTTTATTCATCAGAGTACATCACCATGACGAGCCCCTGTGTTATTTATGAAGAAGAGGGATGGTTCTCTTTAGTGGTGTGTAGATTACCGAGAGTTGAATAAGGTGAAAATCCATAATAAATACCCGTTACCTCGAATCGACGATTTAGTTGATCAATTGAAAGGGGACGCATACTTCTCAAAAATATATTTGCGTACGGGGTATCACCATCTTTGTATTAGAGAGAAGGATGTCTTTAAGACATCATTTTTTACCCTTTACGGATCTTATGAGTTTTTGGTTATGACGTTTGGGTTAAGCAATGCCCCTGCAGTGTTCATGGATCTAATGAACAGGGTCTTTCAAAATTTCTTGGACCAGTTTGCGATTATATTCATCGATGATATTCTTATTTATTCTCAGACAGAAGGCGATCATGCGAAGCATTTGCGATTGGTTCTGCAGACATTACGAGACTATCAACTATATGCCAAGTTTGAGAAGTGTGGGTTTTGGTTGCGAGAAGTGCAGTTTTTGGGTCATATAGTGTCAGAGAGAAAGGTATTTTCGTGGACCCAAGTAAAGTTGCAGCGGTGAGGGAGTGGGATCAGGCCATGACATCGACGGAGATCCTCAGTTTCTTGGGTTAAGTGGGTTATTATCGCCATTTTATTAAGGGCTTTTCGAAGGTTGTTAGCCCTTTGACGAATTTGACCCGAAAAGGGGTATAAATTGTATGGGATGATTCCTATCAATTAGCATTTGATAAGCTAAAGGATAGGTTGATGTCAACACCAGTTCTCGCGTTGCCTATAGAGGGAGTGGAGTATTTAGTCTTTACGGATGCAGCTCTCCAGGGATTAGGGGTGATTCAACAAGAGGAGAGGGCTATTGCTTATGCGTCCCGTAAGCTCAGGATCCATGAAAATAATTATCCTACACATGATCTGGAGTTAACTGCAGTAGTCTTTGCATTGGGGATATGGAGGCATTATATCCTGGGGGAGAAATTTAGTCTTTTCACGGAACACAAGTCGCTACAATCTTTGTTCACCCAGAAATATCTAAATATGAGGTAGTGTAGGTGGTTGGAATTTGTAATAGATTATCAATTTGATATCCAATACCATCCAGGGAAAAGCTAATGTAGTTGCGGACACATTGAGTCATCGACCCACTGGGCCATTAGCAAAAGAAGGGAAAGCAAAGTGGAAGGAACTTAGCCAGGATGATGTAGTAGCTAGAGCATATATGGTAGTGTTGACAGTCACACCCGAGATGGTGATACGGGTGGTGAAAGCTCAAGCTAATAATATGGATTGCCAAGACAGGGTGCACAAATTGTTAACGAAAGGAGCGAAATCCTACTCTATCAGTTCTGAGGGTAGATTACATTTTAACAGGAGATTGGTAGTCCCGGATGATAGGGATTTGCGGCATGCTGTTATGTTAGAGTCTCACGGGTTAAAATTCACGGTCCACCCAAGTGGAGACAATATATATGAGGACATGCATCGATAATACTAGTGGGAAGGTATAAAAAGAGACATATCTGAGTTCATCTCCCAATGCACCACTTGTCAGTTAGTGAAAGTGGACCACCAACAACCTTCCAGAGTGTTGCAGTCGTGGGAGATTCCATTATGGAAATGGGAAAGTATATCGATGGATTTTATCATGAGATTATCGATATCGCAGCGTAGTCATGATTCCATTTGGTTTATAGTGGATAGTTTGACTAAGTCGGCACACTTTTAATTAGTGAGGATGGGTTTCACGACGGCGCGGTATGCCCAACTCTTTATTGCAAAAATTGTGCTATTTTATGGAGTGTTGATCAATATTTTGTCCTACCGAGATAAAATCTTTATCTCCCATTTTTGGCAGAGTTTTCAGGAAGCAATGGGGACTGAATTGCGATTGAGCACTGCCTACCGTCACTAAATCGATGGGCAAACTGAGCAAGTAAATCAGATGTTAAAAGATATGCTCCGAATGTGTATGTTGGATTTTAGGGGAAGTTGGGAACAATACCTACCACTGATAGAATTCACATATATAAATTCTTACCAGTTCACCATAGGTATAGCGCCTTACGAGGCATTGTATGGTCTCCCGTGTCGTTCACCAGCATATTGGTTATAAGTCGAGGATAATAAACTTCTTGGATCGGAGTTAATCCAAGACACTTTGACAAAAAATTGAAATGGTTCGGAACCGCATATGCATTGCGCAAGACCGATAGAAAAGTTATCCTGATGAGGATTGTAGGCATGTGGAGTTAGAAGTGGGAGACCAAGTGGTGTTAAGGGTATCCCCTATAAAAGGTGTGATGGGATTTGGCAAGAAAGGCAACCTTGCGCCAGGTATGTAGGGCCTTTTCCAATTCTTGAAAGAATTGGTCCTGTAACCTACAGACTTGCTTTGCCAGAGAAATTGCAGAGAATCCATGATATGTTCCACGTTTCGTCCTTGAAAAGTATCGAAGAAGTGAGAAGGCGTATTGGCATGTTCCGTTAGAAGAAATTTGAATAGTGAGCGTAGGTTACGATCGAAGGTAGTGCCTTTAGTTGGAGTCCAATGGGGGAACCATAACACTGATGAGTCAACATGGGAACGAGAGGATGATATTCTAGCCAAGTGTCCTCACCTCTTTTCATAAGGTACGCCTGAATTTCGAGGACGAAATTCCTCTCTAAGGGGGGAGTATGTAATACCCTTTACTTTGGTGTATTTATTTTTATATTAAATTACCATGTGCATATATGATTTAATATAGTTGAGAATTAAAACGAGAATTTAACATGAATATTAATATGGGTAGAATAGTTCATATTTATGCAAATTGTATATTTACTAGTGTGATAATGTTAATAAAATCATATTGCCTACTATTAGGTCATATGTGAGTATTATCAGAGGGTATTGGTTATATCTCAGCCGAGTTATATGTGTGTGTGAATTATATGAGGTTAGGAGATGATTTTTATTTCTAAATCTCATTTGATAAATTAGAGTGCACAATTGATCTCGGAAGGGGCAAGAAAGTCAAAATGATTGTCCGGGGTTTTTATTTAGATTTCGGGATCTTTTTGGCTAGTTTGACTCGAATTGGGGTATACGAGTCATTTTAAGTGTGTATTATCATTTAAAGCTCGGATTAATTAAGATAGGGGTTATTAAGCTCGTATGAGGATTAATAATCTCAAGTATGAAAAACCATATTTGAGATAACAAATAAAGAAGAGAAAAGAGGAGAAAACCTAAGAGCTTTGAAAATTTCCGGTTAAATCCACGATTTCGAAGAAGGTTCGGACTCCATGAATTTGAGGTAAGTGATTAAACTTTCTAAATGCTTATGTGTGTGATTTATTTCATAATTCGTGGAAAAATTATGGTGATGTTGAGTATATATGATAAAACCCTAGATTTTGTGTTGAAATCTACCATTTGATGTGTATGTATGGGTTTGATGTTGTAAAAATGATTGGGATTATATTTAGGTTGATCTATGATGTTAAAATTAGGTTAGAATGGGAGTTTTGATGGTTAGAGGTGAGAAATTGTGGTCATAATTTCGTGGGTTATTCAAAAAGTGGGAGAACTTTGGAATTCTGCCAACCTGAATCGATTCGCCCCCTAACGAATCGATTCGGTGTAAGGCAGAAGTATCAGGTTTTGGACCCGAATCGATTCGACCAAGTGAGAATCGATTCGGTTTATGTAGAAGTGTCAGGTAATTTGGACCAAATCGATTCTTAGACGGGCGAATCGATTCGCTACATAAGGCGATCGATTCGGACAGGGGCGAATCGATTTGAAATCTTTCTGTTTTAGAGTGGTTTTCTAGGATTTGTTCTACTCATCTCTATTTGGGTTTAGTGTTTGGTAACCTTCTAATATGATACGGTAAACCCATTTATGAGATAAAATGTGGGTCTATGATATGATGTGATGTTGGGGATACATCGAGACGAATGTGGAAGTATATTCGAAAGTTTATTATGACGATTTTGTTAGTGAATTCTCCTAGCGATATGAATTCTCTTAAGGATGAATACGGGCCAATGCGAGAGAGGTTGTGTACCCCTAGTGATGTTAAAATTGATGATAAATCATATTGTAATTGATGATAAAGGTTCAAGTGAACGATTGAATTATAAAATGAATTGGGAATACTTATTTGGATTATCGGCTAGTGTGATGTGTGATATGCACTTAGTCCAGATTATTGATATATACATTCGGATATGAGATGGTTTGTATATTTGATCTGTGTATATATATTGTGTGTATGATATATATATATATATATATATTATGTGGACAAACCCCTCTAGCGCTATCATAGGGCGTTGCGCAATGTGGGTGAGGCCCCTGGCTTGAGGAGCAGGTGAGGGTGGCAATTTTAGAAACGACACGAAAAAAAATAACACGAAACGATAGGAGATTGACCCAAAATTGACATGATATGCCGTGTTCGTGTCGTATTTTTTTGACATGAACTCGTGTCATGTCATGTTCATGTCTAAATTATGAGTCACGTGGTGTCGTGTTATCGTATTTTTTAGGCATGAAATTTAGAAAATTTTGGTATTCGTGTCGTGTCATGTTGTTTTTAATTCGGGTCATGTTCGTGCCAATTAAAAAAATATGAATTCGTGTCACGTCGTGTCGACCCAAAACATGACCCGTTGAACCGAATTGCCCCCCCCCCTAGGAGCAGGTTGCGTATAGTCCCCAGGTCATGGCGTCTGTTTATTTATTATGTGGAATTTATCAGGGGTAAGACATCTTCGGTATGATTTTTCTTATTTTAGATGAGAAACTATGACCGCTTCCCAACGTTTGTGATTTGGTTTATACTAAGTCGGTGTGAGAGTCCGATCGTTGGTAACACGGGATGGTATGTGAGAAATTTCCTGGAAGATGATAGCATTGTAGAAATTGCATCCAGTGGGATAATGCTCTGAGGGGTGGATAGTATACATATAATATGTGTGTTAAGTATGTGTACTTGGTAGTGGTGATTTATCATGTATGATAGAGAGACTAAAATCATACAAACTTGAAGCTAATGTGTGATATCTTTCACTTATAACTAGCGAAAGTTATTAAGAAATGACTAGTATATAATCATTGAGAATGTTATTGAATGGTTATGTTATGGGTAAGCTAGATACGCGAGTGGGGTTAATACGTAGACTTGAGGTTGAGTTATCCCTAGACGATTTGGGTAGATTCATTAAGATTAAGATGCATACGTTTAGGTGCGCACTATAGTTGGGGGGTAAGATTGAGTCCCAAGAGAGAGCGATACCACTTTAAATTATGACATTGTTCATTCATAATTACTATGCATTTTAATTCACTTGCTAAACTATTTTCAAACCTTGGACTCTAACCAGTTTATATCCTATCTTTTGTTTTTATTTATTATATATAATAGATGTCTCACCGCAAGGACGCCAATGTTGAGTCTTCCCTTCCTATGTATATGGAGCTGTAACATGTGCAGACTTTTGCAAAACTTTTGTTGTAACCGCTTCTCATTTTTGTATATCTAGTTAAGGATCCACATTTGTAAATTGGGTGTGTATACCCAAGCGTTGTAATATGTATTCCTTTTACCTTTCAGATACTTGATATTGAATGGTCTGTTATCCGACAGCTTATTTGGGTATATTCTTTTATTGTACATATGTTGTATGTCATTATGATCATGTTCGTTTGTTGTATATGGTATGAATGTTCTATATGTTTTGAAAAAAACAATTTGGCATCCGATTATTCTGATATTGGGTGGTTAGTTACTTTTTAGTTTATTCGACAGTTGACGCTGAGAATGATCCATTTGATATTCCTGTTTTATCTTAGTATAGGGTTGGCCAGCCATTATTATTATAAGCGGGGTCTCTCACATAACTTCTTCACCGTATCTTGGATTAAGGCACCATTTCTTTCAGTGCTCTTGTGGCTTCAAGCTTTTGAACATTCTAGTTGGCCCCACCTCCGGACTATGGCTAAAAATTAAGAAAATTTCCTTCAACTTCCTTTCCTTTATTTCCTTCATTATTTTGATTTCTCTCCCACATTCACACAACACCAAAATTATCAATCTGGCACGCTTGGACAAACAGAATCTGACACGGTTTTAAACTGTGCCAAAATTTGGAACAGTTTCTTAAAATTTTGGCACATTTTTAAACTGTGCCAAAATTTGGCATGGTTTAAAAACCTGCCAAAGTCGTTCCAAATTAAAAAAAAGGTTAAATAAAATAAACAAAGTATTAAAGTAAAAAACTTTTCATATAGATCCAGTCCCTCTGCTCACTCTCCCGCCCACTCTTGACCCAATTCTCCATCCCACTCTTCATGCAATACTTATTCGGGGGCATCAAAATGCTAAAGCTCATGATGGGGGTGGTGGTTCCGGCGAACAGAGATCGTCGAACGATGGTGGAAGATGATAATCTTCTATTTAATACATCATGGCCAAAGTCTAGGGTGAAGCCCAACTCATTCCTACGGGCTAACAAATTGATGATTAAAGGGATAGTCATCATCTAATGTTTGGTTCTACCACATAGCAAACACAAAATTGCAACACAAGAAAGGTCTCTGATTCTCTCACTCGTATGTTGAATTCTTTCTATTCATCCATAAATTTTTGTATACATTCATTTCTAATTCATATTGTTTAGACATCGACAATCTAAGGTTTAAACGATTATATCTTGTTCCGCATCTAGGATTTAAGGTCTAATATGTTTGAATTTGAAATTTCTTATATTGAACTATTGAATCTTTTTCTTATTGATGAGTATAGGTAAAAATGGATAAGGAAACTAAAGTAGCCACTCAAGATGCAAAGATCGATTTATTTGAAAACGATGATGAGTTTGAAGAGTTTGAGATCAATTAAGGTAATTTTTCTTCAATTCAGTTTGATATCCAAATATTTATTTTATTATAAAGAAAAATTACTAGGAGTTAGATTCCTTTCTTACTTTTTGATTAGCTAGTTTCTTACTATTCGAAACTAATGGCAATTTGTGTATACATCTCCCCATGTTGAACTTCGACCATGTTGAACCCATCATGAACTTCGATGAGATAGGAATCAAAGACAACCTCTTCAGAGGTATCTACCAATACCCTTTCGCATATAAATTGAGGATCGAGGTTGTAATTTGCCAAATTCGATTAGGATATTTAAATTCTCTTTAACTGTTTGGAATTTCTTCTTCTTTGGTTTGGATTTAGAATTAGGGTTTAGTTGAGGAGTACACTAAGGAGATATTATATGTTAGGATTTGAATTCTTTTTTGTTTTAATTGTACTAAAAGAATGAAGGTTACGATCTCATGTCTCTATATGATAAAACAAGTAGTGAGTTACAATCTATGACTATGATGATTTAATAATATTGAACTTCATTTGCATATTTGTAAGGGGCACGAACACCTTACATGAGACCAATGTAACTCATAGGAACTGACCGCGTGCTCATGGGACTCCTGATTTGAGAATACGATGATAATTTGAAAATATCTAGACTTAGGCTTAAAAATTTATCGTTAGAGAGTGAAAACTAAAACCAGCCCTTTAATGATCCCGTAAGAGGCATAAACACCTCACACGTGACCAAAGTATCTTGTAGGAACTGATCGCATAGTCACGGAACTCCTAGTTTGAGATAATGACGATAATTTGAAAATATCTAAATTAGGTTAAAAACATGCCGTTGGAGGGTGAAAATCCAAACCATCCCCCAAACAGCCCGTAAGAGGCACGAACACCTAGTAAGGGACCAATGTAACTCGTAGGAACTGACCGCGTAGTCACGAGACTCTCGGTTTGAGAATATGATGATAATTTGAAAATATTTAAACTTAGGCTTAAAAATATGCCATTAGAGAGTGAAAACTAGAATCAGTCCTTAAACGGTTCCGTAAGAGGCACGAACACCTTGCACATGACCAAAGTAACTCGTTGGAACTGACCGCATTATCACAGGACTTCCGATTTGAAAATATGATGATAATTTGAAAAGATCTAGATTTGGCTTAAAAACATACCGTTAGAGGGTGAAAACCCAAACCAGCCCCAAATGGCCATGTAGAAGGCACGGACACCTCGCACGGGACCAATGTAATTTGTAGGAACTGACCACGTAGTCACGGGAGTCCGAATTTGAGAATATGATGATAATTTTAAAATATCTAGATTTAGACTCAAAAACACGTCGCTAGACGATAATTTTATTCTTATATAGATTTTGAAAGATTGTAGTCTACAATTAAAGTAAAATGTCACAACGAAAAGATGTACATATTATAGAACTCAGAATGTGGTTTTTGTAGATAATAGTATTGAGAATATGAATTGGAATAAGTTGATTGTATAAACTAGTGTAGGCCTTTATACAAACCTAGCATAAGTATGAATTTTCCAAAACCTCTTTTAAGAACTTCAAGCAAAAAAGTGTCAAGTTTCTTATGATTGGGATCATCGGGATGTTATCTTATATATTGAAAAACCACACATATTATATAGCCTCAAAAATTTGTATATTCTAATCTACACTTGTACGAAATACGTGTAAAACACATGAGAAATGCACAAAATAAGAAATACTCGCCAAAAAGGGTTACTAGCATAAACATGAGATAAATCTGGGTTAATTACAATGTACGGGTCTAAGAAAAATCAAAATTAAAGGGATAAATATGAAATATTTACGCCGAATCAAATCCCCCTAACTTAGAATGTTGCGCGTCCCGAGCAATGTAAAAGAATAATAGTATGAGTTAAAGAAATTTTCAAAAACTTTATTGGGATAGAATAGCTCTTTAGCGGGCAAGCAACTGCATTTAGTATATGCAAGAAGTCATTAAACCCCTAGGTTACCCTAGTATGATGAGGGGTTTCTTGCGAGGGTTTGTAGTGAATTTACTCACAAAATTCATTTTTCGACTCAAGAAAAATATCAAAATAACTAAAAACCGCAAAATTTAATTTTTTTAAAAAATAGTCACATCAAAATTTTATTCGAGAATCTCAATTTAAAGAGTGTGTGTGTGCGAAGCCGAAACTCAAACCCCAAACTTCCATCGATTGATCACTACGTTACTTTTCGAAAATTCATTTTGATTCAATTTCTCATGGGATGCTCTCACAGACGAATCACTCAGAATGTGGCTATTTTCCCTCGGTATGCATAATATAAATAGTAAATATAATGGACACAAGGTCACACATACAATTACAAACACTAAATATTTGAGGTGAATAGATCTCATCTTCGGATTACGGTTGTTGAAAAATAGGAAACATCGACTCTTATCGCATTAATTAATCTCTCTTATTATCTTTTATGTCTAAACTCTCCACAAGGTAATTAATTTTGTTATTTGAACTCAGTTAATATTTTCTCGGGTTATAAGATGTATTGGGTAAAATGGGAATAGTTGGGTAATTTGCAGCTGGAAAATTATGCTTATGATGCCCATTGGCACTTTTTCAGGCATTTTCTCATTTTCTCTTCTTTTTCTAATTTTTTTCTCATGTTTTCCAAAGGTCTGGAGGTAGTCCCTTTACGAAGGCCTCCCTAGCTCTATCCCAGACTAACCTCGACACCTAGGATGGTACTGCCACCTGCTATGGCAATGGTGGTGTCTACAGCTGACCCTGTGGTGGAGAAAAGTGTTAAAACATAGTTGTCATCGTAGTGGAAACATCTTGGGTCACGATGGAAGCGATCTCTACTAGAGTGATCAACTGTGGGATCGGTGCGCCTGAGGTTGATATTGTGGCTCCAGATAAGCCTCATCATCTGTAGCAGGTGCGATTATGCGTCTAGGTCTATCTCTTCGTCCATTTGCCATCTGAAAGTAAATAAGGTTCAGATTAGTACAAATCGCAAGAATACAATGAATCCTAAGCATAGGCTCTACATATCGAAGAATGCAACACATAGCGTAATGAACACAATACAGATCCTAAGGACACTAGAACCTAGATTCTTTGATACTAGCTGTAACAACCCCCATTTTCTTACTTAAAGGTTTGTCAGACATGATATGCAAAAGATGGGGCTTGTTTGTCAATTAATACCATTCTAAGCACCAAACCATATAAATATATATTGACAAACCATAGTTGAGTTTTAATTGATAATCAAAACAGAAATGAATCCTATATGTACCAAGTGTAAATGAAATCCAAGATAATCGCAAATATCTCAAACCAACAGGAAATAAATAAACCTCGGGCTTATAGCCATACAGTAATCCAAAATGAATAAATAAATTGAATCGGAGTAGCACCTAAACTAGAATCAATAAAGCTGGAGAGTTTGATGAGAAAAAGGAGACCGCAAGGCTAATCCGTCAATAGTCCTAGTATCCCCATCTAGGAGCACCTGGGGGAGAAAATATAAATAATTTGGGTCAGCCCTAGAGTTGAAAAAATTAACTTATTTAACTTTAAGTGAAATAAATACAGTCAATTCAAAGTATATATCCCCCCTTGCCGCTCACATACGATTAACATCTCACCCCTCATCTAGTGTGATATTACCCGTATCCGAATGAGTCCCGAACTAATAAATGATAACTATGAGAGTCTAATATAAGACGCGTTAGATAAAATCAACATACTGGAACGTAATCATCTACATTCATATTATCATTTCTAGAAGTATTCTAGTCTCGTATAATTCGTAAAGGTGACATAAACATATATTATGCACACTACATAATACGGGGTCTGTAATTTACTGTCTATATTCTTAGATAACTTAATAAATCTCATTTAATTTAGGTAATTATATATATATGCCCTTTCATATATGTGACAATCAGAGTCATCTACCAGTAGTGTCTCGTTCATGCTTTATCGATAAGTCCGAAGGAATCCTCTATCTAATCAAACATTACAAAATACACACAAGTGGGGCGGTCCCTATGCAATACACCACTTCAAGGCCCATACCCAGCGGTAGGCCTATCAATGGATCGGATTTTATCCAAATCCGAATTTGAATCCGAATTCGATCCATTTAAGTGGATATGGATACCTAAAATTCGATTATCCTATTACCCGATTATTCGATTACACGTTTATTAAATGGAGTATATTTTGATTTATATACTCTGATCCGATTAACATTTTTAATATATATGTATATATCAATTATATATTATATATTTTTAATTAATATATTGTATTTAATAATATTTTAAGTATATATTATAATAGTTCTTTATTTCATTATCTATTTTTTTGGAACATTTTCAAAATAAATTTATGAAATAAGAGTTGATAATTAAAATGTTGCAAATCAAGTGGTCAAAAGTATATTAGATCGGATAATCGGATCGAATCTGAATTCGTTTAACATAAACGGATATGGATTTGGATTTCCCTGATCCGATCGGTCGAATAATCGGATCGGAACTGAATCCGTTTACTATAAACAGATTTGAATTTGGACTTTCCTGATCCGGTCCGAACCCGATCCGTTTATAGTCCTACCCAGCGGTGACAAAGGATCCCAGCATCTATACCTACCTTTCGTAAGTGGCGCTGCTACGTAGTACCTAAAATAATGACCTACACAATGTCTGGCCCATGTGTGTCGACGTGTGCTACGATCCTGAACGTGCGTAACCCCAACCGATAGGATCGGCCACGAACATAGGTATGTCCATACAAGTAAATATAAGTACATATTATTCTCATATAATATGTGTAGGTAATTACTCTATAATTACCTAAGATATCCACATGGTTGCTCATAACTATCGACCCATTAATAATTGACCATTAAGCTAATTATTAATTCCATCCACTTTATAAGATTATTTAAAAACCTAGTTAAATATAATTTCTAATTTAATATTTGTGCCATAAGAGTATTTTTAATAAAATAATCATTGACCCAAACACCGTCCCACCAACTCGTATGATTTTCTAAAAATACACCGAAACCATCCCCGGTCCTAACTCATCCTTCCACAGGGGCCGAATCGATTCACCTCTTTGGCCTAATTGATTTGTGTAGCCGAATTGATTCGCCTTTATGGCCTATACGATTCGAATCTAGGAAGTAGCCCAGATCTGTTACGTTTCTTCAATACTAAAATCCCCAATTTCATCCCAAGATTCATTCAAATGGTCTTTTCCTTTTTAATAACATGGGAACAGGTCCCTATGACTTAGTTCTTCATCTTATAATGGTGAATTACATAAATTAACATCAAATTTCCTTCCCCAAATCCAATAATTTACATCAATTGGTTATGACTTTTAACCAAAAGTTTCTACCATAAATCCATTTAGATTCAAATAATGTTTTAACATATCACATGGATCAAAATACACTAAATTTCCAAATCTTAAATATGTATTCAAACCCTTTACATAAGGGTGACCAGAATCCAAACCAAACCGATTAAACCGAATGATCCAATCCAATCCAATTACAAAACCAACTTCAATTGGATTGGATTGGATTTTGATTATTAAAACCGATTTAATTGGACCGGTTTCGGTTCTTACCCAAGAAAACCGATTACTAAACCGAACCGATCCAATTATAATTAATGTTTTTAAAAAATACCCAATATTCAATAATACCCACCCACCCAATACCCATTTATCACCCAATATGTATACCCTAATTAAGAAACCTACCCGATTTCCTCTCCTCATTCATTTCCTAACCTAGTTTGGTTTTTCTCTCCCATCTTCATTACGGCCTCCCCCACGCCCACCGCTGTCAGGAGCTGAGCTCCTCCACCCCTCTCACGAGTTGAGATCCACCATACTCTGACCTCATTCATCACTGATGTCTAATCGTCACTGCTATCCAACCGTCGCTACTTCTCTTCCCCTCCTACGCCGCTACTGACCGACGGTAATTTTCTTTTTTCTCCTCTCTCTCTCTCTCTCTCTCTCTCTCTCTCTCTCAATATCTATATATATACACAAATATACACAAATACACACCCCAAATCAGATACTTGAAACCGATTAAAAAATCTGATCCAATCCAATTACAATTGGATTGGATTTTATCTCAATGTCGGTTTGGATTGGATTGGATTCGGTTTGTCCTAACTATGTCGGTTTCGAACCGATCCACACCCTTACCTCTACATATGAATCAAGCTTCCCAATTTACTCAAAAATCCTAAGGCATGAATTCTATCATCTAATTCAAGATTATAATCATCCTAGGTTTCTGGGTTAAACCACCTAATTTCTAATTAGCCTTCTCTACATGCATAAGATTAAATCCTACCATTTAATCACAAATTTCACACTAAAATCCAAAAATTACATGGGGTTTACTAGGATGAATTAAGAAGCACATTGGACATTAAATTAAGCAAGAGAAATCTTAACTCGATATAGTAATTGATAATTTCCTCTTGATTCCCTTGTTTCTTCTCCTATTTGTCCTTTGTTTCTTTCTCTCTTGAGGTGGGACTACTAGGGTTAGGTGTTTGATTAAGTGTGTGAATTATTAGTCTTGTCCTTAATCTTATACTAACCCAATTCCTGAGTTAGGCTTAATTCTCCATTTTTGGATCCCCAAATGGGCCTGAACCCATAATCAAACTAGCCCAAAAACCTCCCAACTTATATACCTCTACCCTGTAACCATTTTTAAAGGTATAAAATACGTAAGCGAGTCCATAAAGCCTCCTGAAATGTGTCCAAATTAATTTTATCCCATAATTATTTTTACAATTGAGTCGCGCGTCATATATTAATTATTCTCGAATGGACATATTTATGAGTCACGCATCATATTTATTTGATTTTTCACGAAATCTTTTGAAGTAAACTCTAAGTATGTTTGTTTCTCCCATGGACATTCATACTTAAAATACACAGAGAGATACAACTCTTTATAAAATAAATTTGTGTATATCAAAAGTATGTTTGCATGTGTATTTGAAAAAATTACAAAACCAAGGTTAATTAAAATGATTTTTCATTTTATAAAAATGGATTAACCAAACTGAATGTAAGTCTGCTAAGTCGTATACCTTTACTAAGGATGTGCATGAGGTTTAGTATTTAGTGCATTCGGTTCGTTGATTAAGTTTTTCGGTGACCTCTTAGACAAAGACTCAAACATATTTTCGTTAAGGAATTCAGACAATCTAATCTACGAAGCACATCAAGTATACTCTTATAAAATATATGAGTGGATCAACACCTAAGATCACTTATCAGAAGTGATAATCATTGGGGATAGAGACCAACATTTCAAGGACCATAAATGTCACAATATAAATGATAGGCACCACCTTTTAGATGGATCATGTTATAATGAGTATGTGGGACTTACAAATTGTATTCACGTTTTCTTTCTCTTGAAATAATAAAAAATAGATCTCCCCCACGGAGATATTCAAGTTGCTAAATCATGTACATATTGTGTTCTCTTTTACATGTTTATTATTTGTTGAGTGTCTGTGTGCTTAGTGCTTAGTGTTTGGTATTCGGTGTGTGTGATTGTAAAATTTGGATGAGTGAGTTTTCTCACTTACACTAACTTAGCACACTTTTGTCGAGTATTTACTGTTCTTTTACTTGTGACAAATCTCGTTATCATCAATTAGATTCATATTCATCGAATTTTTTAAAAAGTCCCAACCCATGTCTCTGAAAAATAGATCTAAATATGATCCACATTCCCTTTCCTTGATATTGGGTTGATACCCTCTTAAACAAAGTCCTCCATATATAGAATTATCGGCTAGGAGTAAGGTTTAAATAAATTAGGGTGGGGCTGCCAACGATGGTTTCATATTTTAACACTATTTTTATTGTTTAATATCCATCGCACTCCAAATTATAAAATACGTAGAATATCTAAAATACTCGTCCAAATGAATGTAGAGTTGGATCCCCTATTTTGCCTCCAAAAAAATACATGACTGGAAATATTTAAGTGTTATTATTGCGAAACACAAAGGATATATATTATATATGAGCCTCAATTTTTTATTTTGATATTAATTCTAAACTAAAGTCTTTTGAACCATTTGAATCCTAGTATGCCTTGACTTTTTGATTTTCATACTTGATGCCAACTAACTTGAGCCATCCCTATACATTTTTTCCCATTTTTCCCAAAACATTTTTTGCATCACCACATTAATTTATTCAAATATGTAATGGGATCTTAAAGAAACTCATTATCATATGGGGAAGCTTGTGCAAACGCCTTCATGAGGACATCCATCCCTTTTTTAGAAGAGATATTCTTTGGTCTTTTATTTTTCCACAATCGCTCCCGAGTGGAAGAAAACACTTCTTTCTTCGATCAACCCATTATGGACGATAAACCAAGGTATTTTTCATGCCATATCATATATTTCATCTCCAAAATATTTGCAAGTTTTAATTTTATTTTTTCTCAAGTGCATCTTCTAAAAATAATACCACAGGTTGATTTACTATCACAACACTTATTTGTACACCTCCAATATGTTTTATCCCTTCAATTTCCTTTTTAAAGTTATCTAAAAATTATAATTCCATGACTAAAGAATAAGCGTTCTTCTAACAAGCCTCCTTATAGCAACGATCCCTAAAATTCTCTTGTGTTTGAGTGTGATTTAACTACAATAATAGCCTCTATTCACATGAAAGGAAAAGAGGAGATAATGGGTTGCCTTTTTAGAGATCCCTCCTCCAAAACAATTGCCCCTTTTGGTTACCATTAGTTATAAGATAAAATGAGACTGTAAAAATGTAATTCATTATTAATTCCACTCCTTTCACATGGAACCACAATTTTAACATCATATTATAATGAAAATTCTTTTAAAATATTTTGTATTCCTTACTCATTCCATTTCAACAAAATGATCTAATGAAAATTGGTTTGGTGTTTAACAAAACGTAAATTATGGAAAATATTCAACAATTTAGGAGAACTATATATTTTATTGAGACGAAATTTCACATATAATGAATGAGTGAAATAAATGTGATAAAATTTATACAATTAGTATAATGGAATATAATATTTATCATATGAAAAACCCGGTGAGTACTGTTATATATCAATCCTAATGGGAATGTGTTTTGAATAAAAATTTTGAATAAGTAACATAAAAAAGCGATGTCGCCTCAGTGAAAAATCTCAAATATATCATAAACTGCGCTTTAAACTCACCCATTCAGATGCTACATCGCGTAGCACTTAAGTTTTGACACCTACCTCAATTAAATCACTATAGGATGTGAGGTTTAAGAATCTCCTTTATTCCACATCCACTCTTCAGCTTTACTAAATCACATAGTTGCCCCAATACTTTTTAGGTAAGTTCTTATTGCATACTATACCATACAGTTTGAGATTTTTTTATCGATAATTGTATTAATTTATGAATTATAATATCAAACAAGGGTAGATTATAGAATTATACGAAAAAGTATATCTATTAAATTGAGTGTGTTTTTTCAATTCTCAATAGATCCATTGGGGGTCTGTTATTTGATTATTCCTGTTTGGGGCAGTTCATTAAGTACCTTTGCAGAGAGTGCCCACTTCCACATTTTGTTTTTCTTGCTATATTTGGCAAGATTTGTCATACGAATTGCTCATTTTGCCTTATGTCAAATATTGGAATTTAATATACCCGTTTATTAGGTGTAAAAATTACACTTAGGCCCTCTGAACTATATATCCCTCCCAACACTTTGTCACCACTTCTTTTGATTTTTTCAATTCACCTAATAACTCTGAAAAATACTATAATTTACCCCATGTCGTCTAACTCCGTTAATTTTTTGGAGGAAACATTAGTCATGTGTGTGGCACATGACTTTTTAAAGGGTACTTTGGTCATTTTGACCTATTTGAAAGCCTTAACTTCATCCACTTTCTCCCCTCTTTCTTCTTCTCTTCTCTCTCTCTCTCTCTCCCCAAAACCACCATGGCTGCCCCCACCCCCTCACTCCCCCCGACCCTCCCTCTCCCCTGCCTCCCCACTACCCCCTTCTCTCTTTCCCCACCCCGCCCCCTATTCCCTTCCTCCCCCTAGCCCTTTCTCTCTCTTTCCATCCGTTTAGGTCTTCCATGGTTTAATTTTTTTTCACAAAAGATTTCCTTTTCTTTTTTTTATTAGTAAGGTTAGAATTTTTATTGTTGAAACATGTTTTTTCTTGCTCTTTAATTTTCTAAAACTATTTTATTATTAGTAGAAATTATTTTTTATTTGTTGAAAATTATTTTTTATATGCTAAAAATAATTTTATATTATTGAAAATCTCTTTTTTTATTTCTTGAAATAATTTTTATTTGTTGAAAATAATTTTTTATTTCTGAAATAATTTTTTATTTTTAGAGGTTTGATGGTTAGGAGATTTAGCATATTTTTCTTACTTTTAATGTACTTTTATTTGTTTTTTATTAGAAATTGTGTTGTAAATAATTTTATATTGATGAAAATTATATTTTTATTGCTGAAAATCATATATTATTTGATGGAAATAATTTATTATTGCTAAAAATAATTTTTTTATGAAAATATTTTTATATGCTGGAAATGATTTTATAGTGATGTAAATCATTTTTTTGTTGCTGAAAATAATTTTTATTTGTTGGAAATAATTTATTATTGCTGAAAATTATTTTTTATTTCCTAAAAATCATTTTTTATTTTTTCAATTAATTTTTAGAATTTTTCATGCTAGGAATTATATTTTATATTCTGAAAATAATTTGGTAATTTTTTTTCTAGCGTTTTGATTTTTTTTAGTATTTTCTTAATTTTTAAATGTTTTTCTGTTATTTTAAGTTTTTTTTCAAAAAAAAATTATGTTAGGACACTAAATATGTTTTTCTGAACTATTTTTGTATTTTATATTTATTTTCAAACTATTTAAAATTTTTATCAACTTCCAAATTTTTTAAACAAAAAATTGTTCCTCAATGATTTTTTCCTATTTTTTGGTATATTCTTAATTTTGATATGTTTTTGCAGTTATTTTTTTTTTTCAAAAACAATTGGGTTTGAACAAAAGTTCTTGTGCTTAAAGTCATGTGCCACACACATGACTAACGATTTTTGTCAAAAGTTAACGGAGTTGGACGACAGGGGATAAATTGTGATCATTTTCATAGTTAGGGGGAGGGGTGGGGGGTGAATTGGAAAAATCGAAAAAAGTGATAACAAAGTATTTGGAGAAATATAATTCAAATGGCCTAAATATAATTAATTCAAAATTAAAATATTACGTGTTTATTGGCATATATATACATATCATTGTACAAAAATAACACAATGTTGCTGATATGATAAGATGATCACTTGATCTTTAAATAAGGAACTCCTATTAGTTTTAAGCTATGGTCAACTAGGCCATGTGCACACAACATGAATACTATTTGCAAATCTACTTCGAAAATGCAAGCATACTCAAAATTCACTGATGGGAAGCATTTAGCCGTCAGATCTAAATTCTCACGCTGAATTCATTCCAATTGTCGGCATCTCATAAATTAAATATTCTCAAGTGCCCTTATTTTATTTTTATTTTAAAATAAACAATAGAGTAGTTCACAGTGTCTAATCACCTAATTTTATGAAAACCCAATATTTTGATTAAAATACCTTTAAAAGGTATATATTGATTCTATTGATTGTAGAGATTTTTTTTTAAAATGACGCCTTATCAATGTTAATTTGTCTAAAGATGGTAATTATAAACTTATTTATATAAATATTGTACTTCAAACAATCGCATTTAAAAAGTGCGATTTTGGATTACAATAGTATGTGTAGGGAGTAAAACTCGCTTAGCAATAGTGATTGTTTAGAATATTTTAACAAATATGTCAAAAAGTGCAATATCAACCATTAGTATTCAAAACAAAATTTACCAAAAAAAGCATTATCTTTGGAGGTTAAGTCAAGTAAAATGTGTTTCCAAAGAATTTAAATAATTGCTTTTTATTATTTTTTATTAAAGAATTTAGATTACATGGTTAGAAGAAAGTTGAGTGAATTCAGAATTAATCATAATATAATTATATACTTATGTGAGTTATTTTGATTTTACTCGTCATATAATTATAATTATTTGACTTTAGGCGGTGTTATGTTTTTCTTTCAAACTTTACATACGATCTTCACTTTTAGCAATTATAAAAGCGCTTGCAAAAAATGGAAAAAAACATGTGTAAAAGGATAATGGAGGTAAAAGTCTAAAGGAACACAAACCATTGATAAATGTGTAATAAGGCCATCTTCAATGGGAGATGTAAATATGTAGATTTACATTATTTTCACCCACAATGTGTAGGACACTATGTACATTTGAGAGAGAGAAAATGTAACCGTCATGTATATTTGCATCATGACTACACAATGTGCAGTGGTGGGGACCCATATCTAGAAGGTATCATTTTGCCGTCAAGATTGTGGACGGTTTTCTTTTGTCCGCCCAGATCCTTAAAAAAAAGGTTATAAGACTTTGGGTAGATAAAAGCTACCCGTCCAGGGTGGGCCCACCTCTAGACGATAAAATGTTGACCGCCTAAACACATTTTTACCCAATCCCGTGTACTCTTTTACTGAATGAGATAAAAACACATTTTTACACTCCTCCATTGGAGATGCCCTAATGATATTTACCGGTATGTAAAGTCAAAATAGCCCTTATTTTAAGCTAAGCATTTTTAATTGGAGAAAGTACTCTTAAATTCCTCACAAACAAATTTTAAACATTCAAGAAATTTTGACAAATTTTAAATACTTAGGTCCACTAATTCTCTTCTTATAAAAGTCCACGCTAGTAGCATAACGAGTGGACCTAATAATAAATTATCCTTAAATATTTAAAAATTATTACTAAGGGACCTAATTGTAAATTGCCCTTTTTAATTATGTATAGAAACCTAATAACCAAAAAAATTCTCGTATTATAATCCACGGGAAAATGTAATTGTGAATTAAAAGGACCCTATTTTGATTAATACCACCATATATAAATTGGACAATTTTCCACCGCCATGTTAAATAAAATTGTCAAATGAGGACCAAGTAAAAGATTTACAAGCGTATTTTAATGTGGGCTGTTTGGACTAATACCACAAACAGTTAATGAAAATACATGGGGTAATGTGGAGGTTCCTTATAAAACGGAAAAATAGTTGGCAATGATATTGATTGGAGGTGGGCCGTGATTCCCTGGCTTGATTTGTTAAAACATATTTATAGTATTCCTCTCGGAAGTTTCTTAATTTGCTGAATGAGATAAAAACAATAAGTTGTTAAAGCCCCTGATATTCTACTTGATTATTATTCTAAACATCTAATCATATTTTGGCACATTCACAAAACAACAAAACATCATGTATGTAAATTCGACCCACCTTTAGATTGGTTTAATTGATTGTGTTAAGTCATCCAAATTCCAATTGCTGCGTTTAAGTCCATGATTTTCGCGATTCAATCTAATCCGAATAGGATCGCGATTAAATTTAAATTTATTGGACACTTCGATTTCCTAATAAGTGGAGACTTATCCCTTTCTACATTACACCATTATACCATTAGAGGTATTAATATTTACTAATGAATATCATTTACTAAATACCTTTTTTTTTTATAAAAGCAGAAAGCTTAAATCAAATTATAAAAATCTTACAAGTAATGTTATAAACTGCAAAATGTACTACTGCAATATTACACAGATCGTAGCGATAAGCTGAAATTAGAAAACACGGAATTTGAACATACACAGTAGAGCTAAACAACTGTTAATTTTAGTGTTAATTTACTAAATACTTTGTTAATTTTAGTGTTAAAGGTATTAATATTGTAAGTATTATCCAAATCAATGTATTAAATTCTCCCTTAATTTTAATCTATCCACATATGATTTATCTTATCACCAATTTATTTATTGAAAATATTTATTAAATGTTTTCTCAATTTTAACATATCCACGCGAGCGTCAATCTTATCACCCATTTATTTCTCAAGAAAAAGTGAACTTTTTATTAAACCTTTCAATCGTTATATGATATAATTTTTATAGGATATAGCTTTTTATAAGATATGAATTTTATAGAACAACACTCAAAAAAATCCCCTCTGCCCTAACATCATTTTAATTTTTATAGGATATAAACTTTTCACATAAAACTTGCACTAACCATGATGGGTATTGAAAAAGAAGACATCGTTGAAATTGTACATATTCTAGGTTATACCCCAATAGTTGAATCTCATATAAGAAATTTCAATAAATATATAAAACTGGGTGGGTATAAAACTTTAAAATAATAAAAAAAGTATCATTTATAAAGACAAACTGACAGATTTCTTGGGTGGGTAAAAAATTTATAAAGACAAATTGTAGAATAGATTTTTACATATAAAATAATTCTCTAAAGTAGAAATATAGTTTTTACATATAGTTTTTTTCTTTCATTTTTCCCATTTTTTAGTTAAAAGTAATAATATTTAAAATTACATCCACTGTAGGATAAATGTTTTTATATATATTAAAGTATATATTTTTTTTGAGAAAAATATTAAAGTACATGTTTTGTTAACAATTTAAAATAATTTATTTTGGATAATTTGTTGTTTTCCTACCTTCATCTTTGAGTGTTATTACTTTACAAAAGATATTATATTTGGAATGGGTTTCTACATATGGTACAATAATGTTTAATTACTTAACTTTACAAACATTGAACAAAGTTTTTATCATACTAATTTAGTTACATATAAAGTTGTTGAAAATATGACATGTTTTAGTTTATTTTAAGCATGCAACAGATAAAATAATGGAGTATCAGTATAATGGCTGTAAGATAAGATATTGACTTTATGATATACACTATTTTTTTTTAATTATCTTTATATTTGTTTATTTTACATTGTCTGTGGATCGCACGGGTTGTATGCTAGTTGCACCTCTAATACGGTAATATTATAGGTTAATAATCAGGCTTTAATGCTCTCAGGTTAATAACGAGGCTTTAATGCTCTTTGAATTCCAACCGTTAATCGCTCCTCATTTACTTTTTGATCCCTCAAATTTCCAACAGTTGAATCGACATCTTAATTAACTGAATTTTATCCCGTATGTAATTCACCCCATTCATGAACTTACAGTACTCTCTCTGCCCCTCTTTATTTATTTTTTCATTTTCTCTCTTTAGCAACCTCAATTTGAACTCATATGCCTCTCAAATAGATTTTGATGCCCTACCAAAATTGATTTCTATTGCTATATCAACTTTTCAATTCTAGTCTCTTTTAATTGGTGAAAGGGTCGGTGTGTTAGGATTTGAGGACAATAAGGAGCAGTAAATCGATTTTGCAATTGTATTTTTCGATTTTGAAGGGTTTGATCATGTGCCCAACAACTACACTACTTTGCTTCCAACAATGACATCCACTAAAATCTTTTTATATTTAGTATTTTTTTTCTTGATTTGAAGCATATCGCTCTTTTTTTCCCTTTATTCTTTGTATTCAAGTGTGGGTTTTCTTTTTACATTCTCAAATTATGGTTGCATAAATTTGGTTGTTGTCTAATTTTTTCATTTTGTATTTGCCTCCTCCCTTCACAATTACAATCACAATTTATTATGGCCCATTTGAGAATGAGGGAGAATTAACTGTAAGTACCTCATGCTCTGTTTTAAATATGTTATTTTATTCATTTCATATTGTACTTCTTGTTTTACTAGTTTTAGTCCTAAAGTTCTAGATTTAGGTTGATGTCTTCAAATTTTTAGATTTGGAGAAAACCTAAGAATTGGTGAACACATGGTTTTAATTTAGTTAATGGTGAATAAAATTATTTTTCGCGAGTATCTAGAATCATTTGTAGTATTAATGAAGGACAATACTTTTACATTTTTATTTTTTTCAGTTTACGAATCGTTTTTGAGCATTTGCAGAAGAGTACTTTATAATCGCTCGCGCATCGCGGGGGTTATCACCTAGTAGGCTCTAGTGGTTACCTCTCAAGGATATATTTATGTGGTGGTTATATTTTAAGTTAATTGTAATTGTTAAGGTTGTAACTACTAAAAAATTATATTACGACTTTAAGCACCGTATAGTTATCATAATTATACTTTAGTTATTGTTTTGTTTTTCTTTCTTTATCCACCGTTTTCACTTTTAGAGAAGTTTTGTTCTTCTTTTCGTGATGCTTTTTATATTGCTAATATGAAAATTGTGGGTATGGTCTAACGAAAAATGAAAAAGTAACTATATCGTGGGTGAATTCAAGATTTCCCCATTTTTTTTTACTAAACAGTAGATTTTTTTTCTTTTTCTTTCTTTAGGAAAATAACACACATAAATTCAATGAGAATAAATAGATATCAAATCACGTTGAAAGGAGGAACTAAACATTCTTGGAGCCCCTCCAATGAAACTTGGCAATCTGCAAAACTCAGCTGGACAACACATTTCACATTATAAAAAGAAATTGACCAAAAAAGGAGACAAGAGTGTCTAATATCATACAAAAACGAACCTAGATACTAGAAATCTTCCTCTGACTACTTCAAAGAACTTATGATATTCAAGTTGTCACTCTCCGAGACCACATTCGGATAGCGCCTTGCACCAGCGAGTTCCAACGGACTATGAGTCACAGTAGTCTTGGCTTGCATTATGTCCAATGGAAGACGAAATTTTTTTGCTCATACATGCTTTGAAAAAGTTCTTAAAATCACGAAATATAATGCTTATAGGTTATAAAATGAACTTATTTGAACTACTCACAACACCATCAAAAATCACATTTACTCTCCCTTGGGGTGGTTAGCATAGGGGAAGGGGATCCACGCAATCAGATTCAAGGGGATAAGGGACCACCAAACTTTTGTTAGCTTCTTTTTTATAATTCTAAGAAGCTTTTCACTTTCATAATATTAATGTTTGTAAATTGTTAACAGATCCATGATATTATTCATTATGAGAATTCCAAATGCTATAAATTACCATAAATATGAACTCCTATGACGCATTTGTGAAGGATTTCCCA
Organism: Sambucus nigra; assembly: GCA_949130495.1. Lineage (NCBI taxonomy): Eukaryota > Viridiplantae > Streptophyta > Magnoliopsida > Dipsacales > Adoxaceae > Sambucus > Sambucus nigra. Next base: position 58,880,937 of record OX422223.1, read on the forward strand.
GCTTGTACGACCCAATCACATAGCTTCTTTGTGTTGGACCAAATGTGTACTTGAAATATTTGGTAAGTTCAGACCCTATTTTGTGATGCTGCAATTTTAAAGCACGTGAGTGTTTGTATCCTTTCATTTCCCTCTCAAATAACAAATTAACATCGCGACTGATGAGTGCATTATTTTGTATATTTTATACCCAAATTTATACTTTGTTAGTCCCATTTTAGTGTATTTAATAATTTCTTAGGACTATTTTATTAAAAGGAGGAAAAAATGCGAGAATGATTGAATTCATATTGAAAATGGTAATTTTAAATCAAAAATGGGCACTTCGATAATTTTATCATAGTTAACTAATATTGTCACGTTAATTTTATCATTGTTTATTCCCTACTTGTTTTAATTGTTATTAAATATTCCGTATTCATTTTAAAGCGACACGAGAGTGTATTTTAGAACCTTCAAGATTGTTTTGTCAAATCAAGTTTTGAGATTTAAAAACAGTAATTTTTGATGGATTATGCTTGCACTTTGATTGTTTTGATAGTCCATGCTTAAATACATTTGCGAATTTTAAAACTTGTATTTTCTAAGGGAATAGGGATTTTAGCCGTCTATTAGAGACGTTAAAAATATTTTGATCATAATCGTCATATTTTTCGAATTAAACACGGCGAGAGTCGATTTAATTTGAGTTATAAAAAGGGAATGGCAACATTAAATTAGTGTGCAATATTAGTTACGTGATAAATGGACCCTGAATCCTAATTATTTCCTAATTGTTTACAAATCTCTTGCGTTACTCTCATTTATGGTAGTTGCTTTTATTTTGTATAATTTATAATTATTCTCTACCCCATTTGATCTAGTTGGACAGTTGTAATTCTTTTAATAATTAAAATTGACAAATCCTCGTGGGTTCGACCCGTACTTACACTCGCTATTCTATAATAGCCCGTGCACTTGCGGTATTTTATAAATTGACAACAAGTTTTTGGCTCCGTTGCCAGGGATTTGACAATTTTTTTTTCTTAAAAGAAGTTGTGACTTTCGAACTAGTTTGTTTTACTTTTTGCATTTTTTTAGTAAAAATTTCATAAAAAATAAAAATAAAAAAAACTCTTAACAAGACTAGAATTAAAAGTTACTCCAACGCGAACTTGTCAAATCGATTCCGTTTCACCTTGTCTAGGATTGGTGGTTTTTAATGAGTCTTCGTACCGACCACCTACCTGGAGGTGAAATCGAAATTTGAGGAGACAACCGTAGTTGGTCCTCTTTTAAATTCTCCCTTGTCAAAGGGTAGAAGCTATCCAAAATAAATAAATAAATTCATGTGTTGTAAATTGCAATGGGTGATCCTCATATTGTTATCTCGTCATCTTTCTCATATTCCTCAATGGATCCTGTGGACGTGTTTTTACAAAATACTGAAAATCTAGATGACTACGTATTTCAATTTAATTCAGATGGGTCAGTAGTCATTTTAAAAATTAAAGAAGGTATGGATGAGACTCCAACCCCTGTAATTACTATCGGTCCACCAAAGTGTATCAATTGGAGAGAGGTGAACAAACGGTATAATGATGCTATTTCTAAAAATAACCATAAATTAATTGGGAATAATCAATTTTGTGAGGAGAAAAAAATTGACAATCTTGACACGTGTAATACTTGTGATGATTTGGATGTTTGTCAAGATTTTTCTCCTAATTTAATTGAGCAGAATGCTGCTTCTTTTTATATGTGGGAAATTTTATTTGAGGATTCGTCATCCGATTTTACTGATACTTCAAGTATTTATGACGATCTTCCTATTTTTGATGAAGAAAGTGTATCACCCAGTGATAGATCTTCTTCCCACGCTTTTCATCAAATCTCACATTTAGGAGTAGAATATGCATCCCCACTTTTACTTGACTATTTTCGAAAAAGGGATAATAAATATTTGGATCCTTATTGTAATTTATTACGTCCATGTGATGCATCGACATATGATTCAGGCGATTCAAATTTATTTATTATTGATGATGTCGGTACTCACCATTATGACCATAGATTTAAGATTGAAATTTGTGTTGTGCGGTCATGCTCTCAAATTTATGATATTTTGGCACTTAGTGCTATGAAGTTTATTAATTGGAATGACCCACAACTATTTCGATTATTAATTTATGGTGAGGATGGTAATTGTCATGTGTTTGTATATTATTTGTGTATATATATATATATATATATATATATATATATATATATATATATATATATATATATATATATATATATATATATATATATATATATATATATATATATATTTTTTGTTTTTTTTTTTTAGTTAACATGTATCATCTTTCTACTTCGTTACTTTATTTTCTTTGTCCATATTTTTATTTGAGCATACATTGAGGACAATGTAAAATTTAGGTTTGGGGGTAAGGATGATATTTTTGAAAAAAAAATCAGATTTCAAAAATTCAAAAAGATTTTTAATATAATTGAGTTTTGGAACGATTTCTTAATATATAATTAATTCATGGATCTCTCATCTTATGAAATTTTTACACATTAGCCATGTAATATGATCGAAAATGGATATTGAGGCGAAAGTTAATATTCTTAACGAATAAATGTGGAGATTTTAACCCGATGAGATTTTGTGTCATTCATCGTTTTTCAGAGATTTAAATCAGTCCGAGTTAAAATTACTCAATCTTTCCTTCAGTGATAAATTCGTTGATGATCTCAAATTCTTTGTTTTGTTCGATTACTGAAAACAAAAGGTCAAAATGTGAATCTTAAGCACTAGAAGTCTTAGTAAGTCGTCTTGAGACAGAAATCAACTGAACGAAACTTGAGAAATGAGATTAGGCCATCGTTTGAAAGCCCAAAATTAAGCCTAAAATCCAACCTTTTTACATTATTCCGTTGCAAGCCCATTTGAGACAAAAAGAAAATATGTCTTTTATTGAAAACCCATTGTCCTACCTAACTCCAACTGAGAGTTTGAAGCCCATAAAAAGAAGTCATACCCATTATCGGAGAATATTGGGGTAACATTACGGTTGAAAAAAAAGGCCAAAAAAAAAAGAAAGAAAAAAAAATCGCAAAAGATTGATGTGTTGGAAAAAAGGGGAAGAAAAAAAAAAGGTGAAAAAAATGTGATTTCGAAAAGAAAAAGCGAAAGAAAAAGAAAAATGGATGTTGGAAGAAAAGTGCCTAAAAGTCAAAATACCGAAAAACCTCTATATTCTCAGAAATTTTGAACTCCGAAAACAACCATTCTTTCTAGCCAAAATTCGAGCCTACAATACAACCAAAGAAAGTCCTAATAGATCTCATGGGAAGTTAGTTGTAGTGTGGAGAGAAGACGAATATGATCTATGGTGTGATTCAATGTTTTCAACAAGTAATCGATTTTCTGTTCATGAGATCATATTCATCCATTGTATAAAAATCCATTTTTGATTATGTATATGTGAAATTTGTTCATATAAATTTACTCTTTTATTCACATATACCGAGAGAAAATAATCCATCTCCGAGTGTTCGATTGTGAGTGCATTCTGTGAGATTTTGAAATCAAAACGAACTTTCGGATAAGAAATGCAACGATCAAATCTTTTGAAATTGACGGTTATATTGGCTATGCACACACAGACACAATAAGTTGAGATTGAGAAATGAAGTTCTACTATATTTATGAAGTTTGCATTCAAACTTGGTTATATTACTTTTTAGTCATTTGTATTGAGTCAAGCTTTTGAATTTTGTGGGTATATTCACTGCAAACCCTCACGAGACAAAACTCGTCCACTAGGGTAACCTAGAGGTTTAACGGCTTGTTGCACATGCTAAGTGCAATCGTGATTCCTACGAAAGTGAGTTAAATTTTAAAATTTTTAGTTTTGCTCGAGGACTAGCAAAGTTTAGGTTTGGGGGTATTTGATGAGTGCATTATTTTGTATATTTTATACCCAAATTTATACTTTGTTAGTCCCATTTTAGTGTATTTAATAATTTCTTAGGACTATTTTATTAAAAGGAGGAAAAAATGCGAGAATGATTGAATTCATATTGAAAATGGTAATTTTAAATAAAAAATGGGCACTTCGATAATTTTATAATATTCTTGTGCTAATTTGTGAAAAAAGTTGCCTAGTGAAATTTTTGCAGATAATGATGGAATTTGGTGCAAATTGATGATCAATTCAAAACAGGCGCGAAAAATCTGATTTTTACGGTCGTTTGAAAAAATGTTGTTACGAAACTCGGCATGCGTGTTCAACAAGAAAATATAAGAGTTTTCGAGTGGGGGGAAATTCCGTCCCTTATCACGATCCAAAGATTAAAGAGGTGGAGAGATAGATACCAACACTATTCGGCCAATCAGAAAGAGTCCCACCACAACTCAAATACCTCACCACTTGTCCTATAAAAAGGACCCTTGGGATCATAATTTCGGGGACAATTAGAGAGGACTTTCGTGGAGGATTTCGGGGAGCAACTTTGAGTGATTGTAATCAATTTGAGGGCCAAATTTTTATCATTTTTTTAGAGGATTCAAGATTGCTGTGAGAGAACTATTTGTAAGTTTGGTTTATTAATGAAGATCTCTACTCATTCTTGCAATTTCTCTTTCATTATGGTAGCTTGATTATTATATTAGGAGTATGGTGAAGTTTATCATAGTTAACTAATATTGTCACGTTAATTTTATCGTTATTTATTCCCTACTTGTTTTAATTGTTATTAAAGATTCGGTACATTTTAAAGCGACACGAGAGTGTGTTTTAGAACCTTCAAGATTGTTTTGTCAAATCAAGTTTTGAGATTTAAAAATAGTAATTTTTGATGGATTATGATTGCACTTTGATTGTTTTGATAGTCCATGCTTAAATACATTTGCGAATTTTAAAACTTGTATTTTCTAAGGGAATAGGGATTTTAGCGGTCTATTAGAGACGTTAAAAATATTTTGATCATAACCGTCATATTTTCCGAATTAAACACGGCGAGAGTCGGTTTAATTTGAGTTATAAAAAGGGAATGGCAACATTAAATTAGTGTGCAATATTAGTTACGTGATAAATGGACCCTGAATCCTAATTATTTCCTAATTGTTTACAAATCTCTTGCGTTACTCTCATTTATCGTAGTTGCTTTTATTTTGTATAATTTATAATTATTCTCTACCCCATTTGATCTAGTTGGACAGTTGTAATTCTTTTAATAATTAAAATTGACAAATCCTCGTGGGTTCGACCCGTACTTACACTCGCTATTCTATAATAGCAAGTGCACTTGCGGTATTTTATAAATTGACAAGCGACCAATTTTTATTTTCTTAATTTTTCAGTTGTTAGAAGAATGTTCGTCGTATCCTCCAATTAAAATGTTTAACTTATTTGGAGTTTCATATTTCTAAATTAAACTACATTAATCATTTGAGGATGATGTGGAATATTTTTGGGACCCCTTTCTATCATATAATATGTTGTATTTCATGAGCACTTGATAACCGATCATTGTTTGGTACAACTCATTATTCTCCCTAATGTCAAATTTAAATATATTCCATATTACTATTGATTAGCAAAATTTTTATAACTTTATCCACATCCTATGATACGAAATTATATGTTAACGAGTCGATATTTCATTTCATTGTATCTTTAATGATGAGTATTTGTATCATTCCCCCTCTGGATGAGTGGAATATATAAGGGGTTTAAAGAACAAGGGTATAGGGATCAATCTATCCATACAAATATTTGTTTTGTCCTTATTTCCCAACCTCCACCGACTTACAAATTCAAGACCCACTTTTTCATTGCAAATACTTTAACAAATAAGAGATGAATCACAACCTTTTTAGATTTCCAAAATGAGAAATTTGAGAAATATTTTTCTTTTAGTAATTGGTCTATTAAAGAGTTTGGATTCCTTATTAATCTTGATATTTGTTTCTTCAACAAATCCAAGTTAAAGTATTTAAGGTTTGAACTCCCCCCTCTATTTTTTCAGCTGACATATATAATCTCACTCTTTTCAGAAAATCTCCCTCTTCTTCTTCCAGTTTTCCCACCAAAAATTGCATATGAGGGAGTAAATGCCATTACACAAAGGATTTAAAAGTTTAAAGCAACTAAAGGTATTTGTTGGGTAAGAATTCATCACAATATTTATCAACATTTTCTCCTCTCTTTTGACAATAACCCTTCTTACCAACCTTCAACTTTCTTTCATATTTTTTCTTGTAAACTAGCCAAAAAATTATTGGGATCCCACCATAACATATGGGAGTCCTAAATATTTTTCCATCCCATCAACATCCTTTATTCCCAACCTTGATCTAATCTTATTTCTAGCCCCCCCCCCCCCCCCCCCCCCCACACACACACAATCGTGTATTTGTTGAAAACAATATTGCATTTCCTTTGCTGCTTTGCCAACAATGATACTATAGTCGTCGAAAAGAATATGTGGAGTGCAAACTGTAATGACCCAAATTCCAGTGGCACAAGTAGGACCAACCCAGAAATATAAAGCACATCACTCAAGCCGAGATTATTGTCACATGGGACAAACATGGAAAGCTCAACCTTGTTAGCTAGAATCTCGCAGGAGATCGGCACAAATTAAGAAACGAGCCAACCCATAGTTGGAAGACATATAGAGTAACTCAACCACCTTTATATCTATATATAGAACCCTCATCCCAAGGCAATGGGACATGTAATTCTTTGTTCAAAAATTATAAAGAATTAATATACAGAGAGAACACCCTTTGAACGTAGGCAGTTGTCGAACCACGTAAATATTTTTCCTGTGAGATTTCTTTACATTGTGTTTGGTTCCAAATTGTTTAGTTTTATTCATTGTGATTATTTTCACTCACAAAATATATGAAATTATTAGGACCAACCAACTTCCCTTAAACCCAAAATATTTTGTTTCCTTCTTAGATTTTCAAATGATGAAAACAATTCCTTTCTACATCAGAGAATATATATAAAGGGGAGATGGTCTCTTGAGTTACAAGCATGAAGAATGAAACCTAGGTAACACATTCATACTCAATAACACCCATATTTCATCAAATCCAATTTAAGCATATCATTACAGAGAAATGTCATGTTGGGGATCAAAATACGCAAGATAAATTTTTTAGCCTATGAATCTTTGAATGATTATGTAATGAAAAGAACAAAAATAAAAATTAGGTTTGAAAACCAAACCTAGGGTTAAGAATACAATACCTTTGCGAATTCGGTTACAATATGATATGAAAAAAGGTATTAGTTGAAAATGAAGGGATGACTTCTTTTGATTCTCCAAAAGCTTATTTCAATGATCTGAAACACTTGAATCTTCTAATATATGATTCTCCAAAAATTAAGTAAGTGTGTGAGCACCTTTTGAGATGAAAAGTCTTTAATTTGAGTGAGATATGGACCTCTCTCTCTCTTAACCTTTTCACAAAAATGTAAATAGCATTTTCTCTCCTCCTCTATAACCCTTGATAATGAACATCTACCATAAATCCCTAGATTACAACAATATATATTAGTATAGGTTGTGGGCTTGGTCCAGACTGAGTTTCTTCATAGTTCGAGCCTAATAACTAGGTATATAGACTATACTATGGGCCCAAGATAATAATTAAATTTTCTTTCATTTAAATACTCAAAATCTCAAATTAAAATTCCATAATTTATTTCCTTCCTTTATTTAATCATAATTAATTTTATTAAATAATTATGATTGCATTATAATTTAATTATCTAAAAATCACTCGAATATAATAAGGTCTTATTTGTAAAGTTGATTATGGTGCATAACGTAGTTTTTCACGTTAAGCTTTCGATACCCACTTGGTCAAATAATTTTTTCGTTAATTATTTTAACAAACATCTAACCAATTCTTTGATTGTCAAGCTTAACTTATTTTTCTACTCCACGGGATTATAAACTAATTGACTCATCAGGTTTAACTTGTGAAAATAAATCTTATAAGTCTATTAAGGGGTATACAAATTCAATATATCTCCTGGATGTGGATTCATCTGATTTATGATTTCACACAACTGTTGCCCAACTTGTGGGGATTTATTGACCCGATATAAAATCAAATTGAAACCATGACAATTAAAGCAATAGTTATTCAAGCATTTCAATCATCATAATTCTCAGGATTAAGAATTTATTCACCTTTGCAAATGGTGTGACATTACCTAAGTCAATAAATAACCCTTAAACTCAAATCTCACGAGTTGTCATGTTTAATGCATTATTGAATGTACCATTCACAATCATGTTTCGAACTATTTTAGAAGTTTTCGAATCATCAAATTGGTTCCCGTAGTTTAAGATAAACTACTAGGAATGTAAACGCAACCATGACGATATGATGTTCACTCCCTATCTAGGTTGCGAAATGTTCAATTGTACTAGAATTTGTGTTCCGATCTCCTGTGATCAAGTCGAACTCAACTTACCAGAATTTCTACTAAGTAAAATTGACCGACATATCAAACAATATATTTAAAAACATAAATATAAAGCATTCTGACAAACATGATTCTCATTACAAATGAACTAGACAATCTTTTTATTAATAAATAAAATGTCATTACATGGTTTTAAGAATAAAACTGCTATAAGTCCATTTCACTTAATCATAGGCTTTGCTCATGTCAAGTTTAAGTACAAACGCCTATTTTTTGTTGACTTTACGCTTAGAGAGTGATTAATTTTTGGCAATATCGTTATTCTTTTTCAAACAAAATGGGATAAATGCTCTTTGGGATTCAAAAATAACCTCCCTAAGACTAATTTTAACTTGTTTGCCATATTTTTTGTGAACAATTTATATAAGAGATTACATAAATTCATCAAGAGAACTTGAGTTATGGATCCGAGTGTATTAATTTTCGGAATAAGAGCTATGAAAGAATGGTGTAAATTTTGAGTGGGTTTTTATGCATATAAAACGAATAAAATTATTGATTCGACATCCTTATCGATGATATGATACTGTTGATAGAAAAGTTACAACATTCCTTTGGGGCTAAGGGTTTTACACGTATCTATTTAATTTAAAGCGGTGATCACCTGACATTTACCAAATTCCCATATAATGGGTTGATTCATTTATTTTGTACCCCGAATTTAAAATCCCTCATGAGTTTCCCAAAGTGCAAATGTGTTTGGCTCTCGAGATGTAAAAGACAATAACAAATCGTGCATAACCTCACTTGTTACCTTTATTATGTTAGAATCCACCAATTCCGAAATGGTATTATTATTTCTACTTTGAATTTACTTATATTTCAAATACATTGTGTTTTTATCGCCTTCCCTAATTTAATACAATTTCCCTATTTGTTTCCACCACATTTATTCTATTAACAATTGATCAATATCTTTTTCTGGCATACCAATATGATCATTTTTTTTGGGGGGGGGGGGGGAGGAGGGGGCAATCATTTATTGTATTATGCAAGGTTCATTTTTTCTTTGCAATATAACTTTTGAGAGTGTGTTCGTATAATGTTAGGATTTAAGGAAAATCTAGAATTAAAAGAAACTACCCAAATTAAAATTATAGCTAAACTTGATGTACTATTTTCATTTTATCCAAATTCAGGCAGAGGTTAATCCTAATGTTTAAGTGCGAAACGTGATTACAAAAGGAATAATTTGTTAACATATATTCATTAAACATATAAATGAATAAAAAATGCAGAAAAGTAAATAATACATTTGAGATAATAATTTATACAAGTAAACCCTCTCGTGAGAAAACCTCAGTCCAAGTCGATACCTTCCACTATATAGATAAATATTTACATAAAGAAATTAATGACTTATAAACTTGAATATTTTTCTAGACTAGATAATGCAAAACCTCCACAATCCACTTTTTTAACCTTGTAGGAAGAGCACAAATGGAGCTTTCTCCGATCACTAGCTACGTTGCACTTGTCAACCTTATTGACAATGCCACATTTGAACCTTTTCATAAATCTTCTTTTAAAATTTGAAGCAATATTTGTGTTCCAATGGAACATGTGAGAATCCACCAATATATTTCTAATTTACAAGGATGTGAGATTCCTAAAGTTATATGGAAGTATATAAAGGGTTTGGATACTCAAAGTCAACTCATAAGTATTTTTGAGATAACATCTCTAAAAAAAGTTTAAAAGTATTTGTTCAAGTATTGAGATAAAGTAATCAAACTCCAAATGACTTCAAACTCTAACTAATATAAGAATATCAAAAAAATTCTCAAAGAATGTTTTTCTCTTATAAGTCATTTTACTTGATATAATCAAATTACAAAACTCAAAAACATATCAAAATCTTAGCTTTGTTTGTGGAGAGAAGAAACACTAATGCAAATTTTCAAACTTATGGACTGAAGTACTCAAAGCTCTAAGAAATTATTGTCACAAAAAGCTTGTTTTTTACTCTACCCAAAAGATATGGTAGAAAAATCAAATCTCCTAATAGACTCAAATAATATTTTCATGTAGAATTTTTGTGGATCCTTTGCTTACGCTTGCACCAACCTCGTTGATGTGGTGCTTCCATGACACAAGATAATAAATTTATCAAGGAAAAATTACACAAGAAAAACAATTTGACCACGATCAGTGAAGAGAACTTCGTTAATGCGAATGTTTGCTTCACCAAAACAAACTAGGTCGCGCTTGAGATAGGAGTTTTCCCAATTTTGCACATTTTCACAAAACTTGGAATTTTTTTGTTCAACTTTTATAATGTGTGCATGTAGCGTATGGAAATAATGAAATTTCGAAGAAAAAGATGTCTACGATAAACTACCCAAACTAAAATTATTACCAAAGTTGAGGTAATATTTTTCTATAATCCAAATTTGGAAAAAAATTAATCCAAACAGCTAAGTGACAAATCGTGATTTACAAATCGTGATTTACAAAAGGAATCAAAATGCGTAAAAGTAAATTAGATAATAGAGACGATGATTAATATGAGAAGACCCTTTCAGGAGAAAACTTTGGATCAAACCGACGCCTTTCACCATATAGGTAAATATTTTCATAAAGGGACAAATGAATAAAAGACTTGAACCTCCGTATAGACTAAAAAATACACAACCTCCAAAATCTCCTTTTTCTCCTGCTAATAGGAATAGAAAACATAAATCGATCTCCAACTACTCGCTACGTCCCAATTGTCAACTTTATTAATAATGTCATATTTGTACCATGTTAAAAAAAAATTATGGTCCACTGGAACAAGTGAGAAGCTATCGTTGTATTTCTAACTTCCCAGGATGTGAGATTTTTAAAGGTTGATGGAAGTTTTTAAAAGTGTTTGGCTGCCTAAAATAAACTCACAAGTATTTTTTTAGTTTTTAACAATTTTAAAGTCTCTCAAGAACAAAGTTGAAAAATATTTGTCCAAGTTAATCAAAGTTTAAAACACAAATAACTCAAAAATATGAAGAATGTTTTTTCTCTCTAAAGATATGAAATTGAAAATCTTGAGGAATTTTTTTCCCAAAAGAACTGGTGGGCATAAGCTATGTAATCCCTGGGTGGTTATTTTCCACAAAAAAGTAAAAAATAGATCAACACAAAAGATATGAATGAAAAATAGGTTTTTATGAAGTTCGGGTTTAAACAATGGATCAAATTTGCATTTTTGGAAAATGATAAAAAAAAAAGTCAAAAACAAATCAACACAAAAGATATGAGTGAAAAATAGGTTTTTACGAAGTTCGGGGTCATTGAATGCTTCAATTTTTTTTTACTGAAAAAATGAGTGACCAATTTCCCTGAAGTGAAGTGTTCGCCACCAACGAAGACATTCTTCGTTGAAGCATAAAATGTCAGGCTAATGATTAGAAATTTATTCACTTGAGTTTTGCTAACTATTTCACATCAACAAAGCTTCACTTCACTCCATCGAACTAAGACATGTTTTTAAAAATATTTTGAACTTAGAAACTAAGTATTTTAAATACACAATATTCCTTTTTAAAGTATGTTTATATATGAAAAGCATATTACATATGTATATGAAAAATCTAAAAAAAATACTCAAACACAAACACAGAATTTTTAACACATATTCTAATTTAAGAAAATTTTATTTTATTAATGTTAAATGATGGGTGTTTCATGTTATCTAAGTCCGCTCCCTTTATCCTTTAGTTGAAATATCAAGGGTATGATCATTAATGATAGATGGATGAAGTTCGACGAAGTCCGGTGAATGCATCTCGATGTGAAGTTTTGTCATAATGACCTCAGAACTATGACTCAAAGTGTATTTTAAAAACCCGAATAGGACAATGAAATGATTCGAGGTCACACGAATAGACATATACTATTACAATCTTCCCCCATTGTTTATTCTGTGAGAAAACGCAAAATAAAAATATTACAAATAAATTAATCAAATCTATCAACAATGACACGACATAACCTAGCCAAAGTTATCTTCCTTTTGTCCCAAATTGATTCTCCCCCTTAATCAATTGTTATCTCCCATTAAGAAGTTTCCCCATCTTTTAGGAAAGATGAACAAATTAAGAAAACAAGTCAACAAAGACACAAGAAAATTAATTGTAAGAAACAATTAAAAAAAGGTAGACTATAAACATGTTATGCATGTTAATAAACACAAGGAGATTATAGTAATATAGGGTATTAATCATATAGGGCATAAAATATCCATGACGAGAATACAAGACAACTATATAGGAAACATCATCTAAATTTTAACATACATACTCAAAATGTACTTAACATAAAAATAAGCAAAACGAGAAAATAGCCTCTAGTTTTAAAATACATATGTAAACCATTTTTTAAATAATTAATTTAAAATTATAATCTCAAATAACATAAGCATAAATACCAATTTGAGCACTTTGGCCTTGAATGATGAAGTTTTGGACCAAGTCCTTAAATAAACCCACATAGAAGCCTAATTATATACACACCCACACACTATCATTCTCCCCAACATACCTAATTAAACGCATGTTAAGAACATTCTAATTTTCAAAAATTCAAAAAATGAACTTTTCAACCAAAGTTGGTATAGATGATCTACATAGTGAGGAAATCAACCATAAAAAGTTTCATAGAAAAATTCAAATCTTTAGTGGGTGAAATAAATATTGGGTTTATATTTTCATTTTCTATTGTTCAAATTTTTTATCCTCGTCTCACCCCCCTTTAGAATTGAATTTTATGCTGATTTTTAGATGATAAGTTTGGTTAATTTTTTTTTATTTTTTTAGCAATTTATAAAGAAGTGAACGATAATCCATAGGATCGAAATCAACATTCCATAATGAGACAAAAGTTAAAATTGGTTGTGAACGAAAGATAACAATATATAAGGCATCAAAGATAGCTATCGGATAATTAACGACCAAAGATGTATCACCAAATGTTAAAATCTATATATATATATACATACCACCAAAACTATGCCGGGGGTGAGTAAATAAATACCATTCTTAGCATGAGACAGATATGAGACATAAATAAACCAGTCCGTAAGATACATACACTACACCAAAAATGCTAATCTAGCACGCTCAGGCAAGGAGAATATGGCACGGTTTTAAACCGTGCCAAAATCTGGCGCGGTTTATGCTCAATCTGGCACGATTTAAAAGAGTGCCCAAAACGTGCCATAATTTATTATAAAAAATAATACTAAAACTAATTTCATTTTTTATTTTGGAGCCAACACATCCTCCCCGCTCTTTCTCTACCAAAAGTTCTTTCTACCAAAATCCCTCTTTCTCTACTTAGGTTCCAATCTATCGTCCTCTCTTTGAGACTGATCCCACACAATTTTGGAATTATTCCAGTTCAATTGAATGGTTTCAGCTGTGTGGTGATATTGTTGGTTAACGAATCCAGGGTTTGTGGGTATCATGGCTAATTTAATGGTTCTATGTACTGGGTCGGTGGTACATGAGAAAGTTAGGGCTTTTATTGGTTAAAACCCTAGCCGCAACAGACCGAGCGAGATTCTTCGGATTGGGATATCTGATTTCATCTCCAGCAGTAACCATGGCGGATGTTGAGAGTGATGTGGTAGCTGGACAGCCGGAGAAGAGGATGCTTAAGAAGTTCAGTTTCAGGGGAGTTGATTTGGATGCTCTTCTTGATATGTCCACTGATGACCTTGTTAAGCTCTTCACTGCCCGAGCTCGTAGAAGGTAATCAAAAATAAATTTTTTATATATGGGTTTTTTATATCTTAGAAATTAAATGTGATTTTTTCTAATGATAAAATTATAGGTTCCAAAGGGGTTTGAAGAGGAAGCCCGTGGCTTTTATTATGAAGCTACGCAAAGCGGTGAGTATTTTTATTTCTTCTTTTATTCAACTTATTCTCATATCTTGCCTTACTGGACTATGTATGTGTGTTTATTGGCTTGAAATCTACTAAAAATAGTAGCTATTAACTAAAAATTCGACTGAAATTAGAGAGTTGAATTATATGATAAGAAGGATTGTATGGATAGTAGATAGCCGAAACTGAATCTTGAAATGTTGGTTAACTGGCTTTATCATCACAAAAGCAAATAGAGAAAGTGTTTTGCGACAATTTTTTTATTATATATTTTTAGAACAAATCAAGCCACATTAACAATCTTGTTGTGGAAGTGAAAAGAATCCATTATCTATGAAGTATGTGTTTTTTGGAGGTAATACTATGTAAACGATAATGATCGGCCATTTACTTAGCGGCGGCTCTTATAAATTTATTCATGTAATGATGATATATGAAATTGTCGTATTTTTGTTTGGCATCATTGATGAATTTTACATGCCTGTCTTTTGAAAAGTCTAAAAGTTACACTGATGTCATGAGAGCTTGAATTCTAGTTTTTATGGATTAGTTAGATTTTTATGAACACATGGTATTACTATTAGTGAGTCAGTTCCCGTGATAGGGTGGATTTTAAAACATGATTTACTAATGGTAATATCCTTTCATAAAATGATGGATAGACCCAAATACCACTTCTGTCTTAATTGAATCTGTAAGGCGTCTGACTCTGTTCTACTTAGGGTTGCCTTTAGTTTGCTGGTTCTGCCAAGGGGGTGTTACATATCCCAAGCTGAGTATTGTGCATAGTTATTCCATAATCGTTAAAACATAACCCTAAGTCGTTGATCAGTCCAAACCCAATAACGCAACATCAAAGTTATATATTATAATTCTTACTAGAAAATTAAGAAAATAAGAGGAAATAATTTGTTGTCTAGGGTTTTGAGCAGTACCAATTGAAACATTAACTTAAACATATTTGCAACACATGCCACTTTTTTTAAGATTACGGATTCTGTAGCTCGAATTCACTTGAGGACGTCTGTTTTTCTTTTCATTGACGACTTCCCACTTGAACTGGCTTTTATTCTGTAATAGTTTATAGTTCCTTAATATCCTTTTCAATTCCTCATGCTCTGACAATACTGTGAAAATGTTTTGTTATACTCGCCTTTTTGAATCAGAAATGGGAGGCCCCACCTGGTGAGAAGACATAACTTGTGAAAACTCACCTGCGTAATATGATTATTGTACCTAAGATGATTGGAAGCATGGTTGGTGTTTACAATGTCAAGACTTTCAATCAGATTGAAATCAAGCTTGAAATGATTGGGCACTATTTGGCTGAGTTTTCGATATCGTATAAGCCAGTCAAGCATGGACGCCCTGGTATTGGTACCACCCACTCATCGAGGTTCATTCCTCTCAAGTGAAAACTTCTACTGGAAATCTGGATACAAAAGTCATTTCATTTTCAAGGACTGTTTACTTATGTAATGTGAGTATTAAGAATCGTTTATCAGATTATCTTGTTATTATGTATGTTTATGCTTTGATTGTTACGCTTCAAGAAAATTCATGATATGTGGAATAAATGCAACTTACAAGCTTAAATCACAAGGTATTAAAAGCTAGCCCCCCCCCCCCCACCCCCCCAATGTGATTTTATGAAAGGACATCCAGGTATTTCTACTTCTGCTGGCATTTTTAACCAATTAGGCTCTGGAGGATTATTACAATGCGTACTATATTTTTTCTTCAACTTTGCTTTGATAACTATATAAACCATTAACAACATCAATATCTTAATGATTTATATTTGTTTTATTTGAGGACGTCCTACAAATTAGATCATACCTGCATGATAGGTCGCTCATACAAGTCTGAGAACACAATGGATAGATGAATAAGAAACTCATTGTGCTTAAATGTACTAAAAATTATGCTTAAATGTATAGGAAATCCAATTCACTTGTAAATATTCACTTGTAATACTTAATTTTGTTCACATCTTGCAAATATTCACTGGTTTAATTTTCTTGGGTTGATTGTTGAATTCACTTTTAATGGATTTTTTATATTTATGTTGAAATTAAATAACTTATATAGTTTAAATTGTAATCACTTCCCTGTGTTGACATAGGGAAGTGATCTTCAAGGATGCACAAGTCCTATGGGACACTTGCCAAGGGAACTAGATAAAGATCGCTTGTAACGAAAATATTCTAATGCATTTGTTCAACCGAGTGTACAATGTGGAATGGACTCCAATGTTTTGATCGATAGTTTATGCACGTAAACATCTTTCTCTCATTGAAAACACAAAAATAGTGTTCAACCACAAGGAATATCTATCGAGTATGAAAAATTGTGGGAAGTGAGTAATTCCACTAGTGACAAACAATATCTATCGGTTGTGTTTTTCTCCTTGGATTGTATAGTTACATTTGATTGATTTAGTAGATACTATTGGTATGTTATTTTGGTGTTCATGTTGAATTTTCTAATCATTTTGCAGAGGGGGAACTTCAACTAGTTGGAAATTCAGTCCCAGATTTTGAGGTAGAGGTTATATTTAATCAAGAATTCATCAAGGTAACGTATAACATAATTATAAAATATTAATTTCCACGTCCTATGCATATAAACTGTACTTTTTATTTAGTTAAATAATGGTTTTGCACTTGGGGACCTAGTTATCACAGTAGGCCCAGCAAGAGGCACGAACACCTCGCACGGGACCAATGTAACTTGTAGAAAGTGACTGCGTAGTTCCGGGTCTCCCGGTTTGAGAATACGACGATAATTTGCAAAAATCAACACTTAGACTTAAAAACAAGCCGTTGAAGGGTGAAAATCCAAACTAGCCCTCAAACGGCCCCGTAAGAGGCACAAATACCTTGCACGGGACCAATGTAACTTGTACGAACTGACCGCGTAGTCGCGGTTCTCCCAGTTTAAACATATGATGATAATTTGCAAAAATAACACTTAGACTTAAAAATAGGCCGTTAAAGGGTGAAACCCAAACCATTCTCCAAACGGCCGAGTAAGAGGCACGAACACCTCGCATGGGACCAATGTAACTTGTACAAACTGATCGCATAGTTACGAGTCTCCCCATTTAAGAATACGACGATAATTTGTAAAAAACAACACTTGGAGTTAAAAACAAGCCGTTGAATGGTGAAAACCCAAACCATCCCCCAAACGGCCCCGTAAGAGGCATAAACACCTCGCACGGTACCAATGTAACTTGTACGAACTGACCGCGTAGTCGCGGTTCTCCCGTTTTAAGAATATGATGATAATTTACAAAAATAACACTTAGACTTAAAAATAGGTCGTTAAAGGGTGAAACCCAAATCATTCTCCAAACGGACCAGTAAGAGGCACGAACACCTCGCATGGGACCAATGTAACTTGTACGAGCTGACCGCGTAGTTCCGAGTCTCCCCGTTTGAGAATATGATGATAATTTGCAAAAATCAACACTTAGACTTAAAAGCAGGCCGTTAAAGGGTGAAACCCAAATCATTCTCCAAACGGCCCAGTAAAAGGCACGAGCACCTCGCACGGGACCAATGTAACTTGTACGAACTGATCGCGTAGTCCCGAGTTTCCTCCCCGCTTGAGAATATGACGATAATTTGCAAAATCAACACTTAAACTTAAAAACAGGCCGTTAAAGGGTGAAAACCTAAACCAGCCCCCAAACGGACCTGTAAAAGGCACGAAACCTCGCACGAGACCAATGTAACTTATAGGAACTGACCGCGTAGTCACGGGTCTCCCGGTTTGAGAATATGACGATAATTTACAAAAATAACACTTAGACTTAAAAATAAGCCGTTAAAGGATGAAAACCTAAACAGACCCCCAAACGGACCCGTAAGAGGCACGAACACCTCGTATGGGACCAATGTAACTTGTACGAACTGACTGCATAGTCGCGGGTCTCCCGGTTTGAGAATACGACGATAATTTGCAAAAATAACACTTAGACCTAAAAACAGGACGTTAAAGGGTGAAACCCAAATCATTCTCCAAACGGCCCAGTAAGAGGCACGGACACGTCACACGGGACCAATATAACTTGTACGAACTGACTGCGTAGTCCCGAGTCTCCTCCCCGTTTGAGAATATAACGATAATTTGCAAAAATCAACACTTAAACTTAAAAATAGGCTGTTAAAGGGTGAAAACCTAAACCAGCCCCCAAACGGACCCGTAAGAGGCACGAACATCTCGCACGGGACCAATGTAACTTGTAGGAACTCACCGCGTAGTCACGGGTCTCCTGATTTGAGAATATGGTGATAATTTGCAAAATAATACTTAGACTTAAAAACAAGCCGTTAAAGGGTGAAAACCTAAACCAGCTCCCAAACGGACCCGTAAGAGGCACAGACACCTCGCACGTGACCAATGTAACTTGTACGAACTGACCGCATAGTCCCGGATCTCCCGGTTTGAGAATACGATGATAATTTATAAAAATAACACTTAGACTTAAAAACAAGCCATTAAAGGGTTAAAACCTAAGCCAGCTCCCGAACGAATCAGTAAGAGGCACGAACACCTCGCACGAGACCAATGTAACTTGTACGAACTGACCGTGTAGTCACCGGTCTTTCGGTTTGAGAATATGACGATAATTTGCAAAAATCAACACTTAAACATAAAACACAGGCCGTTAAAGGGTGAAACCTAAACCAGCTCCAAACGGACTCGTAAGAGGCACGAACACCTCGCACGGGACCAATGTAACTTGTACGAACTGATCGCGTAGTCTCGGGTCTCCCGGTTTGAGAATATGATGATAATTTGCAAAAATAACACTTAGACTTAAAAATAAGCCGTTACCCAAACCATCTCCCAAACGGATACGTTAGAGGCACGAACACCTCGCACGGGACCAATGTAGCTTGTACGAATTGACCGCATAGTCGCGGGTCTCTCGGCTTGAGAATATGACGATAATTTGCAAAAATAACACTTAGACTTAAAAACAAGCCGTTAAAAGGTGAAAACCTAAAACAGCCCCCAAACAGACCCGTTAGAGGCAAGAACACCTCGCAAGGGACCAATGTAACTTGTACGAACTAACCGCGTAGTCCCGAGTCTCTCGGTTGAGAATATGACAATAATTTACAAAAATCAACACTTAAACTTAAAAACAGGCCGTTAAAGGGTGAAAACCTAAACCAGCCCCCAAACGGACCCGTTAGAGTCACAAACACCTCGCACGGGACCAATGTAACTTGTACGAGCTGACCGTGTAGTCCTGGGACTCTCGATTTGAGAATACGATGATAATTTGCAAAAATCAACACTTAAACTTAAAAACAGTCCGTTAAAGGCTGAAAACCTAAACCAGTCCTCAAATGGACCAGTAAGAGGCACGAACACCTCGCACGGGACCAATGTAACTTGTAAGAACTGGCCGCGTAGTCCAGGGTCTCGCGGTTTGAGAATACGACGATAATTTATAAAAATCAACACTTAGACTTAAAAACAAGCCGTTAACGGGTGAAACCCTAAACCAGCCCCCAAATGGACCCGTAAGAGGCACGAACACCTCGTACGGGACCAATGTAACTTGTACGAACTGGCCGCGTAGTCCCGGGTCTCTCGTTTTGAGAATAGTACGATAATTTGCAAAAATCAACACTTAGACTTAAAAACAGGCCGTTAAAGGGTGAAAACCTAAACCAGCCCCCAAAACGGACCCGTTAGAGGTACGAACACCTCGCACTAGACCAATGTAACTTGTACGAACTGATCGCATAGTCGCGGTTCTCTCGGTTTGAGAATACGACGATAATTTGTAAAAATAACACTTAGACTTAAAAACAGGCCGTTAAAGGGTGAAACCCAAATCATTCTCCAAACGGTCCAGTAAGAGGCACAAACACCTCTCACATGACCAATGTAACTTGTACGAAATGACCGCGTAGTCACGGGTTCTCGGTTTGAGAATACGACGATAATTTGCAAAAATCAACACTTAGACTTAAAAACAGGCCGTTAAAGGGTGAAAACCTAAACCAGCCCCCAAACGGACCCGTTAGAGGCACAAAAATCTCGCACGTGACCAATGTAACTTGTACGAGCTGACCGCGTAGTCCCGAGTCTTTTGGTTTGAGAATACGACGATAATTTAAAAAAATCAACACTTAAACTTAAAAACAGGTCGTTAAAGGGTGAAAACCTAAACCAGCCCCCAAATGGACCCGTAAGAGGCACGAACACCTCGCACGGGACCAATGTTACTTGTAGGAACTGACCGTGTAGTTCCGAGTCTCCCGATTTGAGAGTACGACGATAATTTGTAAAAATCAACACTTAGACTTAAAAACAAGCCGTTAAAAGGGTGAAAACCTAAACCAGCCCCCAAATGGACCCGTAAGAGGCACAAACACCTCGTATGGGACCAATGTAACTTGTACAAACTGATCGCGTAGTCGTGGTTCTCTCGGTTTGAGAATACGATGATAATTTGCAAAAATAACACTTAGACTTGAAAACAAGCCATTAATGGGTGAAACCTAAATCATTTTCCAAACGGTCCAGTAAGAGGCACGAACACCTCGTACGGGACCAATGTAACTTGTACGAACTGACCGCGTAGTCGCTGGTCTCCCGGTTTGAGAATATGACGATAATTTTCAAAAATCAACACTTAGACTTAAAAACAGGCCGTTAAAGGTTGAAAACCTAAACCAGCCCCCAAACGGACCCGTAAGAGGAACGACCACCTCACACGGTACCAATGTAACTTGTAGGAACAGACCGCATAGTCTCGGGTCTCCCGATTTAGCAAATAATAAATATTTATCGTATCAGATTTGAAATTTGCAGATTTTCCAGATTTGTTTCCTATTATTATTATTTTTTATTAATTGAAAAATCTGGCATGATTTTAAACCGTGCCAAAATCGTGCCAACTCATAAAAATGAGAACGCTTATAAAAAAATCTGGCACGCTTTATAACTGTGCCAAAAGCGTGCCAGAAAATAGACAATTTGGCACGATTTCGGCATGTGCCAAAAGCGTGTCAGATTTAATATCTAGCACGGTTTAAAAGCGTGTCAAAAGCGTGCCAGATAAAAAAACTGACACAGTTTAAAAGCGAGCCAAAAGCATGCAAGTTTGGAAAATCTGGCACCCCTGATTCTGGCACGGTTTTGAACCGTGCCAGATTGCGTCTGGCACTATTTTAAACCGTGTCAGTTTCCTATTTTTGGTGTAGTGATAATTGAATCAAACTCAAATGCTCATAAATAATTAAGCGATAAAAGATTCATCACATGCTAACTCCAATAATCCATTCTTCAATAGTAATTAAATAAAATCTGAAATAATCCCAAAGTAAATCCTCTAAACAACTTTGGAACCGAATGGCCTAATAAAATTCAAATGAAGTCTCATAATTAAATACGACTGAAAAGGAAAATCTAACTAAACTATGCCATAAAAGAATAACTCCAGCTACACCTCCGAAAGATAACTCTGATAAACTTATGCAGCTTCTCCAATTCTAATCTTGAAAAAGATTAGTCAACGCATGGGTCAGAGCGAAAGCCTCGAGTAAGAATACACACTACTCCCCTCAAATAGGATCCTTGAATCCAAACAATAGCATTATACGCAATAAATATCACAATAGAATATTTTAAATTAAACGGGATAATTAAATGCGATAATTATAAATCACTAACTACCCACCGAAATCCCATTTATAAAGGCACACCAATAAAATTTTAAATTCCCAAGTCCCGCGATGTTAATTTAATTAAATTAACCATCTTTTATTGTAGTTCTCACTTTTTATTAAAGTGTCACACTTCCCCTTGTCAATCTCCCTATGACCCGTTTAAACTGTCGGCCCCGACACATGACAAGGTTTCACACACGACACGACATAAATCGCCCTCTGGCCCGTTTAAACTGTCGGCCCCGACACATTATGTCGCCAAAAATTTTAATACCCGTTTTTATCTTAGGCATTAATTCTCAATTTCTCAATTTATAATGACCCCACCCTTTTAGTCGATGTGAGATCCTCAAAATACCCCTTAGTCCCATACCTAAGGGTCCCCAGGTTATCAATACGTCCTAACCTATGTATAGGAGAATTTTCTAACATAAATCTTAACTTAGTCTCGTACTTAGACTACCGTAACAACAATAAAGTAATAAAAATCAGCCCACCCTCAAGATGATAAAAACGCAATAATCTACCCTCACTAGTCTCATACCTAGAAGGCGTAAATCATAAAAGGTCTACTCGCTAGTACCATACCTAAAAGGCATCCTAAAGTATAGGGAGAGCAAAATTACCCAACAACCCATCGTCACAAAGGCAATATAATAATACCAAAAAGTCACACAAATATGCATAATAAATCAATGTTCCAAACTACGCATGATAGTCCAATTCAATTAAACCTTTAATTAAATTATCACAACGTCAACAATACACAAATAATCTCATTTAATTATTTTAAATTAAATATACAAAGTTTTCATCATATATACATCAAAACCCAAATTTCGTTATCTCTACATGTATTAAATGAGTTATACGCACCCAAAAGTTATTTATTTTAAAACTAGGATTTTTCTACATGCAACCTATACAAAAAAACCCAAAATCACTCATGAATCTTACGTACCCAAGGGTTATGAATATTATTCAGATTAAAAGATTTAATAAAAACATCCCCATAATTAGTGTCCACTTTTTCTAATTAAGTTACTAATTATTTTTAAGAAAATATGTAATTAAGTATGAAGGCGACACTTAAAACGCATAATACTAAAGAAAAATAATAGAGTATTCATGCCTGTAAAGATAGTGTTGAAAATCTGATTAGAAATCTGGATTCCTTGCAAAAAATTAGCAAAAGAGTGCTCTTAAACAAACTTGATTAAATCCTAATTAAGCCTCTCAAAACTTGTGTCAAAAACTTGATTATGAAGAAGGTTGATGATTATGAGTGAGAGGAAAAATGTTTAGATGTGTTCTCTGGTGAAAAACTGAAGAAAAAATGATTATGAGAAGTCCCCCTTCGGATTAACAAGGTTATATATTGATTAGGAGTCCTAATCCTACACAAATTCTAAAAATAGCTTGTTGCTCCCGTTTTCCGGGAGCGTCGATCTATCAACCCCAAGGCATTGATCGTTCGATCGCCTCCAAAAACTGACAATTCGCCCAAAAATTTATAATTATTTCCAAAAATCATATAAAATCCATTTTAACTCCGATTTTAATTTCGCTTGAAGTTTTATTCTTCTAAAATCATAATCAACATATTTAGCCAATAAAAATTATTAAATTCAAAAATTTATTTTTCCCGAAAATTCCAATTAATTAATTAAAATGATAATTAAAAATACGGGGTGTTACATACTTTTCCAGTAACAAAGAATTTCGTTCTCGAAATTAGACGAAGCATACTCATTCATGCATAAATCTCGTAAAAGGAATAAGGCTCACATATGCCTACCCATAGAATACCACAATTAGGCGCCCATACACCTAAACCACCCAAACGTAATCCTTAACAAAATACGATATATAAATCCTATATATATAGGTATCTAAGAAAGCATCACGTACCGCGATATACCGCTAGCCACGCAACCTATCCTATTTTGACTGAACTTGAGGCACATAGCACCTCCCATAACTGAGATTGGTTGGTGCAGCGACCACCCCTGCGCACCTGGCGCTATCGGTGCTGCTGGTACCCCCTGAACGCTAGTTGCTGCTAAGAATGGAGGCCTCAGTCCTAGCTGTCCCTGAACTCCTTGCCCTTGTTGACCTTGCATACCTTGACCTTGTTGGGCTGGTTCTCCTTGGTTTTGTTGGCCCGCTCTCTTGTAACACTTTGCCGCTGGATGTCCTACTTTTCCACATATAAAGCATTTAACCCTAAAAGGTCCGAAACGCCTAGTATTGGCTTGCTCCTCTCCTTGACCTTGTTTTTCCTGATTGGTCCTCTGCCTCTTCCATGTTTGATCATTGTGACCTTTATTCTCACCTGTCTGTCCATTAGACTCTTGTCTCTTTCCTAACTTCTTTTGATAACTGGCCTTCTCTTACCATAACAACATTGCGACATCCACCACCTGAGCATAAGTAGTGTATACCGGATTCCCCAACACCATTTGCCTAATCGACCAAGACAATCCATTAATGAAACACTCCATCTTCTTAAACTCAGTGCTAACCTCCTCTGGTACAAACATAGATAGATTGGTGAACTCCTGTTCATACTCGACAATTGATTTTGAACCTTGATCCAAATCCATAAATTCTCTCTTCTTTGCGTTTCTAATTGCATATGGAAAGTACTTATTATTGAACTTGATCAGAAACTCTGCATATCCCAACTGATCTCTCTTCTCTGATGTGGTGGCACTCTCCCACCATTGTAACGCATCCCTTGTCAGCTTCAAAGTTTCTAACATCTGCTTATGCACATCCGTGCAGTCCACCATCCTCAAATGCCTCTCCATATCCCTCCTCCACTAGTGAGAAACCGTTGGGTCAGATCCCCCTCCAAAGGTGGGAGGATTGCCCTTAAAGAAACTGGTCCTCACCCAATCCCAAGTTGAGACGGGTGTACTCCATTGTTGCACCTCTAAAGTCACCCCTCTCTGTCTCCCCATCTCCAAACCAGCCGTTGTGGCCTCACAAATGATAGCCGCTAACTCCTCGGCCTCCAAAGTAATCTGACGCCGCCTCTCCTAAGCCACTGGGCCAGAAACAGACTCCTCTCTCCTACTCCCATTCTCCTTGTGTTCTCCATCTGAAAAGATAGGAACAAAAACAACATCAGACTCGGAATGACTAAGAGTATGAATCATCAAAACGAAATCAAAGATAAGCAACGCGAAAGCTAAAACGGACTCATAACCTACGAGACCTAAGACCATGCTCTTATACCATCTATCACACCCCGCCTAATTCTGGCGTCGGCCGCCACCAAAACTATGCCGGGCGTGAGTAAATAAATACCATTCTTAGCACGAGACATAAATAAACCAGTCCATAATATACATAATTGAATTAAACTCAAAAGCTAATAAACAATTAAGCGATAAAAGATCCATCACATGCTAACTCCAATAATCCATTCTCCAATAATGATTAAATAAAATCTGAAATAATCCCAAAGTAAATCCTCTAAACAACTTTGGAACCGAATGGCTCAATAAAACTCAAATGAAGTCTCATAATTAAATACGACTGAAAAGAAAAGTCTAACTAAACTATGCCATAAAAGAATAACTCCAGCTGCACCTCCAAATGATAACTCTGATAAACTTATGCAGCTTCTCCAATTCTAATCCTGAAATGATTAGTCAACGCATGGGCTAGAGCCAAAGTCCCGAGCAAAAATACACACTACTCCCCTCAAATAGGATCCTTGAATCCAGACAGTAGCATTATACTCAATAAATATCACAATAGAATATTTTAAATTAAACGGAATAATTAAACGCGATAATTATAAATCACTAACTACCCACCGAAATCCCATTTATAAAGGCACACCAATAAAATTTTAAATTTCCAAGTCCCACGATGTTAATTTAATTAAATTAACCAGCTTTTATTATAGTTTTCACTTTTTATTAAAGTGTTACACTTCCCCTTGTCAATCGCCCTCTGACCCGTTTAAACTGTCGATCCCGACACATGACAAGGTTCCACACACGACACGACCTAAATCGCCCTCTTGCCCTTTTAAACTGTCGGCCCCGACACATTATGTCGCCACAAATTTTAATACCCGTTTTTATCTTAGGCATTAATTCTCAATTTCTCAATTTGTAATCATCCCACCCTTTTAATCGATGTGATATCCTCAAAATACCCCTTAGTCCATACCTAAGGGTTCCTAAGTTATCAATACGTCACAACCTATGTATAAGAGGATTTTCTAACATAAATCTTAACTTAGTCTCGTATTTAGACTACCGTAACGACGATAAAGTAATAAAAAAATCAGCCCACCCTTAAGATGATAAAAACGCAATAATCTACCCTCACTAGTCCCATACCTAGAAGGCGTAAATCATAAAAGGTCTACCCGCTAGTCCCGTACCTAGAAGGCATCCTAAAGTATAGGGAGAACAAAATTACCCAACAACCCATCGTCACAAAGGCAATATAATAATACCAAAAAGTCACACAAATATGCATAATAAATCAATGTTCTAAACTACGCATGATAGTCCAATTTAATTAAACCTTTAATTAAATTATCATAACATCAACAATACCCAAATAATCTCATTTAATTATTTTAAATTAAATATACAAAGTTTTCATCATATATACATCAAAACCCAAATTTCGTTATCTCTACATGTATTAAATGAGTTATACGCACCCAAAAGTTATTTATTTTAAAACTAGGATTTTTCTACATGCAACCTACACCAATAAAACCCAAAATCACTCATGAATCCTACGTACCCAAGGGTTATGAATATTATTCAGATTAAAAGATTTAATAAAAACAGCTCCATAATTAGTGTCCACTTTTTCTAATTAAGTTACTAAGTATTTTTAAGAAAACATGTAATTAAGTGTTAAGGAGATACTTAAAACGCATAATACTAAAGGAAAATAATAGAGTATTCATGCCTGTAAAGATAGTGTTGAAAATCTGATTAGAAATCTGGATTCCTTGCGACAAATTAGCAAAAGAGTGTTCTTGAACAAACTTGATTAAACTCCAATTAAGCCTCCCAATACTTGTGTCAAAAACTTGATTAAGCCTCCCAATACTTGTTTAGAAGTGTTCTTTGGTGAAAAACTGAAGAAAAAATGATTATGAGAAGTTCCCCTACGGATCAACAAGGTTATATAGTGATTAGGAGTCTTAATCCTACACAAATTCTAAAAACAGCTTGCTGCTCACGTTTTCTGGGAGGGTTGATCGATCGACCCCCAGGCGTCGATCGATCGATCGCCTCCAAAAACTGACAGTCCGCCCAAAAATTTATAAGGGACAATTATTTCCAAAAATCATATAAAATCCATTTTAACTCAGATTTTAATTCCGTTTGAAGTTTTATTCTTCTAAAATCATAATCAACATATTTAGCCAATAAAAATTATTAAATTCAAAAATTTATTTTCCCCAAAAATTCTAATTAATTAATTAAAATAATAATTAAAAATACGGAGTGTTACACTTACATAGGAAAATAAGGCACCCAAGAGAAGGGATTGAGGATAAAAACTATTAGTATACATTTTGTTCACGTCTAAAAGTAAAAAAACAAAAAATATTCTATTAGAAACAAACATAATTGTGGTCGCGCAAAGTGTTGGGAAAACTTGTGTGATGCTTCAAATGTAGTGATGTTGGAGACTTGTGTGACACTTCAAGAGTAAGTATCTTACAAAAGAAATATAATAAAATAAACGAAAAATAAGTTATGTTCCAACTTAGATATTGCGTGGAGTATGGCCACATTTTGTTGTAGAAAACAAGATTATTTTCTCAAAAAAATATCCATGAAAGATAGAAAATGGAAAATGCAGTCTATTTTTTTCGATTTAGAAAACTGTCTTTAAATTTTCTAGAAAATTGGGAAAACACAATTAGACTGTTTTCTACAATTTTCCTTTAAATTAAAATTGTATTTAGACTAACCACGACATTCTCCAACATCACGACTACATCACAACCGCCATTACCGCACCATTACCGTAATGGTGGTTGGGTGGTGAGGCTGCACTTGAGGTTGGGGGAGTGTTTGTAGAAAAATATATAAATTGAGCTTTATTTTTATTAATTGAATAAGTCTTCTATCTTTCTAAAATTGTCCATGGGAAATGAATAAATGGAAGACGCTTTTCACAAATAAATGGACCCATCTTTTTTCTGCCTTGATAAGATACATGGGCCAGCTTGTCATTGTGCAGTTTTTGCATGTCAGTATATATGACAAAATGTCTTGGGCATTTTACATAGAGTAATTAATACGAACTAATATGGACACAATTCGTCAGTTTATACATACGATTCTATACAAATTCTATGTATTCATAGAATTTTCGTTTTACATACTACTAGTACTCAAAAATTGCATAATGCCTTGTTTGCCCCAATTGGAGATTGTCTAAGTTGGGAATACCCAAAACAAGGTAATCCAAAGCTAATGCATTAGGCCTGCTAAGTGGTCGGCCAATCCGCCAAGTGATATAATTTCAAGACATGGATTTTGAGTCCGTACAACTGATCTAGAATTGGCCCAGCTATACAAATCAAGTTGGGCTTGAATTTGGTTTTAGCCTGTACTCAATTTTTTAAGTCATGATGAAGATCTGTATTCAACTTTGTGGGTTACATAACGTTTTTTTGTTAAATTAAATTTGTGTGAGTTCGTTACATAGTTTTAACTTCGTGAGGTTGTTATTATGAATCTGAATCAGTACATGTCTCCTATTCAATTCTACTATAACCTAGAAGCAGATAGATGGCTAACTAAAAGTCTGCGGGTTATTTTATAAAAAAATATTCGAGTTTTGATCCCATTAGTTTTGTCCATTTTGAATTAACCTTCAATTAAAAATTATTGTAGGATTACCCCCATTTTCACTTTTTTGAAAAAAATGTGTTGCTAAAAGTATCAAAAAATTCAAGAAGTATTGCTAAAAGTGAATAATGAGGATTAATATTATAATAGTTTTTAATTGTTGGTTAATTCCAAACGGATAAAACTAATGGGGGTCAAAATCTAAATAATCCTTAAAAATCAGATACATCTGTCCACAAAAAATCGACCCAACCAACTTACGTACAACCCTGCTTTTCAATCAAAATTTAGGGTAACAATCTGGATATAAATTTAAAACCAGCATGTTTACTAATTGTATTACCATGTCGCATCATATTCAAGTTGTATTACCGTGCTGGCGAGGCGACATTTAAAATAACACAAAGTAAAAGATTTTTTTTTATTTTTTTATATGGAGGGTTATTCATCGCGATCAGCTTCCGCATTTTGTCTACCGAATATCAAGTGACACGCACGACTGAGTTTTGTTCCACTTGACCACTTTGAGCACGAATTATAGCATTAGTCTTGGCCATGGGCTGGGAAACCCGTTGAAGCCAAACATTTTAAGCCAATGGCCCATGGGCTAAGGGAATAAACCACTTTAAATCAAGTTGCGTTTAAGTTTTGTTAAAACCCTCTCATGTAAAAGATGCCTTTGAACTTTGTCGGTCAAATAATGCTTGACATAGTATTTTTTTTGCTATATTGCATTTTTCTGAATTAGTTTTTTTTTTTTTTTTTTTTTTTGTAATGTTGTTAATGTGTACCCATCTCTCTCTCTCTTTCTCATTTTATTAGAATCTAAAGAGAAATAATATATCGAAAGAACTAATAGTCTACATATTTTGTACAAAAATAAAATACATATATCAAAACAAAATTGGCACCCCCAACAAATTTTTTTGGATGGGGTGGGTTGGAGTGGATTGGCCTAGAGTTGCATATTTTTCTGGACCGAATTTGGGCTAAACATTATCATTATGAGGTCACAAGCCCAGCTAAGCCAAATCAGACCTATGTACAATCCTTACATTTCCTTCTGTTAGATTTTCAGTGAAAGGCACTATGACTTTGGATAATATTTCCTATTTAATGGATGCTAAATAATAAAATAAAAGGTTACAAATATAATTTTTCCCATAATTTTTGAAATATCCTCTGGGCACATCTAATTAATGAACCACAACAATATAGTAAAACACGTGGCAAAGGTTGTAAAAAAATATTTATGACACTTTTGAGGATCAAAGTATATTAGTGTAAATTTTGAGATCCAAAATAAAATACAAAATATGAATAAGGGCTAAAGTCCATATCATCTTTTCTCTCTCTTTTTTATTTATTTTTATTTTTTTATATTATAACTTATGAAGCACGGGCATTTTGTTAGAGGTGACATACTTGTGTCGGATACTCCCGCAAATATGACACTCGTATAACACTCCTCCGACACTCTACCGAGACGCCACGCGGCGTATCATACTAATTTGGTATTTAAAAAAGTTGAACATTTCTAAGACACTCCACGGACAATTCTAGAACACTTTTGAGACTTAGTTGACCCATTGAAGTTATTATTAATTTTTTGTTTATAATGGGTTCTTTTTGTCTATTGATTGATGTAAGACTATACGTGCATATATAACTATTAAAAAATGATTTAAATATTTTTTTATTAAACATTTGACCGTGTTAGGTGTTGTTTGCTTTTACCTCTGACCTATTCAGACTTAAGAGGTTCTCTGAAGTCTAAATCTGAAATCTCTATACATACATTCATTCAAAGGTTCACTGATTTAGATTTCAGACTTCAAATTACAGATTCGGATGAAAAAAAACAAACGCAACCTTATGTGTTGTTTGTTTTTACCTCATAAGTCTGAATCTGAACCATTCAGATTTAAGAGGTACCAAAAATTATTTGTTTTTTTAAATGATTAAGAGGCTAACGGTTATATTTGACCTTTAATGATTAAGAGGTAGAGTTACATCTGAAATTTGAATCTGAAGTCTAAATCAATCTAAATACATTCATAGGTACATTCAGATTATAAAACAAACATATTTTTTTAGATTCAGATTTCAAACTTCAAATTCAGATGAAAAAACAAACGCAACCTTAATCTAGATAATTAGATAATTAGTTTGACTACAATTTTTTTTAATATAAAGGGATTAAACTATATATGAAATTTTACATAAAAATATCTATTTGTATCCGTGTCCCCATCACGCCGTGTCCTAATTTTTTAGATTTTTAATACCACCGTGTCCGTGTTGTGTTGAAGGGGACACCCGTATCTATGCTGGATAGATTATTACCAACGCTATGAATGCTTACCATGTTTTGAGGCCCAAATAGCTAAAAGCGATGTTTTATAGCATCTTCCAAACACATCTTAAACATGGTCAATTGTACCGCTTGATTGACCTTTATTTCTTCCATTATAATATAGCGTAGAAAACAAGCAACCAAACCTAATGGTCTAAAAAGCTTGCGCAATACAAGTTAGAAAACAATAACAGATAAGAACATTTGACCACCACCAAACAGTCAGCAGCTCTAAATTTCCAATGGGGTACTCTATCTCCCAAGTGGCTGGTTTTTGGCTAAAGTCCAAGATACCTCCCTCAACTTTCAACTTTTGCAAATAACCCCCTGAATATCCACTCAAAACCACTTGAACTATGCATTTTGTTATATATATACCCTTTGGGGGACTATTTATTGACTTTTTGGTGACATATAAGGAGCTTCTTGCAACAAAATACATAATTCAAGAGGGTTTTGCATAATAAATAGTTCATAGGGGTTTCTTGCAAAACTTTAAAAACTCAGGGGGTTACACTTTGGCCGCGGTTTTTCAATTCATTTGCTTCTTTACACCTAAAGCAACACACCCACTTGTACCACTTGCGTAAAAAAACCAAACTTGTATATAAATATCAACCAACACATTAACTAAAAACACAAAAGTCTCTTTTTATATACTTGTGTTCGTTCCTATGGTTCTTTTGATACAAAAACTTGGTATTTCTCTTAAACACACATCCAAACTGGATTATCACCATCACCACCACCACAACAACCACAACCATGACCCTTATTTAGAAGCTTTTCGATCCGAAATATCGAATTGTTTATGCCAGCTATTATTAAATCCGAAACCCGGTTCAGATTTTTTGTCCTTAAAATGGATACAACAATGTTTTGAATTACTACCCATTATCAACAAGGCTTTTGCAAAGCTAGTTGTTGATATAGACTATCCTATTAGTAAATGGGAAGGTGGTTCCATTGATGAGTATCTCAACTATAGCCTAAATTTTCTCCAACTACTCAATTCCATAAGTTCTTCTCTATCTCAATTAAGCCAATCGCGTCTTTCGATCTCTCATGCGTTAAGCCTTATCAAAGATTCACCAAATTCAGCAAGGGAGAAACTTGGAAAATTTGAATTTTCGTCGAAAAATGTAAGCAAGGAATTGAAAGTGGAGGGAGAAAAAAGGACTTGTTATGGCAAAGAAGGGGTTGTACATGAAGCTTTAGCGGTTTTGAATACGAGTGTATTGTTTATATGCGGGATTGTTTTATCCGGTTTAAGTAGTGATTTTAAGCCTTATATGGTGATCAAGAAAGCGTTACACGGGTTTGTTGATTCTTCGTTAAAGGATTTAGATTCGAAAATTGGCAAAGAGATAATGGAGAAAGGTGGTATTGTGAAGGAGATGAAAGAAATAAATGAAGCAATATCTTTGCTGGTTTTGGTTAATGGGGAAGATGATAATTGTGTAAAGGATTTGGAAAGAAAATTGGAGGTGTTTGAGAAGGTAACAAAGAGTGTAGAAGAAGAAGGGGATAGAATGTTTTCAGATGTTCTGGCTTGGAGAAATGAATTGATTGAGAGTTATAGAAGCAAAAAAAATAGCAAGGACTGATTTCTTCTGTGTATATTTATTGTAACTGCTTGTTTCTGTATACAGATTGTGTGTATTGATGGAATTCAATTTATATAAAGTCAAATTATTAGTTTTGTAATATATACTCAATGACTCATGTACATATTTTTTCTAATTTGCATCAAAACAAAAGAATAGTACATAATTTTTTTTTCAACAAATTGGCCCTTGAGATAATGGCATAATTAAATTTTATCTCTAGAAGTTCAAAACTGAAACTTACCATTCATGTGCATCAACCACTTTTACTTTATGCAGTATATGTTGTTGTGGGGTAAGTTTAAATTTTAAACTTCTTTAAGGGTAAGTCTAATTATGCAATTTCTTAAGGGTTAAAGTAAATAAAAAGAAAAAGATAGAATGAAAAAGCAGAGCTGCATGTAAACAATCAATATTGTATATATGCAATATATACAGATGAAAAAAATGAGATAAAACATTAAAATTTGATTTACACAACATTCTAATGCTACATAGTTGCAAACTTCCAGCTAATTTTTTTCGTGGAAATAAAGTATATCAAAAGGGTGAAAAATTATTGATAAAAAAGGTTATTTGAGTTAACCCCCATTTTTATTATTGGTTTGGCAGTACACCTCTGTTTTGAAAGAAAAATTATGCATTAGGCCCCTGTTTTGTTACTTTCCTTCAAATATGTTACTATTTCTCAGAGTTTGTTACTGATTTTGCAATACCCCCATTTGATGCTATCCCATTAAATGGCCTTTTTCAGCGGAACACTCGTTTTGCTTTTGAACAAGCATCATGTGTTGCCAAACTAGTCACAAAAATGAGGAGTGAACTCAAATAACGGTGAAAACGAAATATAACAAAAATAGTGATCAAAGTGGAAATAGTTTAAAAAATTAGTCACATATTGGCGTAATTAACACTAAGATTTAAAAATGCGTAATTTCCAAATATGCATAGCATATAAAGAGTTAAGACCAAGTAAAACTTATTAAAGGAGTACTTTTTCTCCCTATCTCCAGACCCTAAAGAAAACCTCAAACATCAAAAGGAAAGGTTTGTAGTCTCATTTCCATCTATAGACTCATATAAAGGTCTTAAAGTTTGTTAAAATAAGTAAATAAGTATAATAGAGTAAAACTGATTTCTATTGTAAGAGGGGAAAGAGATCATCAAGGGAAAAAGGTCACGAGTCCATTTGTCTCTCAGAGGTGCAGAAAATGAGTCTCTCTCTCAGGTGCCCTCCTCTTTTTAGGAACATCAGATGGAAGCCTGAACATCAAAACGTTATATCAGACAATTGAACTATAATAACAGATAATCAAACATTAATCTAGTTTAGACAGTAGCACATAAATTGTTGCAACATAATTGGAGTTTCAAACATTTGATATGATTTGTTGCAATTGTTTGGTCTCTAATGAAAACAAGAAAAGGTATTACATGAAAGGAAATGGAATAGCAAAGATAGATATTAATCGAAAGTATTGTGACGTATTCGTAATTATGTTATATAGTGCTCTACTATATGTTCCCTACCCTTGTTTCCTTTTCTATTTAAATGTTGTTTGCTTTTAGTTATTAAGTCTGAATCTGAATCCCGTTAGAGTTTGAAGATTTTAAATGTTGTTTGTTTTTTCATTTTATGTTTCAATCTATATCCCTTTAGAGTTTAGAATATTTTTAGAGGCTAACACAATTATATTCTTTCTCAGTCAATGATTGGAAGGTAGTAATGAGACTACGTAATTGGAGTAAATCTAACAATTACATATATGGGGTACCTCAAATATCATACAACCAAGCAGGGGGGGAGGCGGGACAGTATTAAAACAAAATCCTAAAGAATGTTTTTTGAGATCCTTTCCATAAAGGGGTGCCAAATTATTGGACACTAAAAATAAATTTAGGTGAAAGGAAAGAAAATTACCCCAATTGCAAGGTTGTGTCTGTATCTCCATATTCTCCGGCATTTGCACTAGAACTGGCACCGTTTTTAACCAGGAAATTATTCCTTCGCATTGGAAAGAATTCAAGGTAATAGGGAGGAACTAAACCTTCAAGGTCCTTAACCTACAGTAAATATAAAAAAGGACAAAAAATAAAGGGTTAAAATTAGAGGTAAAATTTACATTACGATTCAGAGCTTTATTCTCCATCATAACCTGCTGTTCCTACACAATAAAACAAAGAAAACAATATATTTTAAATCCAAATGAAGAACAAATAAATTTTCTCCAGTTCTGTTAATATGAATATAATTACTTCTGTTGTATGCAGAAATGTAGTTTACCTTCAATTATTATGAAGTTAGAATAGTTGTAATCTCAGTGATCAAGATTAAGGTTTTAAATCAAATATGTAACAAATATGTGATGCACTTTAATTACCTGAACTGTTGATTGCTTTAGCTGTTCCATTAGTAACTCCTCCTGAAATAGTAGAAAATTCTGTTTAGCCCTTCAAATTGTATCTTAAACAGATGCTGTTAATAAGACTGTTGAACCTTAAACTTTTGTTTAAACTTCATTCGATTAAAAATAGAATTTATGATTTTGGTATCTTTTTCGTCCCTTAATGATTAAAGTTTTGCCACAAAAGATAACATTCAGCTTCGGAAAAGTAGTCTAAATTAAATCTTAAAACGCAGCAAATCTATAAATAAAAATTAATGAGGTACCAAGGTAAAACAGATCCGCGAAGAATATAGAATATACATGACCTTTTTCTCCATCACAGATATTAAGCCGTGATTTACTATTTGCTCCAGCTGTTGCAAATCTTTAACTCCACTAATATCCTTATCATAAACCCCCCTACACCATCAAAATCGTAAATACAACAAAATTAAGGTGTTTTGTCAGAATGTTGGAAAACCTAGTGATAATGTATTCTGATAGCTAATATAAGACTTACAATTTTCTGGATTTTATCTTTACAATTTCGCCTCTGAGAGTGTCCACCTCCTTAGGCTCCTCCTACATTGACATGATGAGGGAAAGGTGGATAAAATTAGAAATATAAAATTCACCTTTCAACATTGATAAGCCTTTGTACAACCATACACAGTGAAAATAATGATCAATAAAATATTATTCTGATCATTATATCCTCTGATGAGTATCTATTTGCTTAAAAGGCCCCCCAAAATTTAACGTATAATCGATTCTGATGAGTATCTATTTGCTTAAAAGGCCCCAAAAAATTTAACGTATAATCGATTCAATTTGTGGCTATTAATACAAAAATAAAGAAATCAATGACGTAGGCACTGCAATCGTAATGACCCGTGGGACACAATACATGTAGGGTGTCTTCAACAGTTCTCAGAAAAGGCCAGAATAAAGAACACCTAGATTTCATTACGCTAATCCAGTTAGTGAACAATTGAAAGCTCACAGCTATAATATCATTGTGGAGGTTATGGACAAATAGATTAGGGATATCCTTCCACATCTTAAAAAGAAATCCCAGTTTTCTTTTATCCATGGAAGGAAAATTTTGGATATTGGCCTGGTGTCTTTTGAAACCATTCATCTATGGGGAGAAAAAATTATGGATCCCCTGGCCTGGCTACTTTAAAAGTAGACAACATGGTCATAAGATAGGGTGGAGTGAGTATATCTTCAATAAATAAAAGACAAACTATATTTTAACCTCACCCTATTTGGATCTCTTGAACTACAAAATGTGTTTCATTGGTGGAGTATTCCGTTATTATTAACAAAGTCCCGATAGGAAGCCTGGGGCAGGAGATCCATTATCCTCATCTCTCTTTATTTTATTCACAGAGGGGTTATATCTACGATTACAGATGTTAAATCTCATAGTCACCTCAGAAGACTGTTTCGAGAAGTAGACCTGCTCCACTGTTACCTGGAATGCTCAAGTACTGGATACGGCTATCGGTACGTGGTACGCTACTGTGATTAGTACACGGTACATTGGGAGTAAGCTTTGTCGGGACACCATGCACTTTAAACTGTTAACTGAATCGTTTTGGTTACCATATAAAGTGTATATACAGCTATATACACACACACACACGAACTCAAAACTTTTTATTTATCTAAATTAGGTTTTTGTATTGGGCAATTAGTTTAGGGTACCTATCTTTCTGTAAATATGCTCAGGATGAGGAATATCAAGAGAACTTTGTAGAATATATGTTGCCTTTCTTGTTTTTCTTCATTATTTTCTTGTTCTCTTCTAAACAAAAGTGGTATGAGTACCTAGTAGCTTATGATTCGAACTCGTCAGTGCATTACTCAAGGGGGGAAGACAGTATCACTGCTCCCAGATCAAGCGGTTTCCTCAGACTTATTAGAAACAAGATTAGATATGAAGGCCTTACTGTTACTATTTATGGGATGAGGAAGTGTTTAGCTCTTCATTAGTTAAGAAGCTAAAGACATTCTTAGAATCCAAAAAATTGGTCTTCAACATCTGGATTCTCTAGTATGGCATCATCACACATCTTAAGTGTTTATTCTGCAAAATCTGGGTATAGGTTGACTAAATCATCCCCATGACTCCATTGTCTTCTCATTGTTATCTCCATGATATGTCGAAGGTTATGCAGAAGTTAAAGGTTTCAAATTAAACTTCAATCTTCCTTTACAGTTGCGTTAAATTGTTTTTCCACCTAATTGACTTATTCCATCAAAACTTCCCATTACACCATATTGCGTGATAGGTGAGAACAAGGTGGGAGACACTAAACATGCACTTGTCCATATGCTGAGGCAGTTTGAATGTCTTGTAGGCTTTGTACCTTTTTTTCCTAGATACAGACATCTTCATCTTTCTGATGCTTGCACAAAGATGGCTAATTCATGCCTCAAAGGGAACTCCAATTACTTTTGGTAACTGCATGGTTCACATAGTTTGATAGTACTCGGGATTCTAAGGTGGGCTTTTGTATGTGTCCGTAGCTTCTGATTGACAAAGCTGAAACTTTTCTCAATTCCTTTCTCTATCTTGTTGGCCATTCCCCATTAAACCAGACAACTCTTCACATGATTGGTTAACACGAAAGGAACACAACACAATAAAAAAATATTCACAGGTTTTTTATTTTTCTTTGGTTTATATTATTAATATGTTGAGACACTAAATACACTTAAAAAAAGAGTGACCTGAACCCGAAACTACACGTCAAGAATCTGTTATACACGGCCCATTCTCCACCATTATACACATCAATCCGACCCGACCCTACCCGACACACATGCTGCTCAATAAGACACCATCAAATCGACAAAGTGGCCCTAGATTCCTCAGGATCTAGTGCTATTATCGGCAATGGTCCTGTGGTTATTGTGCGAATCAAGTCTTCTTGGCCTTTTCTGTCTCCTGCCTGGAATTTCGTTGCTGATGCTAAGAATTTCTTAGCTCATTCTCCAAATATATCACTTAAGCATATTCCTAGATCTGCTAATCATGTTTCTCAAGAATAGACCTTTGATTATTTACTATTAGAGATTAATCTTTAATTTTATTTTGGGTTTATCTTCAAGATAAACGATTGGATGGAAATTTAGAGACACCTGATATAGCCTAGGGAAAGAACACTGAAAAAAGACTCGCCTATCTAATGATCTTTCCATGAATCCCCATCACCACCACCACTGAACATGCGTTTTGAAGATTCATATCCAAAGGTAGTTCAATTGAAAAGAAAAGACAAGGAATGGAATTTTGGCAAAATATAGATATGTGATACAAAAGTTGACATCCACTTTATTTCTTCAAAAAGAACTCCATTAAAGGGCATGTAGGAGACACTAACATATGTCAGAAGTATATCACAACAAAAAGCAAAAATTACACACGAAGATGATCTTGTACCTCTTCATTGCCTTTTACTAAAGAAGTCTTTGATGCAGCCACACACTTTTTGTATTTTGAAATCATTTGCCTCATGCTGCAACAGAAAAGAATATATTAGCAGTGGTAACAGGCAACCTAAACAGGAGATGTAAAAGTCATGATGTTTTTTATTAAATCCTTTTGAACTTCGTGTCTCTATTATGATTTTCTTTTAACATTAGAATTGGTTCAGCATCAACTCTCCGGTCACTGATTATATTGTAACAGTTACAGATGACAATTCTTAACATGACTTGAAGAGGTTAAGGGGATCGGTTTAGCCTCAACAGGTTTAGACCGTTAATGAGTTGACTCAAAAGGCACATTATGCAATTGAGTAGCACAAGCATAATTATACATTACACGCCTCACTACATTCACATAGGTAATCAGAAATCTAATTTTTTTTCTTATGATTCTATACGTAAAATCATGATGTCTGTAACGATCTTCCGTTTGTGAATGTTGTGTCGAGTTATTGCATATAGTTCTAACTTATTGAATTTGAATTTTGTATTTCCTGGTGATAATTGTTTGTATATGAGTCATAAAACTTTTGGCTTTCAAGCTTCAAGGTCCTATTTGTTTATTATTTTTTCTTAGAACAAATTTAAATTTCTAAAGGCATTGAATCTTTATTTTAAAAAGATCAAGGGTCTGAACGACTCAATATCAAGATGTTGCAGCGTACGGGTTCAAACTGCGGTACGAAAATATCAAATTGAAACATAGTGAAATTGATTTTACAGAAAAACTGTTTTAAGTGCTTCTTAGGAAATCCATCCTAACATTGCTTTCCAATCCTTAAGATGAATACGAGTAAAGTTCAAGGTATTAAGACTAATTTTGTTCTTAACAATGCCCTTGTTAAACAGAGTATCAGTCTCAAGTAATAATAAATATTTCCCACAAGCATGATCATCAATGACAAAGGGATTATCATCAAACACCTACAAATACAGAAATCTATGTAACATTTTTTTTCCTCAATTGCAGATAAGCTAAATAAGGGAAATTTCGACTTAGATACCTCGCTAATGGTCGAAATTACACTCTAGCACTAAAACAATTGGTTTATTAGATTTTAGTACTTTTTCTTTGCTAAATTTACGCTTCTAGGCCTGTTTGGTTCCAGATAAATTATTTTCAAAGTGGTGAAAAGTAAAGGTGAAATATGATTTCACATATTCAAAATTAATTTTTTGGTCGTTTGGAGTAATTAGTAAGTGCATGTGCAATGATAACTTTGAATAAAAATGGTCTAGAAACTTTAGTCCAGATAGGTACAAATATTTTCACCATTTTCTTTATCCTACATTAAAAATATTATTTGGAACCTCAATGCTGAAAATCCAAGTATAGTCTTTTTATCACCTCTCAATTTTGAATGGTTCAGATCCAAAAACAAAGAAATCTTAACATTTTTTAACAAATCTCTAACTATATTAAAATTTTGTAAAAACCTGGGCCGTAAGCTTTGGGCATGCTTTCCAAAGGTCATTAGTTCGAGTCCTCACAAGGGTCATTGGGTTCAACAGAGCTCATGAAATATAGTCGGGGGAAGCCCGAATACCCACCTTTATTAAAAAATAAAAATTTGTAGACTATGTATGTCAAAGAGATTTTAGAAAAGGGGGTATAAATCAAATAATGCATTAAAAAGTATAGATTAAGGATTAAGTAAAAAAAATCCTAAATATTTTGTATACGTAACGCAAAAGTTGCCCATGCAGTAAATATTTAACCGAACCAAATAGAGGGAAAAAAATAGGCAAGACTTACTTGAAAGAGACATATCGTTGAATATAAAAACATCCCATCAATAATAACAATCACACACACAAATATGTAAAGAAGTTAATCACCTAGAAGTAGAAAACTCATAAAGTTCCCCTGTGCTTGAAAAGATAATAATAGCAACTTCAGCATCACAGAGAATAGAAAGTTCACGGGCTTTCTTAAGCAAGCCTTCATGTCGTTTGGACTTTGTAACATGCCCACCTCTATTCACATTCTCAATCTTCCCTTCACCCGTTTTCTTGTTTTCCATTCTAAACAAACGGAAGAAACAAGATAAACTCTTTGGAGAATAAGATAGGTTAGTTATATATAGAAGAAAATACAGAGACGTGAAGGTGTTTTAAGTTTTAACTCAGATGGAAAAAGCCCACGGAAAGGAACGTAGACGTGCTCCTTTCCTTTTTCTGAAAGGTTTAGTTATGGCCGGTAAAGTGTAAAAACTAAGGTCGTTATCTTCCTATCAACTCCTATTTTTATGCCACTTTTCCTAATATCAAGTCCTATTTACATGCCACCTTTCCTAATAAGCTTATCACAATAATTTTTACTTAATAGATTCTATTTGTATATATACTGAATATTACATATGTTTACAAATAGAACCTATTGAAATAATTTTATTTTTCATGAAACGTGATGTAGCAAAAATTTTTTTTAGAATATATTGAACTACATACTTTGTAAACGAGACTAATTGATAAAAAACCCAATATTAAAATAGTAATCTCAAGAGACCCAGTATTTGAATTTAATTTTGAAACACAATAGGTCGACAAAATATTAAAGTCAATCATCCTATCAAGTCCTATTTACATGCTACATTTTCTAATAAACTTATTACAATATTTTTTACTTAATAAGTTCTATTTGTATATATAGTGAATATTCACGTATGTTTACAAATAGGACCTATTGAAATAATTTTTTTTTCATGGGACCTGATGTAGCAATTTTTTTTTTAGAATCTATTGAACTACATACTTTGTAAACGAGACTAATTGGTAAAAAATTCAATATTAAAATAGTAATGTTGGTTATGAAAAAAGAACAATCAACATTTTTTCAGTAAAAATAGTCACTATTTTTTATAAGTTGATTTTATCTTTAGTAAAATATCAATTCTACCTCATATTTGAAAGTGTAAAACAATATTTATCCTCCAACCACAAAACCTTTGCATCTTCGATCGCCGATTTTTTTTTTACCTTCGGTTACTGGAGGGCTTTCAGTCGACGATGCTCCGGTTGAGAAACAATAAATATAAATTTTCCATCTAAAAAATACAAAAAATTTAATTGATTTTTTAACTTCTCAACCACCATAAAAATTTCACTATTTGGCATCTTACCTTCTCGCCAATCCCCAAACTTCTGAACTACAAATCAAAATTTGCAATTTTTTCATTGCAAAATTTATTTTTGCAGAGTCAAATGCAACAACATTTTTTCATAGTTTAAAACTGCAAATTTTAATTTTCATTATAAAATCTTTTGAATCCCCAAAATAAAAATAATGTCAACACTTACTATCTTCTTATCTGGAAACCTCCCATTCACAATAACAATAGTTTTTCCATAGCACAGCGTGCTCACATTTTTCACTTGAAGGAGGTGGTACCAACTAAACTAAGTTATCACATGTAGGAAGGAAAACAAATGAAATAAATCCAAACACAAAAACATATTAAAAAGCCACAATGAAAAAATCTCTGATCGCCCTTTTTTGACATGAAACTTTTGACGTGTTTAATTAATGAATGACATATGAAGGTGTTGATTTAATGAACATATTTATATGAATATTTTCAAGAAAAAATGTATGCTATCAACTTGTTAAAGGAAAAGGGGTTTTACTTATTAATTAATTTCATGGAATGGACGTCAATAAGAGATTTATCTAATAGATCTTTAAGTGATTTGATGAACATAGTTGGTCATGATTTTGAGTGATTTGATGAACAAAATATATGCTATCAACTTGTTGATTTGATGAACATTGTTGGTCATGGTTTTGAGGGAGAATGAGTCTTCAGTTTGGTTACATTTAATTACCAAATCTTTGAACATTTTTCTGATCTAATATATCCGGAACTTCTCATTCCGAACTTTGTTGATATTTTGTTATTTGAAACGAAGAGAGGTGGGGCTAGAGAGGAGGTCTCCGCTGGAGAGAGTTAATGTTATTACTATAACTGAGAGGCAATGTCAGAGGTTATCGTCACAAGAGGAATTGATGTAGGTTGTTGTCTCTTGATATTCTAAAGTGAGAATGCGGGTAATGGAAGGTATATGTGAGGATGGCGATTAAAAAATGAGGGATGTTTTGGAGAGTGAAATATTTTAGGGACAATTTTTATAAAAAAAAGAATTTTGAGTGTCCTATTGTATAATAGGATTGCTGATAAGTAATTTTTTTCACAAAAGTCATATAAAAAAATAAATGTAAAACTTCTATTATGGTTTTAGGACAATCAATTTTTCTTTTATCAAAATGGTACATATTTCTTTTTTCCTAAATATTTTTTTAAAATAGCACATTCATAAGTTGTTTTATTTTACAAATCTAGTTTCCTTTTTTTGCTTCAAATGTGGTGTTTTATTAAAAAAAATACTAGTATTACAGTTTTTCAAACATTAGACGATGCATGTCGTTGTACTTCCGGTCATTAAAATACAATCATCGATGCTCCTTCGTCAAAATGCAAAATTATATTTGCACTCTCATTTCCTTTTTAGTAGTTTTTAATATATATATCCTCCATTTTTTCTTTGCATAAGAAAACGATTACGCTGAATACTTAATTTTTTAGTATTACAATGTGGAATAAGTTTGTTGTATTAACATTGCAACTTTAATTTTACAGTGAAAAAGGTGCAAATCTAATTTTGCAAACTATAATGCCCCGTATGTCTCTAAAGTAGATAAAACTATAATTTTTGGAATAAAATAAAAATTTGTGGAAATTGAATTAAATCAGTGAATTTAATTTATTAAGTCTGAACAAGTAATTTGTTGTTATGTCGTAATCATGTGTGGTTGATCTTTACTATGTTAATAATTACAACAATTGCATGCGTAGTAGAAAATTTATAAATGACCGGTGACGCGATTATAAAAAATAATTATTGATAAAAATAATTAGGACACATTTAGGGGAGTCATATGGGCTCGTTTAGGTGTTTTAAGCCTTTAGAAATGGTCCCGGGGTATAGGTATATACATTGGGAGACTTTTGGGCTAGTCTGATTATTGGTTCGGGCCCATTTGAGGGTCCAAAACTTGGGACTTTAATCCAACTCGAGATTTGAGAATAATATAAGATTAAGGGGAAGATTAACACTCCCGACACTTG
The DNA here is from genome assembly GCA_949130495.1 of Sambucus nigra. NCBI lineage: Eukaryota > Viridiplantae > Streptophyta > Magnoliopsida > Dipsacales > Adoxaceae > Sambucus > Sambucus nigra. Next base: position 58,924,847 of record OX422223.1, read on the forward strand.
ATCAAATACACAACCCTAACTACCCCACCTCAAGAGAGAAGATAATAGAGGCCAAGAAGGAGACAACGCAAGAAATCCAAAGAGGAATTCATCAACCTCGTATCCAGGCAAGAATTTTCTTACTTAATTTAACGTTCAATGTGCTTCTTGATTCATCGTAGTAAACCCCTTATAATTTCTGGGTTTGGGTTGTAAATTAGTGATTTGATGTTAGGGATTAATCTTATACATGTAGTGGATTAATTGGAACATAGATCGTTAACCCAGAAATCTAGGATAATCAAAATCTTGAAATTGGATGATAGATGCCCTAGGTTTCTTAGGATAAATGTGAAGAATTTAGAATTTACATGTAGAGGTTTTTGATATGTTATGATATAGAAATTTATGACTTTAATCCCATGTTATATGCCCCATAATCTGATTTACACATAGTTTATATTGTGGTAGAAATCTGGGCTAAGAGTCTGATTTAATCATGTAAAATCTGGGAATTGGGGAAAAGAATTTATGTTAATATATGAAATTGATGACTCTAAGATGAGTAACTAAGTAGTAGTAGGTACCTATTCATATGATTATGTAAAGGATTTAACCATTGGAATGGATTTTGGGAAATAACTAAGAAATCCCAGAATAAAGAAACCTATCAGATCTGGGCTACTGTTTCATTTCGAGTCGATTCGACCAGGCAGTCCTGTAGATAGGTTGAGTTGGTACCGGAGTTAAATCCGTGATATTTTTAAAAGTCTATACGAGTTGGTGGGACAGTGTTTGGCACTACACCAAGATGGCCAAATTGTCACCTTTCAGTCGGCCACCCTTGTCAAGGTCATTGACCGTGACAAAAAACACGCATTTTGTGTCATGGTCATTGACCTTGACACGACCGTGACAAGAAATTATCACGGTCAATGACCTTGACACGACCGTGACAATGTTTACAGCAAAAACTCTTTCCCCCTTCTTTTTTACCTCCCGCGCCGTTCCCTCCCTCTCTCTCTCTCTCTCTCTCTCTCTCTCTCTCTCTCGACGCTGCTCTATCTCTCTCTACTTTCAGGTTTAATTCTCTCTCTCTCTCTCTCTTCCATTTATATATATGTTTGTGTGTATATATATGTGTGTATGTGTGTATATATGTGCGTGTGTGGGGGGTGGGGCAGGGTGGGGGGGTAGGGGGTGGGGCAGGGTGGGGGCAGGGTGGGGGTAGGGGGTTAAAAATGTAAATAAATAAGTAATTTTCTATAAATTTTCAAAAATAATATCCAAAAATGTAAATATAAATAATATCCAAAAATAATATCCAAAAATGTAGATTTGTAGTAATTGTCATCCGAAGTTGCTAAAAGCATCCGAAGTTAAAAAAGCTTGAAAAATAAAATATTTTTTAAGATTTGTGGTGAATAACTAAAGTTAAAAAAAGTATTACTTTAGTCATTAAATTACTTTTTGAATTCGGGCGATGCGCGTAAATTTGTAGTAATTGTCTTATAATAAAGATCAATTAGTCTATGTTGTTGAAAAATTTGATCAAATTGGTGAGCCTTTCATATTTTAAAAATGTTGTTTTTATTCCTATTTAACTTTTCTTTCTATACACCCTTAATTATATTTAAAGTTTAATAAAATAGGAGTTATAGAAAGAAAAATGGGGTTTAAATAAAAACACTTTTTTTTAAATTTTAGGTTCTGGTGCATAATCTTACTTTGTCACAATTAATTTATATGCCTCAAAGTTATTTTACACTCTTAGTTTATATTTGTGATAATACTTTATGAACCACAACTTTAGGTTGATTATTTTAGAACTTAAACTTCAAGATACAAAAAATAATTCTATAGAACAACTTAGATATCTTAACAAAACACATATCTAACATTGAATATGATTTATAAAAAGCACAAAACAATAGTAGAAATTCAATACATGAAATTAACATTGAGATTATTTTAAATAGACAGTCACTACTGTGTGTGTGTGTGTGTATGTGGTGAGTGGTGTGTGTGTATGTGGTGAGTGGGGGGTGTGGAGGGAGGTGGAGGTGTGTGTGTGTGTGTGTGTGTGTATTTGAATTAATCCATGAATTTGGATTTTTGTATTTGAATTAACCCATGAATTTATTTTTGTATTTGAATTAACCCATGAATTTATTTTTGTATTTGAATTAACCCATTATATGAAACATACTTGAAATTAAATATAGTGCGCATAGATACTAGCATTCTAGTTCTTATGCGTACGCATTCAATAGCCCTTAGACCCGTTCGAGAGTCATTACCCCTGTAATGAGATCTCTCGAATTGTCCCGTTTGGACAGTTTGAGACTGTATAATTTCTGTATAATATTCTTATTGGCTTAAAGTTGTTACTTTTGGAGGAAGTTCTGCAGTCGTATCTTAATGTTCTCTCGGTACATACTAGATTGACAAGTGTGACTGTTATTTCAATTGACCAATTGAAATAACACTCACACCTGCCAATCTACGTCGTGTACTTGGAGAACTAAGGGGATATGCTGTCGAATTTTTTTCAAATCGTAACAATGTGCATGAGCTGTTAAGTATATTACAGAAAAATGCAGTCTTGAATGGGATAGGACCACTTACCCTTTAATAGGATAATTAAATAATGGGATAATTAAATAAAACATACTATAAATCTAAATTTTGTTTACCTTTAATAGGTGTTTAGTTGTGGTAGCTGTGATGGGATATCCGAAATACAAAGAGTGGATGAGTGAGACTAATATAATGGGGGATGTGTTTCGCAGAGATGCTAACGAATTTGTGAAATATGCAAAGAGATGTCATAATGATGAAGAGTTTTCGTGTCCGTGTGCTAGGTGTAAGAATGGTAAGGTGTTTGAGTGGAAAACAGTTGAAATACATTTGTTAAGATCGGGTATGCAAGATAGTTATCGATTTTGGAGTTTTCACGATGAATTGAAAGTTCCTTTTGTCCCCGACCAACCTTCACAACAACCTTCAACAAGTAGAATAGATGTATAAGGGGACGACGTAGATCATAATATGTTAGAGGATTTAGTTGATGATGCGTACGGAGTTTATGAAGCTGAGGAGAATGAGGTTACTGATGATGTAGAAGATTCAAGTGCTCGTGAAGATAACACGATAAAACTTGACGATGACTACCAAAGTTTAAAATTTAAGGCGACCCAACCGTTATACTCTGGCTGTGAGAAAGATCAAACAACTTTACATGCCATGGTTGGTTTGCACAGTTTGAAGACGCAGTACGGTTTGTCTGGCAATAGCGTGACGGGAATTCTGAAATGGGTGAAGGGCTTATTACCCAAGGTGAATACACTTCCAAATAGCTATCCTGTTATGAAGAACAGTTTGAAAGGTTTGGGAATGAAGTATAAATCGATTCATGCTTGTGTGTATGACTGCATACTATACCGAAAGGAGTATGAAAATCTCGATCGTTGTCCGGTATGCGATGAACCTAGATATGTCCAATCTACTAGTAAGGAAGGCACAAGCTCAAAAGTGCCTCAAAAAGTATTGAAATATTTTCCCGTTGGGCCTAGATTAAAGCGATTTTTCACAGTACCATGAATTGCAGAGGCAATGACTTGGCATGCTAGGGCAGAAGTAGGGGGTAATATCATGCGTCATCCTATTGATTCTACTGCCTGGCGGAGGATGAATTTTGAGTATCCCGATTTTGCTCGAGAACAACGCAACATTCGTTTGGCTATATCAACAGATGGTTTCAATCCATTTGGATATCTAAGCACCAATCAGAGTGTATGGCCAGTGATCCTAGCCCCACTCAACCTCCCTCCTTCACAGTGTATGAGACCTGAATTTTCGTCCAACTTGCAAAGGATTGTGAATTATGCTACTCATGATTTACATAAGTGTAAGTCCCACGATTGGCATGTGATCATGAAATTGGTTCCTCTATTGTTTAAGCACTGTTTCTCCAAGCACAAGGATTTGTGTAGGGCTATTATGCAAATTAGTATTACCTTCTCCCTCTTGTGTGAGAAGGTAGTGAATCGAGAACACATAGTGGCCGCAAAATTGGCTGTGAACGAAGCGATTTGTGTATTGAAGAAGTACTTTCCCCCAGCATTCTTTGACATAAGTGTTCACTTGTTGGTACACCTATGCGACGAGGCACTTCTTTGTGGTCCAGTTAGATATCGGTGGATGTATCCGTTTGAAAGATTGATGAAAGTTTTTAAATATCACGTCAAGAATACGCGATATATTGCAGGATCAATTGCAGAGGAATACATCACCGTGGAGTAATCAATATATACTCGGGAATATATGCCTGACTCGACCAGCGTTGATGACACTGATGAATTCCTCGATGATGGTGGTAATGTGATGGGAAAACGAGTGAAATTAACGAGTTTGCAACATGAACAAGTAGCTCGTTATCTATTTAACACACATGAAGATGTCGAAGAATGGAAAAAGTAAGTTTCGAATATTATAATGTTTAACATTATTTTAGATTATTTTATACATGATTAATTTTGTAATATGCAGTAAATATGAAGCCTGTGAGAACAATAAAAGACGAAAAACAATGGTACAATCAGACAGCGAATTTAGGCTATGGTTGACACAAGAGGTAATTATAATGAAAACAGTCGTTATATAACATTACATTACACTCAAATTTTACCACTAATATAATTAATTTATCTATATTCTCAGCTCCTAAAGATGGGTGATGCGACATCAAGGCTTGCTCGTCTAGCCACTGGACCCTTTTTCGTGGCACAAGAGTACAAAAAGTATCGATTGAACGGTTACATTTTCGACGCTAAAGTGTACGAGGAAAGTACAAATGTACAGAACTCGGGAATTTCATATAAGGCTCTTACTTTCTTTCGAGCGAGCGCAAAAGATAAAAACCTCGTTGAAGCTTAAATGACTTACTATGGTGTAATCCAAAATATATTTGAATTGGATTATATAAGCTTCAAAGAGGTTGTATTTTACTGTGAATGGGTAAGAGTTGAGGATAAAAATGCTTGTAAAGTTAATCCTGTCACCAATTTGATCATGGTTGACTTGTCCAAGTTGAAGAGCAACGACCATGTGAGCGATGAGCCGTTTGTTTGTGCATTTCAAAAGGTTAAGCAAGTGTTTTACTCGGAGTATATCAACAACGAGCCGTGGTCAATTGTCCAACACGCGCCAAGGCGTCTAAATAGTAGTGTGGATGACTTGGCTGCTCCTACCGAATATCAATCCATTTTTGATGATAACCCGAATTTGAAACAATTTTTCAATTTGTAATAAATATTTCAATTTGTACCGAAACATCCATTTTTAATGCTTTTTATTGATCTGCACTTTATCATTTTCACTCTTGTGTAGTGTGCGTGTGTGGAGAGGAGATTAATACATAAATATTCCAACTACATCTAAGTTTTGTTTATACTAATCCATGAATATACGCTTCTTACCTTTAATAGGTGATTAGTACATAGTTATTTGGGGTGTCCTATTTGTGGAGAGGAGACTGAATCTCTTCGTCTATCCGAACACTAAGAAATGCCATAATCCTATGGAGCGATGCTCTGCAAATTCCTCCTAACCGTTATGTAGCCAAACATCACCAGTTGAAGTTGTCAATTCCACTTTCCATACCCCACCACTTGGAACTTCTAGCAAAACATGGGAGACCATTGAAAGGTGGAACTGACAACTTCAACTGCTGATTTTTGGCTACACAACGGTTGGAAGGAAATTGCAACGCATAACTCCATAGGATTATGGTATTTCTTAGTGTTTAGATATGAAGAGAATTATATTTGACACGATTGCCCGGGGTACATTAGTTGGAAGGAGGTGCCATATGAGCTCAAGTTAGCTGTTTGAGTGACACTACAGGTAATGTATTTATATTTATATGTCAATTTCGATTTTGATTTCAATTACGATTTATATTTATCTATATTTGAGGGGTGGATACTAATTTTACTTTATTTCAATTCAGGGGACAGGGAGTGGCCCTAAGGGTAGGCCATATATGCTCTATACTTATGTGGCTATTCGGACGAGAAGGGAAGGATAAGGAGGTGTCCCCGAGCGTCGCGGTACAAAATCTCTTTTCCATGCAAATAGTTTGTAGATTTGAGATAATTGATGGTGATGTTGTTTCTTCTTAAATAGTTTCTATTTTGAATATATATTTGCATTATCTTTAGTTTGTTTGGATATATGATGTTTGGAATAGGTACAACGTTGCTATAACAGGTACAAATATACTGCTGGGCAGTGGCAGTGGCCATATTGCCTAGCAGATTTTTTTTAAATTCTGCCCAGAATTGTCACGGTCATTGACGGTGACACGTCCGTGATAACTTTTTGTCACGGACGTGTCACGGTCAATGGCCGTGATAATTTTTTTAAAAAGGGTCACGGCTTTGTCACGGTTATAAACCGTGACAAACGTGTCACGGTCATTGACCGCGACACGACACGACCGTGACACAAAACGCGAGTTTTGTGTCAAGGTCAATGACCATGACACGACCGTGATAAATAATAGTATGAGATACCACCAATCATTTTAGAAAACGGATTGTCATATACAAAATTTTAAAAGTAAAAGAGAAACACTTAGACAATCCCATTTGTAAAAACGGTGGGTATCAAAAATCAAAGAATAAAGTATGACAATACAATAAATAATCACCGAATAAGCTGTCGGTGCACAGACCAATACAAATAATACATTAAGTATCGCAATCAATATTTACAATATAATAAATGAGTGCAATCCCTTGGGCAAACACGCCCGAATAAAAGTACTGATCATAACTAGAGTACAGAAGAAAGGAACGTCTACTACAAGTATCCTACAACATCCGCAACATGCTGTAGCTCCATGACAACTGGAATGGAATATGTAAATACAGATGTCCATGCGGAAGCGCACCTGTAACGGCAAAGAAATGCAGAAACAAGGAAATATAGAAACCGGTCAGGGCCGGGTTCGATATGATTACCATGTGACTAAAATGCATGGCAGGTAAGTGCGTAAATCTCTCGCAGATAACAATAAGATTCCTCACCTCTCAATCTAGCAGTAACCTAGCGCAATATAAATGATGCTAAGGTTATAGAAAGAACAAGAGGCTAACTTCTCCCCAGTCTCAACACTATGCCCTATTCATGCGTGGGGTGTCTCGCAAAGCGAAATCCAAACAAGGAACCCCCCCGATACACTACTACTTAGGCAAGGTTGATCGTCGAGATACATTAGGCCCTGTCCTAATTAATTTAAGTACTAAGGGTTAACTTCTCCCCAGTCTCAACACTATGCCCTATTCGTGCGTGGGGTGTCTCGCAAAGAGAAATCCAAACAAGGAACCCCCCCGATACACTACTACTTAGGCAAGGTTGATCGTCGAGATCCATCAGACCCTAAGCACGAGATAATAAATAAATACAAGTGTGTGCATAAGTGTGGGAGGTCACGTCTACAGCTATACAAAGAAACTATAAAAGTAAAACCCATCCATCACCTATTGGCACAATTCCTAATTCTATCTTTAGGAATATACATATAAATGGTACAACACTTTATCAAGTGTTTACCAAATTAATTTCATCATATACTAATTCATTTCATGAATTTGTTCCTTATTAGGAATATAATCATACTTTTTATGCTCTAGAGGCACTTAACTCAATTGTTCGCTTTATAAAAATACCTTCCTTATCAGGAATATGATCATCATCATAGGCTCTTTATGGCCTTACATCGTGCTCTATATGGCACTTTCATCATACTCTATATGGCATTATACTGTGCACTTTATGGCACCCATCAAACATCAAGTCCAACTTGATTTAGAATAGTTATATTCATACATATATATATATAACGATTCTAAGACCGCCCGTCCGGGTTTCCCCACTGTGCGCGCCCCTAAATGGCTATCATCTTCCAGGGCCTCCAAGACAACCTGGGATCCTATCGAAACGTCGGGAAGCGGCCATGAGCCTGCGTGGTAGCCAAGACCACACCTGAAATCTCCCTACCCCCACAGAAAATATACAACCATAAGCGCTCCCATGGCCTAGGGACTATATCCACCCTGCATCATTAGCCAGGGGGCTTCACCACAACGCGCGCGACTTCCCTTATGATAGCGATTTAGAGAGGTGTGTATCCATAAATTATTATTTATGAAAAACATTACTTTTTCCATTTTTGAAAACTCATATTTTATATTTCCAAAATCATCCATTTAGCCATTAAGCACCCAGTTTTAGAAGGTGCAATATATATTCTTATTAAGTCATATATTATTAATGACCTAAGACCCCAAAGTGCCACTAATCTCAAAATAGCCTCGAAAAGTTTATATAATTCATAAACCCTCAAAGTGAGTCTCCATAATGGAGTGTCTCTCAAAGCTCAACCTTAATATTTTAACTCTCAATTTCATTTCTAGGTTATTCTCCTAAATCATTCGGATATCAACCTACGCAACTTAGCCCTCGGATAAGCCTAATTATTCCATTATCATATTAGGGCATTTGTCTACCCAAAAGCACCCTCTAGGACTCTGAATTACTTCCCAAAGGAAGGTTCCTAAAAGAAAAATGGCTAAAAATCAAAATAAGAAAATCTCACAAAAACAGGGGAACCGAATCGATTAGCTAAATAGCCGAATCGATTCGGTGAGCAAAAACTGGCTTTCTGCAATTGCCGAATCGATTCGCTTTAAATCCGAATCGATTCAGTCTGCAAGACCTGTAACCCTCTCCTTATCCGAATCGATTCGCCCATAGGGCCGAATCGATTCGGTCCTGGGATTTTGCCCAGTTTGGGGCGACGGGTTACATAAACCCTAAAATCCCAAAACCCCAAATCTTTGCTTTGGCCCAACATCAACAACATCTAATTCTACCAAATCATTCCTACACCATATACAACTAATAATTTATCCTCAAATCAAATTAAAACTAAGATTTAAGGGTTTAATCATCAAAATCAACAAATACCCATTTATGGGTTAAATCTCCAAAACCTAACTATACATGCAATTTATCACATTAAATCAATATCTAGCAAGTAAGAAACTTGCCTCGAGGTTCGTAGTCTCTGAACACCTCCGGTAGCGACGGATTCCGGCCCAAATCCTCCATTTCTCTCTTTCTCTCTACTTTCTCCCAACTCTCTCTCTCTCTCCTTTGGCTTCTCTCACACAAATGAAGAAAAAGAAAAGGGGTGGGGGATTTATAAGGGTCTAAAAATATAAACCCCCACTCCTAAATGCTAATACACCACTAAAATGACTCGTAACCACTTAGTTGAGTCATAACCCCTTAAAATGCCTAAATCTCAAAAATTACAACTGGGCACTTATTTCGACTATCTTGACTATTCTAAAAATAACCACACCCCCTATTTTGGCATTCGGGAAAGTGTGAACTATTTTTACGTTCCAATTCCATTTTTAATTCATTAATTATACCCGATTTAAATATAGGTCATAACCGTCGTTTTACATATAACGACGCAAAATACGCAATATAACACTATTTACCTTCTCATAACGGTAAATAGTCAGAACATAGTAAGTATTATCCCTAAGTCTGACGGGAAAATAATATTTACTCCAACATTCCCTATTTTATAAAATTAGCCCATTAGGCAAAATAGTATAAAATAGTCGTTTGAAAACCTGGGTTGTTACATACTCCCCCCCTTAAAGGGGAATTTTGCCTTCAAAATTCCAGGCGTAACCTATAACCATATAAAGAGCATACTATAATAAAAACCGTGCTATTATACTAGCAAACCCCCGAATAGAGATGTCCCCAAAGGACTCAGACTAAGGTCATCGCTATCGATCTCAGAAACTATCGAACCTACCCTTCTACTACGGGAGGAGATACCCACACGAGCTCGGCACTAATTGCCTTACTTTCCGAATCGCGTCACGCCCTTACTAGGGAATAACTACAATATCTTACAATCTCTAACCCCAACATTACTAACTTCTATTCGCATTGGTGTAACCCTCGAAAGTCTACTTGCTTACTGAGCCCAATCTAAAGGAAGGTTCCCGGACCACTCCCGGTCCCAGGAATATACTATTCGTTGTTTCCTTTCCAACGAGTAGACAAGGCATATTGCCATCTACACTAGGCTATACACGGCCTAACGTTAATCGAAGACGATCCGAACTATTGCAAGGAAATTCGATCCACAGAATTTCTACTCCGATCTCACCTTAAATCAAATCCACCCTTCCACTTACGGGTGGTAGGATATACCCCATATCCCCAACGATTTCCATTCTTCCTGGAGACTTTACCTATACCTTGACACGAATGTCTCGTCTCGGTGAAGCTCACTCCACTTGGCATTCTATGCCACGAATAAACTCTAAGACGGTATCTACTCGGTGCCTATACTACTCCCATCCGCATTGCCTTAGCGAAAGGAAACATCCTAACGAGCTCAAAATCCCATACTTGTCGTCTAGGGACCAAATCCTACTTAGAGTTAACCCACCACTTATTGTGGTGAACTCCCAACCATCTTCCTAAACTAATGCCGCATGCCCTAAGGGCCTAGCATCTTAAGAATCCTAAGGTCAATCTATCTATCCTAACCTAGTCGTATAAGTATAATACTAAATATCCCTAGTGTCCAAGACCTTTCCCGACTTCCGACATTAGCTCGGTTTCATGCGTGGGACGTCTCGCCGAAGCGAAATCCAAACAAGGAACCCTCCCGTTACACTACTACCTCGCATTGTCAGTCGTTGAGAAGTAACGGTCGAAGACACATGATCGGGATCGACGAAATCCTAACTCGAAACTCTAATACTACATATATACATCTAAGTCCTATCATAACAATCGACTGAGGCATTTACTTTCAGTAAGATGCCACCACTACTCTACCCCAAGAGACACATATACCTCTGCACAAATGGCCTTCTCATTAAGGCACAACCATAAGTCCCTATCGGACTTTCATCATCCTAGTCTTCCCCACATCGATTTAGGGGAAAACCATCATCGCGCTCATATTTTGCACATGAACTTAGCCCTTAATCACTCATATACGTGATTCTTGGCTAAACCTTCCAACCCAACACTTAACCAACAGAAAAGAAAAAGGAGAAAAGAACAGAAAAGAAAATGCACATCTCTCCACTCCCAACGTCGTTAAGGTTCATGCGTGGAGCGTCTCGCCGAAGCGAAATCCAAACAAGGAACCCCTCCACACAGTCACCTTAACTAGCCGGTCATGGAGATAAGGCAATCGCATACACAAGCAAAGCAAACAAGTAAGCAAACAAAAATAAAAACAAAAATAAAGGAAACTATCTACATAACGTAAACCACCTCTATAAAGTCTCAACACGTATCCAGAATAGATGTTATAGAACAACTAGTCCTCCTCCTAGAACGAGAACTAGGATAGCCTCGCGATATATTCGCTTGCTATCACCCCAACCAATCTAAGAATATTTCTACTCGTATAATATATAATACAAGTAGCACGTACCACACATATCACCACTCGCCCCATAACGAGTGAGAAGGAAAAATACAGAACTCCCCTATCATGGAAGCCATATAAATATACTTACTACTATATATAGAAATACATACCGATACCATCACAAGCTCGATATACGCACCCGAATCTAGGGCTAGCACCAATACTACTCCATCCTACCTAAGGAATGCACCACTCGCACCCTAGTTGGAATTCCACCAACATACTAGCCAACCTCCCGGGGCTGCTACCGATAGTTCTAAGACACGACATTCTAGTCTTACTCGAACCAAACTACTTCCATTAATGACTCAACTAGGGGTCCTATTCTTGCCGGTTATCTTCAATCGACAAGATCAGAACGCATACTTCCCTTGACTTCTTCAGCAAGGAGAACATCCTACCAGCCTCCCCGACCTTAGTTCCACGAGCCTTCCCCAGGTGGATGTCCACCATTGGGGTCTCGTGAACACTATTTCTCCAAAAGTGTTTCCAACACTTACTTATGAGCCTAGCATTTCCACTGAGAGGCTCTCTCTACGGGCAAAAACATTATGTCCCACCATAAAGAGGCGACTATCATATCCGCCACTTCAACCTTACTCCTAAGGGTGAAAGGTTTTCCTAAAATCCTCACACCTGAGCACTCCTATACCCAACTCTAGGCCAAACTCTCGGGTCTTACGCTCTCACCGAACGAAGTTACATTTCCCCGATCCAACCAAACTTTCAACATGTGGTCCTAATAAGAACCCGCTCAACTCCGAATTGACATTGCTTGGAGTCCCAAGCATAGTACCACTCTCTACCGGTAGCGGTACTGGGGAAAACTATTTTCACTGTACTTAGTAGTCACGGCAGCATTATAAAACAATGCTACAAAGGGAGAGACCTCCAAAGCGGTCCTTATTCCCAACCACAGCCTACAGCCTATAGTAATCCCATCCTATGACGCCTTCACAACGGCCTCCCTCAACGCCCTTCATTTAACGACTTACAAGTCTCACACGAACGCGTAGAAGATCTTCGGGGTCCTCATACCGTAGCAGGAGAACGGAATCTCACAAGAGAATTCAACGACCTTATTCCTAAGGCTCTATATCAAACAGAGAGAAACGCAGAAGACGTAAAACATCCGCACAGATTCCTAAGGACTCTAGAACCTAATGCTCTGATACCATCTGTGACAACCCGCCTACTAAAATAATAGGTGGCCAGCCCAATACTCCAATAATTACAGGAATCATAGATGGTCCATTCTTAGCATCACTGTCGATTAAAATAATAGTATGAGATACCACCAATCATTTTAGAAAACGGATTGTCATATACAAAATTTTAAAAGTAAAAGAGAAACACTTAGACAATCCCATTTGTAAAAACGGTGGGTATCAAAAATCGAAGAATAAAGTATGACAATACAATAAATGATCACCGAATAAGCTGTCGGTGCACAGACCAATACAAATAATACATTAAGTATCGCAATCAATATTTACAATAAAATAAATGAGTGCAATCCCTTGGGCAAACACGCCCGAATAAAAGTACTGAACATAACTAGAGTACAGAAGAAAGGAGCGTCTACTACAAGTATCCTACAACATCCGCAACATGCTGTAGCTCCATGACAACTGGAATGGAATATGTAAATACAGATGTCCATGCGGAAGCGCACCTGTAACGGCAAAGAAATGCAGAAACAAGGAAATATAGAAACCGGTCAGGGCCGGGTTCGATATGATTACCATGTGACTAAAATGCATGGCAGGTAAGTGCGTAAATCTATCGCAGATAACAATAAGATTCCTCACCTCTCAATCTAACAGTAACCTAGCACAATATAAATGATGCTAAGGTTATAGAAAGAACAGGAGGCTAACTTCTCCCCAGTCTCAACACTATGCCCTATTCGTGCGTGGGGTGTCTCGCAAAGCGAAATCCAAACAAGGAACCCCCCCGATACACTACTACTTAGGCAAGGTTGATCGTCGAGATACATTAGGCCCTGTCCTAATTAATTTAAGTACTAAGGGTTAACTTCTCCCCAGTCTCAACACTATGCCCTATTTGTGCGTGGGGTGTCTCGCAAAGCGAAATCCAAACAAGGAACCCCCCCGATACACTACTACTTAGGCAAGGTTGATCGTCGAGATCCATCAGACCCTAAGCACGAAATAATAAATAAATACAAGTGTGTACATAAGTGTGGGAGGTCACCTCTCTAGCTATACAAAGAAACTATAAAAGTAAAACCCATCCATCACCTATTGGCACAATTCCTAATTCTATCTTTAGGAATATACATATAAATGGTACAACACTTTATCAAGTGTTTACCAAATTAATTTCATCATATACTAATTCATTTCATGAATTTGTTCCTTATTAGGAATATAATCATACTTTTTATGCTCTAGAGGCACTTAACTCAATTGTTCGCTTTATAAAAATACCTTCCTTATCAGGAATATGATCATCATCATAGGCTCTTTATGGCCTTACATCGTGCTCTATATGGCACTTTCATCATGCTCTATATGGCATTATACTGTGCACTTTATGGCACCCATCAAACATTAAGTCCAACTTGATTTAGAATAGTTATATTCATACATATATATATATAACGATTCTAAGACCGCCCGTCCGGGTTTCCCCACTGTGCGCGCCCCTAAATGGCTATCATCTTCCAGGGCCTCCAAGACAACCTGGGATCCTATCGAAACGTCGGGAAGCGGCCATGAGCCTGCGTGGTAGCCAAGACCACACCTGAAATCTCCCTACCCCCGCAGAAAATATACAACCATAAGCGCTCCCATGGCCTAGGGACTATATCCACCCTGCATCATTAGCCAGGGGGCTTCACCACAACGCGCGCGACTTCCCTTATGATAGCGATTTAGAGAGGTGTGTATCCATAAATTATTATTTATGAAAAACATTACTTTTTCCATTTTTGAAAACTCATATTTTATATTTCCAAAAATCATCCATTTAGCCATTAAGCACCCAGTTTTAGAAGGTGCAATATATATTCTTATTAAGTCATATATTATTAATGACCTAAGACCCCAAAGTGCCACTAATCTCAAAATAGCCTCGAAAAGTTTATATAATTCATAAACCCTCAAAGTGAGTCTCCATAATGGAGTGTCTCTTAAAGCTCAACCTTAATATTTTAACTCTCAATTTCATTTCTAGGTTATTCTCCTAAATCATTCGGATATCAACCTACGCAACTTAGCCCTCGGGTAAGCCTAATTATTCCATTATCATCTTAGGGCATTTGTCTACCCAAAACCACCCTCTAGGACTCTGAATTACTTCCCAAAGGAAGGTTCCTAAGCCTTGGACCTAAAAGAAAAAGGGCTAAAAATCAAAATAAGAAAATCTCACAAAAACAGGGGAACCGAATCGATTCGCCCCTTGGGCCGAATCGATTCGCCCTTGCGAATCGATTCGCTAAATAGCCGAATCGATTCGGTGAGCAAAAATTGGCTTTCTGCAATTGCCAAATCGATTCGCTTTAAATCCGAATCGATTCGGTCTGCAAGACCTGTAACCCTCTCCTTATCCGAATCGATTCGCCCATAGGGCCGAATCGATTCGGTCCTGGGATTTTGCCCAGTTTGGGGCGACGGGTTACATAAACCCTAAAATCCCAAAACCCCAAATCTTTGCTTTGGCCCAACATCAACAACATCTAATTCTACCAAATCATTCCTACACCATATACAACTAATAATTTATCCTCAAATCAAATTAAAACTAAGATTTAAGGGTTTAATCATCAAAATCAATAAATACCCATTTATGGGTTAAATCTCCAAAACCTAACTATACATGCAATTTATCACATTAAATCAATATCTAGCAAGTAAGAAACTTGCCTCGAGGTTCGTAGTCTCTGAACACCTCCGGTAGCGACGGATTCCGGCCCAAATCCTCCATTTCTCTCTTTCTCTCTACTTTCTCCCAACTCTCTCTCTCTCTCCTTTGGCTTCTCTCACACAAATGAAGAAAAAGAAAAGGGGTGGGGGATTTATAAGGGTCTAAAAATATAAACCCCGACTCCTAAATGCTAATACACCACTAAAATGACTCGTAACCACTTAGTTGAGTCATAACCCCTTAAAATGCCTAAATCTCAAAAATTACAACTGGGCACTTATTTCGACTATCTTGACTATTCTAAAAATAACCGCACCCCCTATTTTGGCATTCGGGAAAGTGTGAACTATTTTTACGGTCCAATTCCATTTTTAATTCATTAATTATACCCGATTTAAATATAGGTCATAACCGTCGTTTTACATATAACGACGCAAAATACGCAATATAACACTATTTACCTTCTCATAACGGTAAATAGTCAGAACATAGTAAGTATTATCCCTAAGTCTGACGGGAAAATAATATTTACTCCAACATTCCCTATTTTATAAAATTATCCCATTAGGCAAAATAGTATAAAATAGTCGCTTGAAAACCTGGGTTGTTACAATGACCTCTCCTTTTAAGCTGACTCAATCTAGTAAATGGGATCCGACAACCAAATTGTGTCGGCTTCCTCAACACACGCCTCGAGATATGGCTTTAGGCGTTGTACAATCACTTTAAATGCGTCTCTCCCCTTAGGATCTTCTAATTCAACGGCTCCATGGGGAGTACCTCTCTCACAACGAACGGGCCAATCCACAACGAACGTAACTTTTTGGGGAACAAGTGCAAACGTGAGTTGTATAGAAGCACTTTTTGACTAGAATAAAACTCCTTTCGACGGATAATTCGCCCATGTGCGAGTCTCATTATTTCTTTGGATATTTTGTCACTTTCATACGCATCATTGTGTATTTCTTCCAACTCATTCAATTGAAGCTTGCGTGCTTCACCGTCTTGATCCATGTTGTAATTCACCCTCTTTATCACCCAATATGCCTTGTGCTCTAGCTCCACAGGGAGATGGCAAGGCTTGCCATACACCAAGCGAAAAGGGGACATCCTAAGGGGGTTCTTATATGCGGTTTGAATAAGCCCATAGCGCATCATTCAAACCGAGAGACCAATCCTTCAGATTAGGATCGATGGTCTTTTATAGAATGTGCTTAATCTCACGATTTGCTAATTCGGCTTGCCCATTCGTTTGGGGATGATAAGTCGTCCCAACCTTATAGATGACCCCATACTTTATCATGAGTTTTTCAAACGACCTATTGAAAAAGTGTTTGTTGTTAGCGCTAATGATTGCCTTCAGAGCTTCGAAGCGAGAAAGTATGTGTTCTTGTAAAAAAATTATCACCACCTTGTTATCATTTGTCTTTGTTGCTATGGCCTCAAAGTATTTTGGCACATAATCTACTGCGACAATAATGTATAAGAAACAAAACGAGGGAGGAAAGGGACTCATGAAGTCAATTACCCAATAATCGAATATCTCGATGACAATAATAGGGGTCAATGGCATCATATTTCGTCATGTGATGGCTCCCATACTTTGATATCTATCGCAAGATTTGGAATAAGCGCTAACATCCCGAAAAAATATGGGCCTATAGAGACCATTTTGAAGAATCTTAGCGAACATCTTATTCGTCAAAAAGTGGCCTTTATAAGCTTCCATGTGGAAAAAGTGAATGACGCTAGGTATATGTCATCCGGTAAACATCTTCAGATTATTTGGTTCGCACAATATTTGAACAAATAAGTATCATCATAGAAGAACATGAACGAACAAATTTGGAACTTATTTCTCTCTTGAGGTGTCCGATCAGAGGGAACGACCCCCGTGACTAGGTAATTAATTATATCCATAAACCAAGGGAGAGAATAAGTGGAAAATAATTGCTCATCTGGAATATATTAGTCTATGGGTATGGGATCACTAGGTACTTCGGACAAAAGCCAGGATAAATGGTTAACTACAACGTTTTCTACTCCTTTCTTGTCTTTTATGGAGAGATTGAGCTCTTATAGGAGTAAGATCCACCTTATGAGGTGTGGTTTAGAATACTTTTTGGAAAGGAGATACTTAAAAGACGCATGGTCGGTGAAGCAAGTAATCGGAAAACCAACGAGGTAAGAGTAGAATTTGTCTAGGGCAAAACTACGGCTAGAAATTCTTTCTCCACGGTGGATTAATTGAGTTGTGGTCCGATTAACGTCCGGCTAGCATTGTAGATGACGTTAATCTTCTTGTCTTTTCTTTGGCCCAAAATCGCCTCTATAGCATAATCATTCACATCACACATGAGCTCGAATGGAAGGGACCAATCCAAAGTTTGCATAATGGGAGCGGGAACGAATACGAGCATGATTTTTAATTTTTCAAAAGCACTTTGGCATGCTTCATTCCAATCAAGGGGGCATCTTTCACAAGTAGGTTACACAAGGGCCTAGAGGTGGAACTTAAGTCTTAAATAAACCTTCGATAGAAACCCACGTGGCCTAAGAAAAAGCGCACATCCTTTAGTGACTTAAGTAGGGGAAGATTGTCTATGACATCTATTTTTTCCCTATCTACCTCAATACATTTATATGAAACTATGTGGCCAAAAACTATTCCTCGGTGACCATAAAATGGCACTTCTCTTAATTTAGCACCAAGTTCTTTTCCACACAATGGGCTAACACTTTTTCTAGATTAGTGAGGCAAAGATCAAAAGAGCGGCCGAAGAGACTAAAGTTATCCATAAAAACCTCAAGTCTCCTTTTGACCATATCGCTAAAAAGACTAAGCATACACCTTTGAAAGGTCGCGGGTGCATTACATAATCTAAAGGCATACGTTCCAAAAGGACATGTGAACGTTGTCGTTTCTTGATCTAGCATATCTACCTCAATTTAGTTATACCCGAAGTAATCATCATGAAAATAATAGAATGGGTGTACTGCTAATCTATCTAGTATTTGGTCGATAAACGGTAAGGAGAAATGGTATTTTCTAGTACCGACATTGAGATTCCGATAGTCAATGCAAGCGCGTCACCCGGTGGTGTTACATTTTGGAATAAGCTCACCCTTTGTGTTCTCAACCATAGTCATTCCCGACTTCTTCGGGGCGACTTGAATAAGACTCACCCACTTGCTATCCAAAATGGAGTAAATGATGCCCGCATCCAATAGCTCAATAATCTCCGCACTCATGACATCCTTCATCGTGGGATTTAATTGCCTCTGCATCTCCCTCTAAGGCTTCACATCCTCCTTGAGGTGGATTTTATGGGTAAAAATTAAGGGACTTATGCCCTTGAAATCCGCGATGCTCCAGTCAAAAGCACAACGGTACTTACTCAAAATTGATAATAGTTTACCCTCTTGATCTTCATTTAGGCTCGAGGAGACAACAACGAGGAATGTATCATCCTCTCCCAAATAAGCATATTTTACATGTTACCCATAACTAAAATCGGGATGGTTCCTCCATGAAGGGTTGTAAAAATTCCCATGAGGGGCATTAAAATTACCCTTAAACGCCCCTATTACTTCCACTTGCTCTTGAAGCATGGCTTTATAGGCGGGTGTCGTCGGACATTCCTTCGTTGAATGTTCCGCCTCATAAATCTCACACACCTTATCTCTCAATGATCAAGTGGAGTTGGATGTTTCTCTTTCACATGACTCGACTATGTCGTCTAATCTTTTAGCAAGTTGGTTGATTTGACATTTTAACTCGACTTCTGTGTCCAATTAATAGAGTCTGGACGCAGAAGGAGTTGTAGATGTTTGTCGAGCCCGGGTTTGGGCATTTGGATTGGATGTGTCCCATACTTGAGTAGTCTCAGCGACATATTTAAGGCGAACCTCGGCATCATCCGCATCTAATGCTAGAAAATGCCCTTGGCACATAGTTTCTACTAGTTGTTTGGAACTTAAGTTTAGCCCTTGATGCATGAAGGAGATAAGTCTCCACTTCTCAAATCCATAGTGTGGGCAAATATTAATCAACTCATTAAATCGTTCGCAACATTTATCTAAAGGCTCATTATCTTGTTGTTTACACGTTTGAATTTGAGCTTTTATGGAATTGATTCGATGTTATGAAAAGAATTTCAGGAGAAACTTAGCCTGCATATCTCTCCCTATTCCAATCGAGTTTGGTGAAAAAGACCATAGCCAAGTCTTGGCCTTATCCTTCAGTGATAAGGTAAAAAGTTTGAGGGGAATGACATATTAGGTGAACGCTTGATTGCTAAAGGCTTCACATGCCTCTTCGAACTCGCGGATGTGGAGGTATGGTTTTTTCGACTCCAAGCCATGGAATGTGGGAAGAATATGAATCATCCCATTGCAAAAATGGAATTTCCCCGTATTATACGAGAATATAATGCATCCCAGAGTGACGTTTTGCTCGGGATATACAGGGTCTCTTATGGGGCGATACATAATCTCACCCTCACCCATACCATAACTAGCGTTGTCCGACATCGCTCTCTCTCCAAATGAGTCGATATCCTCACTCAACGCCCTAGAAGTGTGACTCGTGATGGAGTTGGGCGGTGTAGGAGGCGGAACCCAAAATTGTGGAACGTGAGAAGTATATGGGTTGTCAGGATAGTACTCTACTATAGGATTTTTTTAAATTCTAGTAGGAGTGGATTGAGGAGTTGGTTAAGGCTTTTCCATCTGACGAGTAGAGAGATTCTAAATTCTTTCTTTTTATTTTTCTATTTTTTTTTTAATTTTTGATTTAATGATTTTTTTGGCTTTTTTTTTAAGAATTAGAGTCCAAATTGAATTAATTCGACCTAATCTAAATGTCTACCTACTCCCCGGAAACGGCACAAAAAACTTGACGCGACTAAAAAATGTGTCTCTAACGTGTGTGGTTATGGCTCAAGTGCAAGCCGATCGCTCAAGTAATAATCGAATAAAGTGCGTGTCGAACTCAGGGAATAGGACGCAGAACGTGACAACGAATAGGAAGGACGATTAACCTTTCTATTAACTAAAAAAAAGAGAAAAGATGATTGTTTGTGAAACTTCCTATCAAAGATAGTGAATATGCAAGAACAAGATAGAGAGGACAAACTTGAGATTAAAATCTTGAGAATGGATCCACAATAATGTATCTTTCGTGCATGAATTCAAACTAGGGTTCTTGCCTTTTTTCCTCTCTTATTCTAAGGTAAAAACTAATTAAAAAATGGTCTAATGTCAAACTATAATAATACAAAGTTATTTTTGAAGAGTCCTAACATAATACAACTGCTAAGAAAAATCAGCAATAAAAGAACTTTCACGTATCAGGTGGGTCAAACTGGTTCAGGCTCATAGGCAAATCGGTTCATACTCAAATCGGTTTGGAGTTCGGTTTGGGGAAACTTCCTGAATTGCTTGGTTCTTCTTCTTCTTCTTCTTCTTCTTCTTCTTCTTCTTCTTCTTCTTCTTCTTCTTCTTCTTCTTCTTCTTCTTCTTCTTCTTCATTTCTTTGGACTTCCTTCTTAACTTCGATCGCTCATAACTTCTTCATCGTAAGTCAAAATGGAATGCCGTTTGTTCTAGTGTTCTCCTGATTTTGTACACTTTGACTTTTCATTGGCTCCACTTCCGTACTAAGGCTAAAAAATTACCAGAATGCCCTTTAATGCCTCGTTTCTTGTTTTCTTTACTATTTTGAGTTCTCTTTCTCACTAACGTGCATGAAATACATGAACATATGAGAGATACACAAAATACGAAATACTAACCAAGGAGGGTTAGTAGAACAAATATGAGATACATCCAAATTAATTACAATGCACGGGATCATAAAAAGACCAAAATTAAGGGGATAAATATAAAATATTTACGCCTTATCAGTCGCTTAGAAACCATAAACGACATTCTTCATGATTAAGCCAACATTGTGAATAATTATCTTGCTGATAAGGACAAAAAATCATCAATTTGTCTAAGAAGTTGAAGGAGGAGACCACCAGCAATGAGATCCTTTTGAAGGAAGGTGAAACCCCTTCAGTTAGAGTACAATAAGGTGGATTCCTAACTCTCGATGATGAAGAATGATTATGACGTAAAGACTTCAGAGAAGGTTATACTTTAGAGAAAAAAGTTTTCTTTTGATGACGATCTGAAACGAAAGAAGGAAGAAGCATTTTTTTGAAGGCTTTGGAGTTATTTTCCAATAAATGGTTGCTCAACTTGATTACCACATGTTAGTTTACTTCAACAAGGTGCGAATCACCTTCCTAAAAAAAGGTTAATGCCCCATGGTAGATCCAACCAACCTTGAGTTCCCTCCCCCCCCCCCCCCTCCCCCCCCCCCCCCGGGCCCCTAAAAAAAGTGATTAACCTTCAATGTGACTTCATTTCATATATCTTATGCTAGGTTATGCTCTTTTGATTCTTCTATGAGTATTATATATCATGTTTATCACTTTGATATATCATATGTGAATTATTTATCTTCTTGATTTGTTCTTGTTTGATATCTTGAATAATTTGAAAAGATTTTATTTTTGACAAAGCTTTTTTGTTTGGTTGTCCTAATAATATTATTTTAGGATTATCACATACAAGTTAATCATTTTATTGATTCATGTCTGTTAAAATTACTTTGCATATTATAGTGTTTCCATGTGTACCTTGGATTGATATTCTTTGCATATGACTATTATCATTGGTTTGTCTATTTTATATTTACGACTTGCATATTCTTTTACTATTGACCTTTGTGATGTCTCTAGATTGATTATATTAAGACTTCATTGGTTATTTTTATGGTCGATTGAGATCATAATAACATGTTTATGATTATGTACTTTATGTATATCTCTTGGTCCTATACCCTCTATTTTGAGGTTATACATATCTTTCATTGCAAAATTCAAAAGGTAACTTTTTTATATAATCATGTTTATGTCTTTTAGATGGTTTACTCCATGACATAACTTTGAATAGAAAAATGATTTTTTTATTACTTTTCCTTTTGTATAGGAATGGATGTGTGTTTCATGAGACGTACTCTATTTTATTTTAAGTCTTATAAACTTTAATAGAAATTGTACTATGAAACTCATCCTCATATTGTGTTGCATTTCACATCTCACTAAATATTGCTTAGATGCCACTTTATAAGGGATGGAAAAGATTTATTGTACACAAAGTGTTTAAAGCTTCATTATACTTGTGAAAGCGTGTCTAAACTCCTCAATTTGTATGTGATGATTTTTCATTTCATAATTGGAGAAATTTGAAAAGGCTTATGCTATGCAAAAAATAAGAGCGAAGAAGTGGTTAGGAGATGATACATATATCATACAATGGATGCACCTTAGTCCACTGTAAGAGTATGAGACTGGTTTTCACTATAATTAGGCACTAAAGGCCATGTAAGACATACAAGCAAGCTTTCTCTCTATAATACAAGTTTGACAGAGTAACAGTAGGGTTTCTAAAATTCTATCCAAATGAATAAGACATAGTGTTTCTGATATAGGCTGGGGGCGCACAGTGTCACCCCCAAGCATGCATCCCACGCACAGCCGAGGTCGTGGATAATGAGAGAGTGATATCTATATGTGCATAAAGTAAAACCATCATGAAGGATATTCCTCACATGGGTTATTGATCTTTGATAATAGTCTTATGTAGATATGCCTAAAATGCCCTTGACATATTGTCCATTGATATGAAAAAATATCGAAGGTATATATGAAGTCTCGGTTGAACAGAGACTGTAGAGGGCCTTACTAAATATTGTGGTTCGAGAGGAGGTTGGGTGTTCTTTTATGACTGATGCTCCCGCCTCAAGCTGGGGTCATTATCCTATAACATTGGTATCTTATGAGGTCGACACCTATGTAGATGTATATTAAGTTGGCCTTTGCTATGAGATGAGACTTGGGAGCCTGACAGGTTGCCTGGATGTCATCCAAATGAATCTTATGTGGGATGAGACCACTCATGTGTGCTTGGGTGAATTTTAGTCTCTTGTGAGCGATGAATCTGTATCGGTCATTCCTTTTGGGTGTCATCTGGATAAGATCACACTTATGTATATCAATCACCCATTAGAATTAAACGTCGATAAGAGGCTTAGGTTTAAATATGGTCCCCTGCGGTTGTGAGACGACTACTCTGGTTATCTCGTCTCATCTAAATGCATTGTTCACAGACCCTGACCTTGGTGTCCTGGTTATCTATTGGCTTCCACTCATACCTTAGGAACAAAGTAGTCAGGTCAGCCGTAACGGTCATATCATCCATGTTGCTTTGGTCTCATCCACTTTTGAGAGATTTTCCAATTGTTAACCATTCCTTGGTTGTGACAGAGATAATGCAACTCCCCTGGTGCGTCTGGGCCATGAGCTCAACCTATACGTCATTCTAGGCCTTGGAAGTTGTGCCTCATCATTGCAGTCATTTGAGATTAAATTGGAAAATTTAGGTGGTATTTATTTTTTCTACTATTCACTATCAAACCAGTGCCAAATGCTTCCAAAATATCCTCTCTCTAGAATTTAACCTTTGATCGTCCTTGGATCATCTTCCCCATTGATTTTATTCATCCTCAGGTCGTCCCACTCTCTTCCAGGTAATGTTGATCACCTTTTTCACTCTTTTCCTTTGTTATTTTGATCATTTTTTATGAGAGTTATTAGGTTTATACCCCTTCTTATGGTGGTTATTTGATGGTAGTTTTAGGAGTTTAAACTATTGGAGGTGGTTTTGCATGAATTAGGGATTTTTCTCAAAGTGTAAGGTCATTTTAGGATTCTATGATGAATTTTTCGTTCCCGGCTATCGGAAACTGGTTTTGGGTTCTTGAGTGGTCTTCCTTAAAGTTATCATTTTCCCTTGTTTGATCATTTAGCCTTAGAAACCCTTAAAAATAGTAGAGTTACCTCGTTTTCGTGACCTTGTCCGTCGAGAAGTGGAAGAGGTCAAGGCTAACCTTAATCGGGGGAGGTCGTCGATGCCTCTGATACTAACACCTTTAGCAGTTGTGAAGCCTTCCTTGTGTCTGACCAACTTCCCACATTCCAACACTACACTTGTCTCTCCAAGTGTCCAACAGACAATTCCAAAGAAAAATTTCTAACTCCAAAATTTTCAAAGATTCCCATTATTACCCAAAATACCCATCACCTGAAAAGTCCTAACCGAGTCCGAATAACGAAGTCAGTTACCGCATGGGGAGCTAAAAATATAAAAAAAAAGACAAAACGACGAATAAAGAATGATCTTTTTTTCTGTTTTATAATAATCGTATTTCGTTCATGAGATCATATTCACCATAAAAAATTATGTCTTTCAATTTATGTGGGTGAACTCATGTCCAATCATACTCTTAATATCACGCACACCGAGAGAAAAATCCACAATCTGAGTGATTCTTTTGTGAGTGCCTCCCGCGAGAAATTAGTAGTTAATTTTTGGCTTCGTACACACATACACATTATGAATTTATATGGTTTTTAATTATTTTGATAGTTTCTATGAGTCGTACCAAGTGGTACAAAATGAATTTAATGGTTAAATTCACTACAAACCCTCACGAGACACCACTCGCCCTACATTCGTAACCTAGGAGTTCAACGGATTGTTTCATATGATAAATGTGATCACTTGCCTCCATAAAAGTTATTTGATCCTTCAGTTGTTTAGAGGTTTTCTTAGACCCTTATTCTCATTCTTTTATATTACTGGAGACTAACAACATTGTAAGTTAGGGGATTTGATTAGCCCTAATTATTCTATATTTGTTCCCCAAATTTTGATATTTTTACGGCCCTGAACATTTCATTTAGATCGAATTTATCTCATATTTGTGTTACTAACCTTTTTGGTGAGTATTTTGTGTATTGCGTATTTCTCATATGTTTTACAGGTAAATCGTACAAGTGGATGGAAGAGAAAAGTCAAAACAATGAAAGAATTACAAGAAAGAAAAGTCAAGGTAATTTTTGTAATTTTCAACCAGAATAGAGAGGAAAATCCAACTAAAAAATTGAAGATCTTGAAGTCACGAGAATATTGGAAGAAACGGCACCCTAATCCAAGCTACGATGAGGAAGCTAAATGCATTAGAAGTTGAAAAGAAAGTCTGATGGAAAAACTGCAATTAAGATCAAATCAGGCAAATGAAGGCAAGTCTGGCAGAGATCCTGACCGAACCGGTCCGATCAGGAGAACCAGTTTTCCCAAGGGGTTTGGTGATGGGTTCGGTTCGACTAAAAGGTTCGATCCAAGACGGAATTTTATATTTTTTTTCTAGATTATAGCCGAAGTTATTTGAGTCTATTTAAACTTCTATCCCTGAATTTTTGCACTTGTATTAAGCCATTAGGAGTCTTTCAAACCAAGTATGCATCATTCTAAGGCATCCTATTACTGAGAATAACTTAGAGAAGAATTTACCTTCTTTTCATCATTAATTCAATACAAGATCAAAGATGTTTTCGATTTTTCTTCAAGTGTTGATTTCTCTTCCATGCTTTTATGTTCTTCAATATTGGTAATATTCATTCATACCATCTTTCTTATTATTTCATTATAATTGCTTGCACATCTATGAATTATTGCATAGAGATTAATATGTCTGGCTAAACTCATCGCGAGTTGGGGAAGACGAACCCAACCTAAGTTATGAAGTTAGATATAAAATTCAACATAAATGTATCGTTACTTCTTAGAGTTTGATATTTTTATTGGGTCACATATAATATATCTCTTAACTCCATTTGTCAAAGGCAACCGTAATGTTTGAGAATACAATATACGTGTCAATAATCTTAGCACTCGCGTTAATTAACTCGTTGACTAAATATTATGAAGATTAACACCCACAAATATTTAGTGATTCGGATTAATTAATGTTAATTAAATAGTTTTCGATAATTTTATATTTAGCGAAGATTTCCTACAGTTCGGGGGATTGGATCCCAACTTTATTTTCCTAAAAAGTTTCAAAACCAAAAGTTTCAAGTTCTTTCTTTTTCTTAGTTTAAATTACTCTTGCTTAGTTTAAATTTTCTTACATAAGTAGAATTTTCCTTAAAACAAAAATCACATTTTATTTATTTCGTGAGTCGATACTTAGATCTTAGAAGCCAACCTTACTGTCGTCAAAACATTCTACGTCCTATTCCCGGAGAATGTGACCCTAACTTATCGGTTATTACTTAAGATATCGGCTTGCACTTGTGCCGTACGTACACACGTAGCATGAAAAGTTTGCATTGCGTCAAGATCCTCACGACAAATCTCCTTCTATTAAGCATGAAGAAAATGAAGAGGCCTTTGTGCTTGATACAAGTGTTGATTCGTCTTACCTAAGTGACATCCGTGAGAGTAATCTTATTATTTGGAGAACCTTGTATGGTATTAACTCGTCCATCAACATGAGGGTGACAACTTAGGATAGTAGGGCATATGACCTTAGAAATAATGATGAGATTTTTGTCTATGAATAGATGTCCAAGGTTGAACTTCGCCTTCCATTTAATTCATCCATCAGGGGGATTCTTGCGGCTATCGGTGTTGCCCCTGCTCAACTGGACCCAAATGTCTGGAGAATACTAATGGGGTTATCCATTATTTAGAAATTTATTTGATTAGAAATACTTACCACCTGATGTCTTCCTAGAATGTTACTAGTCTATCAAAACCAAGTTCAACCCCTGCTAGTGCCATTTCATAGCTCTCAGACTCGATCGCAAGTTCTTACATGTAAACAAGACTTCCAACCATGATTAGAAGTCTTAATATTTCTTTATCTCAGGCTCATGGGAGTTCTTTGGTAATGAGTCTTCATACCTAAGATACGTCGCAATGCCCCATAATCGGGACCAAATCATAGTCTTGGCCAAGGTTGATCTGGGTATGAGCATGGAAAATAGGAAAAATATCGACCAATTGAAGGGAGACTGTGGTCTGATTCTCTTTGAGGATCTGATTACTCTTAAGATCCTTCAGTTCAATGGGATGGGTTAAGACCCATTTGATTCCTTTTGTAATATTTCTTGAAATTTATCTAGATTTTATTATTATCTTATTTTATTTAAGCTGATACTTATAGTTGAGACTTTGCAAATCGTCCAATAAATGCACCAGACCACGTTTGTGAGATGGCGTCCCCCATGATAAAAAATATCTTAGCCAGGCTGCAAGGTAAAAATGATTAGTCGATAACTTCTAGGAAAAAGTCTATAATAGGTGGCCATAGGATAACCGAGGGCCCAAAGAAAATGAAGGAGGTTGGTGGATCTGCAGTCGCTCCTACTCAACAGAAAAAATCCAAAGTATCGTCGAGAGGACCCCCAACTCCCAACGTCCCCATCTTGAATGATGTGTCGTCTGCGACACATTTGGCTCAATTGGTTTTCAACCTTAACTCTCTTCTTGGGAGTCTGACTATAGCTGAATAGATCATTGCCTCGGTGACCCCCTATAAGAGCAAATTTTTATTTGCTCATATTTGCATTTCATTTATTGTTTGGCATATCCCGTTACAAAAAAACATCTTCGGCACTACGTTTTGGTACTTTAAGGCCATCAAAGAATTAAAGACTTGGTCATATCAACAGTCATGGAAGAAGTATGCATTTAGATTGGTAAAAAGGTTTTGAGTACTTTTTGAGGATTGACTATTTTTATGAGGAAATTTTTTATATAAAGGAACTCAAAATTTTTATAAGAATTTTGTTTGAAAATTTCAACGCTTCGATTGAACAAAGCTATCCCTCGTTTGAAGGAAATTTATTTGGCTCCTTATGATATCTTGTTAGAAGTCCTTGTTCGATCAAAATTGCTAACGAGGTCCTTTTTAGCTCATGCTGACATGTCATTAGAAGCATTTGTTCAAACAAGTTTTAACGAGGTACCAACGTGTTTTTTATGTAATCTCATTAGATGACATCATTCTTATGAAATAAGGTTGTCGTTCGAACGAGATGCCTTTTCGTCCGAACTTCTGGCATATATTTTGTTTTTTAATGAATATCTTCCTAAATCATTTCGTGTTTATCCTTTTTATCCAACCTTCTTATAAAAAGGCTTAGCGGGATCAGATATTTCAAGAACTCTTTTTTATAAAGAAAAACACCGTTTGAGTTCTCTTTTATCATCAAAACGCTTTGTATTATATTCCTCACCCACAGAAATTATTCAAGATCACTTTTACCTACATCAATATGGATTATTGTAATACAACCTTGTAGAGACTTTTCTCTACGAATGACTTTCTGAAACGAGATTTCACTACTGAAGAAGAAGGATGAATCGGTGGATACCGGGGTAAATCGCTACCTATGGATGACACTGGAGCTGGGTCAATCCTGTTGGAGTTTTTAGATTTCTATGCATTTAACTTAGTTTAGCTAAGTGTTTTGTAAGTCATCTATATTCATAAAATTTTGATAGTGTTAAATAAAGGTTTTGTTCTGTAAAGGGATTTTTCCTCATCTTGATTGTTTTTACACGCTTGACTTGATAATTGCTATTATATATTTGGACACAACTCGCATGCACACCATAATTAATTATAGGTTAAAACTTGATTAAAATTGGGATTTGTGTGCAGGCCATTCAATTAAATAAATTGATCCATTATATTTTTGTGCACTCTCAAATTGGTATCAGAGTCGGTTACACTAAAATATTGTATAATCCCTTTTAAACAATTTTTTTATATCAATTTTTAAAAAAAAATTATTGGTCTTTAAAAAGATGAAATTTAATAGATAATTTGTATAATTGAATGCTCATTGTTTATGGTTCTAATTATGCTTATTGGAAAGCTAGGATGAGGTCTACATTAAAATCTATTGATGAGCAAGTTTGGTTGCTTTGTAAAAGAGGGTGGATACCACCCACTGCAATTGTTGATAATGTTTTTTTTCCCTAAACATGTATCTTAATGGATAGATGACGACTTTAAATGGAGCAATTTTAACTCGCGTGGTTTGAGTGCCATATTGGGAGACGTCACCCCCGACAAGCTCCGCCGCATTATGACGTGCACTACATATAAAGAAGCTTAGGATACCCTCCAGCTCAGTCACAAGGGAACCGATGCTGTAAAACTTTTAAGATTCAAAATCTCACTACTCAATTTGAAAAAGTCACTATGCTTGAATCTGAATCATTTGAAGAATTTTATGCACGACTTTTTGATATAGTAAACTCGAGTTTTAATTTAGGTGAGAAAATACCTGAGATGCGTGTCGTTAAGAAAATTTTGAGATCTCTCCCTTCACGTATTATTTCTAAGGTTATCATGTTAAATTCGTTAGGGATTCTAGATACTCTTAGGTTAGAAGAACTTGTAGGAGATCTTCAAACGTATAAAATAGATATGTTTCCTAAAACGCTAAGCCTAAGGAAAAGGGGATTGCACTAAAAACCTAATTTAAAAAGAAAGAGGAAGTGTCATCAGATTCCCGTTATTATTTTGACTTGGACGATTTATCCCTTTTTGCTAAAAATTTTAAAAAGTTTCTCAAACTTAAAAATCAAAATACTTCAAAAGAAAAGAAAAGTTTTAAGAAAAATAAAAATTATAAATCGGGCAAGAAAAATTTTGAAAAAGAAAAGAAATATTTTCCAAAGAAAGACGAGGATATATGTTATGAGTGTGAGGAAAAGGGTCACAAAGCTCATAAGTGTCCTACTAGGTTAAAGAGACAAGGAAAAAACAAAGTCGCCTTAAATGTCATGCTTAGCAATAGCGAGGTTAAGTCGGTGAGTTTGGGGGATGAATCACCGCATAGATGTAACTTCACCGCATTCATGGCTAGTCATGTTAGTACACCGTGTGCACCTCATACCGATGAGGAAGATACTAAACATGGAAACCTCGACAGTGAGTCTAGTTAGTCCAACGAGAGTGTGGGAAAGGATGCTTAAAGTGAGAACGAGAGTGACCTACAGTGTGCCTATGTCAATTTTTGCACTAAGTCCTTTAAAACAAAGAAATAAAACAAAGGTTTAGCGATTAGAGTTTTAGCCTTAGATAAGGAGTTGATAGAGGTGAGAGAGAGGGATTCCTCGATGAGAGAATCTTTTGGATAGAGAGTTTGTTTAGTTGAGAGAGAGAATGGGGACTTGACCAACAAGGTGGCTAGTTTCATGAGATACCTCCAAGCATCCGTGGAGACTCTTGAGAAACTTAAAACCCTTGTATCCCAACTCGAGAAAGATCTCGAACATGCCCTGGAGGTCAAGGTAACTATTAAAGAGACATCGAATAAGGTATGCATGATGCTCCTTGGCCCGGCTTTAAGTTTTGGTGAGAGGCATGGAATAGGTTATGACGGTGAATCCACTTCCCACACTGCATTGAAACTAGTTTCTAAATTTGTGGTTAATACTTATGTCCCTCAACCTAAACCACAAAAGAGAGTTCAACCTAAGAAAGCGAACCAAAGTAGACCCAAACCTGTCTATATTTGCACTTTTTACAAAAGAAGAGGTCACCTTCGAGAGTTTTGCTATAAATTAGGTAGAACTAGGGGTACACATACTCCCCACACCACCTTAGTGACTTTGCTAGTCTTACAGAGCAAGTTGAGTTCCTAGTCGTGACTTCACAAAGCTTGATGGAAGAATTTCAACGGATGTCTTTGCCATTTGAGAAAGCTCTAACTAGAGATAACAATGACAATGGAAAACAAAAGGTTACCTCCACTTGGGTACCTAAGCAAGACGTTGAAGCCCTTATTGTGCATATTGCTCTAAAGGTTCAAAATACTTCCGAATGGTATTTTGATAGTGGGTACTCTAGGCATATGGCAGGTGACATCTCATTTTTTACCCACCTTGAGGATCGAAAGGAAGATTAAGTCACTTTTGGAGATGTGAGTAGGTATAGTATTTTAGGGAGAGGTTATGTTGGGATAGTTAAATTCCCTAAAGTATAAATGTGTTGTACGTAAAATGGTTTAAAGCGAATTAATTAGCATTAGTCAATTATGTGACATAAACTTTGCGTTAAAGTTTGACCGGTCCAAATGTAACTGTTGATACCAAAATTAATATGCTGATGTGGACGAATCATACGAAGACACTTGTCAATCTACGTGGCACAATAACAACGAGGAAGTTCATTTCCTCGACCAACTCATGTTTTCCCCGAGCAACGAGGATATGCTGAGGAACTGCAACACTCCGAGATACTCTAGCGCTCCGAGGAACTCCTGATCAACGAGCAACTAAGGCGGTCCGAGCTGCATCTCGGCCGTAGTATTAATTGCCAGAATGTCAACAGTTCAACTATTCATTGAATGTTTATCATCTTGACGCACACGCTGCATTAAATGTATTACCCTTTCATATGTATATCATTTAATGTATTAACCCATTCATGTACAGCCTAAGGGCTATAAATACCTTGTATCACCCTCATTCAAAGGGACGGGAATTTCTGGATTGAACTTGTAATCGAGAATTCTCAAACAATCAGCAATAACATAACAGTGGACGTAGGCCATTCTTATAAGGCTGAACCACTTTAAAAATCTTTGTTTCATTTTATTTATCTATGATTGAATAATTAGAGCGATCTAATTTTTTACATCAACAGATTGGCGCCGTCTGTGGGAAGCGACTATTGCTATCGTTTTTCACCAAAAATCATTTATCATCAATGGCAGATAATCCAGAATCCAGTAATCGAAATGCTGGAAATACTGGAAATCCTCCAAATCCATCTGCGCCTCCAGATCTGGCTGGAATTATGACGAATCTGGCTGAAGGACAAACCGCCATGCAAGAAACAATGAGGCAACTCATTCAAACCCTTCACGGCGGTGCACCTACCCATTCAAGGTAAAGGAGTGATCGTGGGCAATCGCGATCCAGGCGTACTGGGTCATATCGTAATGAAGAATCTAATGATTTTTCTTATCAACCTGGTCGAACTTCATCGATACGGGTTACGGATACTGATCAACATATCACCCTCTCTCCGGAGAGAACTAGCGCCCTAGAAAGATTAAGCAGGGCATCTCCTTTCAGTCGGTTAGGACCAAGGAGAAATATGAGTCCACCTAGAGCCCCATCGAGAAGCTTTCGACCACCATCAGGTTTGAGAGAAGGATCAGCACAATCAAGACCAGTTACTCGTCGAGATAGATCTCAGGAAGCTACGTCAGAACAATCAATTGTTCGGACTAAGTAGCCCAAGGAAGGAAATGAAGCATGGAAGGGTTCCATTCAGCGATTGGAGGATAGACTTGGAGAAATGGTTAAAGAAAGGAATCCCTTACAGAGAACTTTTGTTCAAGGGACACCTTTTGTGCAAGCCCTTGTGAATTTTCCTACACCATCGAAATTTAACGCACCTGTAGTGACCCCTAAATATGATGGAAAGACAGATCCTGTTCTTTATATAGAACAATACCAGGCTGCTGCCGACATATATGCTGTCCCCGACGAGATGAGGTGTAGAGCATTTTCGGGAACTCTTACCGGATCTGCACAGATATGGTACAACAATCTTCCTCGGGGTAAGATTTCAACTTTTATTCAGTTAGCCGAACTGTTCATTGGCAATTTATGTTTTGGAGCAAAGCCGGTAAAGCGAGTGGCGCACTTGTTAAGTGTTAGACAAAAATCAGGTGAGAGTACTAGAGATTACATAACTCGTTTTAATAATGAGAAGTTGGAAGTCATAGATTACGAAGAAAAGACAGCGATCACTGCTTTGATGAGTGGATTACTGCCTAACAAGTTATATTATACTTTGGCCAAAGATCCACCTAAAACTATGTCGGAGTTGATGGCAAAAGAGGCCAAAATCATGAATGCCGAGGAGGCTATGGATGCGAAGAAGAATATGGATAAAGAAACCAAGGTGGAGGTTGACAAATCTAAGAAGAAAGAGCAAAAAGGTAATGGTGGTGACAAACACTCCAAGAATAATAGGACGTCATGGGAAGTCCTGAAGAAATATGATAATTATACTCCATTAAAGATGGGTATTATTTATGTTTTAGAAGAAATCAAGAATAACGAAGAAATCAAGTGGCCAGATAAACTGAGGAGCAATCCTGACCTGAGGAATAGGGCCAAATATTGCGAGTTCCATAAAGATCATGGCCATACGACCAAAAATTGCATAGCCCTTCAGAACGAGATTGAAACGCTCATCCGAAGAGGAAAGTTGTCAAAGTATGTAGATCGCAGAGGTGAAAGGAAGAATGATGATAGAACTAGAGATCGTTCCAGATCTCCTCGTCGGACGGAGGAGAAAAAGAAAAGAAATCATGAAGATGATCCAGATGAAGACCCCGATCTTCCAAAAAAGCCAAGGCAGCCTGAACGAGAGGTATTTTCCATACGTTTTGGGTCATTTGATTGTAATGTTATTACAGGAGGAGATGCTGGAGGGGGAGACCTTACTGCAGAAAGAAAGGCCTATCTCGGAGAGGCTCAAGCCTGCTCATATATTCAACGAATAAATCTGGCCGAGGATGATCGTCCGAGGAAGGTAAATAAAGAGAAGCTAGTTATTGGTTTTTCAAAAAATGATTTGGCAGGTGTTCTTTACCCTCACGACGATCCCTTGGTGATCAAAATGAGGATGAAAGATGTGGTGATTTCAAGGGTGTTGGTGGACAATGGTAGTTCGGCAGACATCATATACTATTCATGCTTTGATAGCTTGAATTTGAAATTATCTCAATTGGAACCTTATCACAGACCCCTTCTGGGTTTTGCTGGCGAGAAAGTTTTTCCACTTGGGACGATCAAGTTGGACATATTCATTGGAACTTGGCCCGCTTGTCGAACAGAAAGAATACGCTTCTTTGTGATGGATAAGAATGTGCAGTCAGCCTACAACATCATCATGGGAAGAGTTGGTTTGAAGAAGTTCGAAGCAGTTCCATCTACAGTGCATCAATGCTTAAAATTCCCAACAAACTTCGGAGTAGGAGTTGTGAAAGGTGATCAAAAAATAGCTCGGGAATGCTATTATTCATCTGCCGAGCAAGAGGAGCCTGAAGAATCAAGGAAAAAGACTATCACCTACCAGGTGGAGGAAGGTACAAAAATTGAAACTCTTGATCCCAGGGATGAATCCCAACTTGTAAAAGGACAGGTGGTAGAATCTACAGAAAATGTTATTCTGGACGAGGAGCATCCTGAACGAGTAACCCAGATAGGTTCGTCGTTGGATGCTTCAATAAAACAAGAGTTGATAATGTTCTTGAGAAACAGGAA
Organism: Sambucus nigra; assembly: GCA_949130495.1. Classification (NCBI taxonomy): domain Eukaryota; kingdom Viridiplantae; phylum Streptophyta; class Magnoliopsida; order Dipsacales; family Adoxaceae; genus Sambucus; species Sambucus nigra. The sequence continues at coordinate 58,959,546 of OX422223.1, forward strand.
GAAAACTTTCGCATGGAGTCATGAGGACATGCCAGGAATAGATCCAAACTTCTTATGTCATGAACTTAATGTAAATAAGGAGATCAAGCCCGTGAAACAGAGAAGAAGGGTATTTAGCCCCGAGAAGAATCAAGCCATACAAGAGGAGGTCGAGAAGCTCCAGAAAGCCCAATTCATTGAAGATGTGAAATATCCAGACTGGCTGGCAAATGTGGTGATGGTAAAGAAGAAGAACAATAAATGGAGAATGTGTGTTGATTTCACTGATCTCAATAAGGCATGCCCAAAAGATCATTTTCCATTGCCTAGAATTGACCAACTAGTGGATGCTACCTCGGGACATGAGCTGCTCAGCTTCATGGATGCTTACTCTGGCTACAACCAGATCAAAATGAAACGTGAAGACAGGGAAAGTACTTCTTTTATTACCCCTAGAGGAACTTATTGCTATAATGTTATGCCTTTTGGTTTGAAAAATGCAAGAGCGACATACCAGCGGCTGATGAACAAGGTTTTCACCGAACAAATCAGTTGCAACATGGAAGTTTATGTCGATGATATGCTAACAAAAAGCAAGAAAGCTGCAGATCATCTAGTTGACTTAGCTCAAACATTTGACCAACTGGATAAATACCAGATGAAGCTCAACCCGACGAAGTGCACATTTGGAGTACGAGAAGGAATGTTTCTCGGATACATTGTCAATCAGCGCGGCATTGAAGCAAATCCAGATAAGATCAAAGCTCTTTTAGGGTTGCGATCTCCAACAACAAAGAAAGAAGTGCAGAGTCTTACAGGACGAGTTGCAGCGCTCAACAGATTTGTATCTCGAGCAACTGACAAATGCCTCCCATTCTTCAAAACACTGTGAAAAACTTTTGAGTGGACTGATGAATGTGAGAAGGCCTTTCAAGACTTGAAAAAGTATTTGGGAGCACCTCCATTGTTGTCTAGGCCAATAACAGGGGAGAAGTTGTACTTGTATCTAGCAGTATCAGAGAATGCAGTTAGCTCGGCATTGATCAGATTGGAGAATGGAGTCCAGAAACCAATTTATTACACAAGTAAGGCTTTCCGAGGTGCAGAGATCAGGTACCCAAAGTTAGAAAAATTAGCATTGGCATTAATTGAAGCAAGTAGAAGAATGAGGCCATATTTCCAGGCCCATACCATCATTGTGTATACCGACATGCCATTGAGACAAGCCCTTCACAAGCCAGAAAAATCAGGAAGACTGATGTACTGGGCAATAGAACTCGGTAAATATGATATTGTGTATGAACCCAGATCATCATTAAAAGGGAAAGCTGTAGCAGATTTTATAGCAGAGTTTACATACCCTGATACCCCCGAGGAACAAAAGTTGCTCATTGACCAACCTGTGGATGTTACAGGATCAACAGACATAGGTCCAGACCAACTCCGGTTGGTAAAAGGGCTTGTGGATGTAGAAGGATCATCAACTTCAAACTCAGATCAGCTCCAGTTGGTAAAAGAATGAGAAGAGATGGTTAACGAGGAGCGAAAAGTGTCAAGGGAGGACGAAAAGAAGCAACGAATATTTCACCGAGGATCCCTATCAGATAAGGAATTTGAAGACGGGTTACCCATATGGAGATTGTATGTAGATGGCTCATCTTGCACAGCAGGTTGCGGACAGGAATTGTTTTGAGCACCCCAGACGATATTGACATGGAATATGCTTTACGATTCCAATTCAAAGCATCTAATAATGAAGATGAGTATGAGGCCATGATAGCGGGTTTAAACTTAGCAAAAGTTATGGAAGCACGGCAAGTAATTGTATTCAGTGATTCTCAATTAATTGTAAATCAGATGACAGGAACATATGCAGTTAAAGGAGATTTAATGGTAAAGTATCATGCAAAGGTGATGGAGTTACTGATAGAATTTGATGCCATTCAATTGGTGAGAATACCGAGGATGGAGAATGTACAAGTAGACGCACTGGCCCGACTAGCATCAGCTACTCGTACCGAGCTGCGAAGAACGATACCAATTGAAGTATTGGAAAGTCGGAGCATAGATGAAAACTTAACGATGAATGTTATTACCCTTGATTTAGGACCATCTTGGATGGATCCCATCAGGATATATATTAAAGAGGGAGGATTACCAGAGGATAAGCTCGCTGCCAAAAAAATGAAGTATAAAGCTGCTCGGTATGTATTAACTAATGGTATTTTATATAGACGAGGGATTATGGCAGGTTTGCAGAGATGTGTACATCCCTCCGAGGTGAAGGAATTGATTGAAGAAATCCATGAAGGGTCTTGTGGAGCTCATGTAGCAGGTCGAACACTTTTACAAAGGGTAATGACTCAAGGATACTATTGGCCGACGATGAGGGCTGATTGTATAGCCTATGCTAAGAAATGTGACAAGTGCCAACGTTTTTCCTCTATCCGACGAACTCCACAAGCACTGTTGACACCCATAACTTCCCCTTGGCCATTTGCCATGTGGGGAATTGATTTGGTGGGACCATTGCCGACCACCCGAGGAAGATTCAAGTACCTCGTCGTCGCAGTAGACTATTTTACCAAGTGGGTAGAAGCTGAACCCCTCATCGACATGACGTACGAGAAGGTATACCAGTTCGTTTGGAAGAATATCATCTGTCGATATGGTCTCCCTCATGCCTTCATCACAGACCATGGAACCCAATTTGATAACGAGGAATTTACTGCTTATTGTCATCAGTCGAACATTTTGAAGGTCCATTCAGCACCAGTCCATCCTCAAAGCAATGGACAGACTGAAGTGACGAATAGAACACTGCTAAATGGTTTGAAGAAAAGGCTAAGTGAAGCTAAAGCTAACAGGATTAACGAGCTGCAATTAGTATTGTGGGCTTACCGAACAACTCCCCGAGCAACGACTGGAGAATCACCATATATGCTGGCATTTGGAAGTGAGGCTGTAATACCTGCCGAGTTAGGTCTCCCAACACACAGAGTGCTGAATTTCAATTCCCCAGTCAGCGACTTGATGAAAAGACTGGATTTGGATATGCTCGAGAAAGTCAGAGAAGAGGCAGCTATTAGGAATGCTGCTTATCAACAACGAACAACCCTTTTCTACAACAAAAGGGTGAGGAAATGCGATTTAAAAGAAGGAGATTATGTGCTAAAGAAGGTAATTCAGAAACACAATAAATTGGAGGCAAACTGGCATGGGCCTTACCGAGTTACAGAAGTTGTTCGACCAGGAACTTACCGAATAGCATCTTTAGAAGGAGAAGAATTCAAGAATGCTTGGAATGCTGAACACCTTCGCAAGTATTATCAATGATGTAAAATGTACAAGGGGTCATCAATATGAATAAAACGATGATGTTTTCACCATTTTCCTCTCCTTTGTTTGAAAGTTTTTCGGGGAATACTAGTGTTGTACACTACGCTGCTCGACAGAAAAAAGTGGACAAAAAGTTCGAAAGAACCAAAAAATATACTCCTTTGGTTAGGAGGCGTACACTAGCATGACCAACTAAGGTTGGTAAGATAACTAGTGGACAAAAAGTTTGAAAGAACCAAAAAATATACTCCTTTGGTTAGGAGGCGTACACTAGCGTGACCAACTAAGGTTGGTAAGATAACTAGTGGACAAAAAGTTCGAAAGAACCAAAAAATATACTCCTTTGGTTAGGAGGCGTACACTAGTGTGACCAACTAAGGTTGGTAAGATAACTAGTGGACAAAAAGTTCGAAAGAACCAAAAAATATACTCCTTTGGTTAGGAGGCGTACACTAGCGTGACCAACTAAGGTTGGTAAGATAACTAGTGGACAAAATAGTTCGAAAGAACCTGATAATTCAATAATCAACTACGGTTGAGGGAATAACAATATCATGTGATTTGAAAATAAGCCAACAAGTTGGTCGGAAGGTAAAATCATTCCAGAAAATACAAAGAATTCCAAACTGAACCAAGTATAGTTAGTCGGTGACCAATTATACTTGGTCGACGAGGATAAATTATCGACCATGGTTGGTCGGATACATTTTTGGAAAAAGTTTACCAAGTATGGTTGGTCGGGGATAAAAACCCATCAACTGTAGTTGGTCGACAAGCACAATTTAACAACCTTGGTTGGTTGGAAACTGTTTAAACATTTTATACTCATTACTTTATTATTAAGTGATTGAGCAGCATTGATACTTGTAAATTTTGATTACTAAGATGAACAGCATCATATTGTTATCTTTTTAACAAATACATATACACATATGTAAAAATGTTTGATAAACACAAGACAATCGCAATACAAATTTGCAAACAGAAAATGAAATTCATTCATTAAGATAAAAATGTATTACAAGTTATACATATGTGCTAATTATTACACTGAAAAACCTATTCTATTGGTTTCTTTCCTTTAGCTTTTGAAACAGGTTCTTCGCCGGCAGGAGGATCTTCTAAGCAGAGAGGAGAATTGATAAAATTAATATCTATGAGCATTCTGACGTTCATCACAGAAGGTGTATCCAAGAGATGCTCTGGACGAGATAATTCAGTCTGAGAATGAAGATTATAATCGCCGAGATATTTTGAAATTAAACTCCGAGGAATAGAACGAGCTGGGATCCATTCCATGTCCAATTTGAAAGGTGGCACAGGCAAATCTAGTAACCCTGGAGCATGATAATCCCATAAAAAATGCCCTTGCTCCAATTTCAATACACCCAAGGCGTTCAACCATCCCTGCTTATAACCTTCATTATTGGCATGTTCAATCCGAGCATCTAAATGAACAAGGGCTTCATTGTATCCTGCCATCCAAAATTCCCTGGGCTGTTTATGGAATTGGAAGGTTAATCTATCCAATTGTTCGTGAAGGCTCCTGGCAAAAACATCCTTATTATCCAGAGCAGACTTCATCGCAGTAAGTTGATCCTCCAAGGATAAGTTTTTCTTGGACATTTCAGACAGATCCCGGTCTTTTGCGTTCAATTGGAATGCTTGAGTTTCTAACGTCGACTGAGTACGAGCTTCTTCAACATTGCGGATAAGAACTCTTGATCGACTCCGAGCAGCGACTGGAGAACTTTGCTCCTTGGCAACATTTTGAACAGCTCTTCCTCGCCCACGAGAACCTCTTCCTCATCCCCGAGAAGTCACAGGAATAACAGATTTTCTTAAGTTGTCCAGTTCTTGCCTTAATTTGGCATTCTCAACTTCTAAGAACGAAAAACCTTCATCGGTAACTTGCACTAAAGCAGTGGAAGATGACGCTGCAGATTCATACTGTGCCAACTTTTTCTGCAAATTATTGTTCTCTTGTTCCAGCAACTCAGCAATCTGCCTGCAGGCCTCAACTTCACCTTTTAAAGTTCTTTCTCTAACATCGTATCCAACAAGGATCTTTTTATGGCCTGTTTCAGAAGAAAGCTGCTGATATTTATTTTCATACTCCTTGTGCAGCAAAGTAGTTGATTCATTGTGTTGACTCTGAAGATCTTCTAAGGTACAATGAAGTTCCTCGATCAATTCATAGTAAGCCACGCTGTTGGCCATAGCTCGGTCGAGTAAATCCTTCAAGTACCGATAAGCCTCAATTGCTTGTTCTGAGGCATCATGACCAAGGATGTCAGCTATTTCTGATGTACTAAGATCTGTATGACCAGCCTTATAATATTCGTGACATTACTGCATCAACTTTGTATCATGTGCAGATATGAGTTCCATTCTAGCAACAAACTAAGGATGAGAAAAAGACAACAATCAACAAAAACAAATCATCAACAACAGAGATGAACAAAGATGTATTTTATTAGATCACAAAAGGATTACATAGTTTGATTACAAAAACTGAAAGATAGAAATAATACCGAACAACTTCACACCTTTTCCTTGTCTCCCAAGACTTTCTCGGGAGGCTGGGACGAGGAGCTCGGTTGCTCGGTGGTAACAGCAACTGGATCTGCAGGAGTTAAAATTTTTTCAGAAGGAGGAGGCATGGAAGAAATGTCCTCGTTGGCAGCAGGTAGAGAGGCAGGGACTTGATCACCTATGGCCATGGAAGATTCATCAGAGACAGGCTCATCTTCTTCTTCCTCCACAATTGGTGGGGGAGGACCAGGGAGGTGTAGCTGGAATAGCCCAGAATCTTCTTTGATCTTCAATTCTTGCAGAGCAGCTACCCAGCCATCTCGGAAGTATTTCAACTTCCCATATTGAACTTGGGATGTCATCGCAGCAATCCCCTTGTCCCATCCTTTATCCCAGCCAGCGCTGAAGGATTTTTTAATGGCGAGCTTTCTTTTTAGTTTCTCCGAGGAGAGCTTCACATCCAATTCTTCCTTTTGGACCTTGATATCTCGCAGGGCGGATAACTCCTCCTCTGCCGTCTTCAGCTTATCTTCAAGCTCTCCAAAGTTCTTGAGCTTGACATCATACTTCTGATGTTCGACCTCTAAACCTTGTACCTTATCCTCCAAACTTTTGGAGATCTCAGCCATCTTCACCTTCTCGGCCTCAACTGTAGACAACTTTTTCTCCCAAACAGCCTTGTCCTCACTATACTGTTGGCGAGATTCCTTCAAGGATTGGGTCAAACCCAGCAAAGCATCCTCTACACCTGACGAGGAGCTTGAAGCTTTAATAGCTTCATCCTTCTTCACGATATTATTGAAACAGTTCACCAGCTGAAAGATGAGAAAAACAGTAAAGTCAATACAAAATGCAAGCATTCAGAGAAAGAAAGAAAATTCAGAGTGTGAGAAATTTACCGAAGCAAGATGACGAGTAGCTAGGGATGTCAGCATATCCCTACAAATTTTTTCATCAATTCCTTGGACCTCGGGTATGATCCAAGTTTTTACCGAGCTCATTGTAGAGCTCGGAGGAATGATGGTTGGAATACCACCAGCTGATAGAGAAGGGACAGTTTCAGCCAAATTGACTGAGGATGATTTCCTCAATCTTCTCAAAGGGACTTCAGCAGCTTCAACCAAGGAAGAACTCTTGGTCGGAGAGATAGTAATCACTTCCATAGGAGCAACTTTCTTGCTCGGAGCCACTGGGGGCTTCTCGGCAGCTTTAGAGGGTGAAGCATCCACCTTCTTAGTCCCCTCTGGGACATCAGTTTTGCTTTTCTTGGCCCCAGTAGCAGAAGTAATGTCATCAAATAGAGCAGGAGGAGCTCTTTTCTTGCCCATTCTCTGACTTAAAGGAAGATGAGAATCTGAAGAAGAATCCTCTGGAGTTGAAGCTGGATCAACAGGGCGAGCAGTATAAGAGGTTGTATAACTCTTATACTGAAGCAAATATGATGCATACCTGATGTGCTCGTCTGCAACGTTCTTATGCAAACCCCAGATAAGTTTCAGATGCTTGATATTAACCTCTGATTCTTTTGGAGTTTTTCTTTTACTATCAACTGCAAATAAACACATAATGAGATATCAGTCATACATTTTGTCAAACATGATAAAAGCATAATTTCATAAGTAAAAGAAATAAAATGAAAAATAAACCTATCCCATTGCCATATGGGGGGCATCTGGGACCTTTGTATACTCCATCTCCAACTAAAGGGGCATATTGCCAATTTTTAATAACCACCCCATGTTCAAAATAATCTCTATTTGAATCAGGGAGGTTAACTACAAGAGCCCTATTCAGAAACCTAGTTTTTAAGTAATAAATATTATCTAGAGTGGCCCATTTATAGCAATACATAATTTCAGGGATCCCTATACGAGTCCCATGAGTTAGATTTAATTTGTACACCCCATTAATTATTCTCCATGAATTGGGGGCTATTTTTGCAGGAACAAGATCAAAATACTGACAAAACTCAAGACACAATGGGTTTGGTGGAAAAGAAAATCCACATTCAGCAATGAATAGACTGGGGAACCAATGTCCCTCAGCCAATCGAAAATAATCTAAAGGCTCAGAAAGAACCTCCAGAGTTACCCAAGAAGGAATGGAAAAATCGGAACGAAATTTCTCAACAGACTCCACAATATAAACCATACTGAATAAAAGAGATACAGAAGAAAGGAAGAAGATCTTACAGGAAGAAAGGAGGTATGTTGACAACGAACGAAAACTAGGATGAACGCACAAGAGAGAAGGAGAGAATAGAAAGCTTGAATGCAGGAAATTGGAAAAAGAAGAAGACGGTATGGTTACCTAAGAAGTTTAAATACTTTTCCTTGGGAAGCGGCGAAGGAAATGATTACAAAAAAGAAACTATTGAACTTCCGATGGCCAAAAGGACAAAAAGGGCACTAAGATCGAAGCGCTCTTAAAAAGTTCGAAAAAAGGCGGATTCGTTGAATTTAGAAATAAATTGAAATACGATGCTCCTAAAACCCAGGAAGATCATTCAATATTGCCATAAACCGAGAAAGAATGTTCCATACTCCTCAAAGTTCAAAATATGAAACATTGGGGGCTTCTGTTGATACCAAAATTAATATGCTGATGTGGACGAATCATACGAAGACACTTGTTAATCTACGTGGCACAATAATAACGAGGAAGTTCATTTCCTCGACCAACTCATGTTTTCCCCGAGCAACGAGGATATGCCGAGGAACTGCAACACTCCGAGGTACTCTAGCGCTCCGAGGAACTCCTGATCAATGAGCAACTAAGGCGGTCCGAGCTGCATCTCGGCCGTAGTATTAATTGCCAGAATGTCAACAGTTCAACTATTCATTGAATGTTTATCATCTTGACGCACACGCTGCATTAAATGTATTACCCTTTCATATGTATATCATTTAATGTATCAACCCATTCATGTACAGCCTAAGGGCTATAAATACCTTGTATCACCCTCATTCAAAGGGACGGGAATTTCTGGATTGAACTTGTAATCGAGAATTCTCAAACAATCAGCAATAACATAACAGTGGACGTAGGCCATTCTTATAAGGCTGAACCACTTTAAAAATCTTTGTTTCATTTTATTTATCTGTGATTGAATAATTAGAGCGATCTAATTTTTTACATCAACAGTAACATTTATGAACAATCCGATGAACTTCTACTACAAGGTGTAAGGACCGAAGATAATTATTATGGGATTGTGCTCAAGTCCTCATTGTGTGAAACAGTTCCACGATCTCCATTATGGACCTTTGGCATCAACAACTAGGTCATTTGAACTTTAAAGCTATTAAAATATTAGTCAAAAAAGGACCTAGTTCGTGGCTTATCATTGCTTGGTAAATCAACTTCCTTGGTTTGTGGACCTTTCCAACAGGAAAAAAAATTCAAAGTCCCCATCGAAAGTTGAATACCATTACCAACTCCCGTCTTTTGGAGTTGATTCACATAGATCTATGGGTCGTACTTACTTGGAGGGTTTAGGTGGTAAGAGATATATTCTCATGATGGTCGATGAATTTTCTAGATATTCTATCATGGGATTTATTAAAGAAAAGTTTGATGCAGTTGTGTTACTTACAACCAAGTGTCGTACCCTACAAAACCAACACAATGTCACGATTAACCGGATGCGTAATGACAAAGACACTGAATTTAAATAAGCTAAAGTGGATAGCTATTGTGATGGAGTAGGCATCAAACACGAGTTTCCCGTCGTTCGCACTCCTCGACAAAATGGGATTATTAAGAGGAATAACTGAATGATAAAAGAGTGGCTAGATCCATACTTCTTGGGAGTAACATGCCTAGACATTTTTGGGTAGAGGCGACGAGCATTGCATGCCACACGATAAATATGGTATATATTCGTCCGCATAAGTTTCACAAGCCTTATGAGTTATGGACAGGGAAGAAACCCAACTTATCATATTTTCGTGTCTTTGTGGATTACTTGCCACATCTTGCGAGATCGAGAGCACTTAGGAAAGTTCGACTCCCAGAGAGATAAGGGGATATTATGAGGATACTCATCGACTAGTAGGGCTTATAGGGTTTTTAACCTTGTTAGATCTAAGGTTATGGAATTAATGTCACGATTAGAGATGACAAGCCACAAGTATTTGTTTTTCCTAGGCTCCAGTGTGAGGATGATGCACTCCTTGGTGATGATCCCATCCTTCCTCATACTACCAGGGTGGACCCAATTCCTGATTTAGGGAGACACCATTTTGTGTTCGTAAGAGTAATCACCCTTCCTCTATACTTGGTGATCCCACACTAGGTGTCAAGACTCGTGCATAATTAGAAAATATGGTTAGCTATCCGTGCTACACCTCCTTAGTCGAGCCCAAGAATTTGAAAGAAGCACTTAAGGATGAGCATTGAATTTCTGCCATACAATATGAGTTGCTTCAATTTTGCAAGAACGATGTCTGAGATATTGTCCCCCGACCCAGTGAAACTAATGTAATGGGTAACAAGTGGATTTATAAGAATAATATGAATGAAAATGGTACCATAGTTCGGAATAAGGCTAGGTTGGTCGATCAAGGTTACACATAGATCAAGGGTGTAGATTTTAGGGAGACATTCACTCATATTGCTAGGCTGGAGTTCGTCTGCTTACTACTTGTCATAGCATGTCATCTATACTTCAAGTTATATTATATGGATGTTAATAGTGTCTTTCTGAATGGAATTCTATAGGAGGAGGTTTATGTGGAATAACTTAAAGGGTTTGAAAGCACTCGGGATACGTCTGTTATCTTAAGAAGGCCTTGTATGGTTTGAAGAAAACATTTCGTGATTCTAGAGGCTCACTTCCTATCTCTTAGCTCATGGCTTCAAGAGAGGGGGAGTGGATAAGAAGTTTGTGAGGAGAGAGAGTGGTACTATATTAGTTTCTCAAGTATATGTAGATGACATAGTATTTGGATCCACGTGCTCCTTCTATGCTCACACCTTTGAGAAGAAGATGAAGAGTGAGTTTGAGATGAGAAGGGCAGGTGAGCTTACATTCTTCCTAGGTCTCCATGTTCATGAACTTAAGGATGCGATATTCATATCGCAATCCAAATACGCAAGAGACCTTGTGAAAAAGTTCGGTTTAGACTCCGCTAAGAACTCATGCCCCTCTATGAGTACATAAACAAAGCTTAGCAAAGATGCTTTAGGAAAGGACGTCGAGGATACCCTTTATCGGAGTATGATAGGTTATTTTATCTACTTGACCATTAGTTGTCCTTATATTTCCTTTAATGTTGGAGTCTGTGTCGGATACCCGACTTCCTTGAAAGAGTCACATTTATTTGCACTTAAACGTATCATTAAATACATGAGTGGAAATCTTTCATACGGTATTTAGTATTCCTTTGATACCGATGACCGTTTATCCGCCTATTCAAATGCCGATCGACCAGAAATATCGATGGTTGTAGGAACACTTAAGTTGGAAGTTTCTATTTCGGAGGTGCTCTTGTCTTTTGGTTGAGCAAGAAGCAAAAACTTCATATCTTTGCCCATGATGGAGGCTGAGTATATAGATCCCGGGAGTTGTTGCACGCAATTTTTATGGATGAAGAAAATGTTGAAAGATTGTGGGATTTCACAAGGCACGATGACTATTTCTTGTGATAATACGAGTGCAATCCACATTGTCCATAATTTGGTCCAACATTTTCTCACAAAGCACGTTAGGATATGCAAGAATTTTATACGAGACCTAGTTGAGGATAAGGTCTTGTCTTTGAGATTTGTGAGCATCGATCGTCAGTTAGTCGATATTTTCACGATACCTTTAGATGAACTTCGATTTGAGGATCTTAGGAAATCTTTGGGTATTTGCACCGTTGACTGAGTTCGGGTATTTTATCTAGTGTAGGATTCTTACCATGTGTACATCTTATATTCCTATTACTATATTATATCATCATTGTGTTATCAATTTTTTTTTATATTTTTCATTTTGATATAGTTTTCGAAAATTCAAAAAAGAGTTTCCTTTTTCTGAATTTTTTTTGAAAAATACGAAAAGATTTTTTATTTTTATGAAAATGGTGAAAAAGGCAAAAAGATTTTATTTTGATAAAATCTTGACAAAGACAAGAATAGTTTTGTATTTTTTGTCACCATATATGGATAAACATTTAAGATGTCCGTATCACCCATTCATTCCATATTTTCACGTGACTTTTTCATAGTGTTTTGAGAGATGACGTCATTTCTATTGCGTGCTTAATAATGTATGGAGTCATTACGTTGATCTTTGATGATTACTTACTACATGTTTGGCTCCTTGTATCGTTTATTGTACAAGAGCACGAACTTATTTGAACATTGCACTTACTCGTCACTTTTCGAACATGGTGTTCTGATCTCAATTTTCCTTTATAACAAAACAAATATAGAAATAGATTAAAGTTGTGCATGTAAGAACCATTTCCCAAATTTGAATCGTTTTTTCGAAAAAATTGTTATATCTTAAGCGATGGAAAGGGGCTATGAAGGATCAAAATTTATTTTTGTTAAAAGCCACCATTTACATAAAAGAGTAAAAAATGATTAACATCACATAAAAAGAGAAGTATTAGGCCAATTTTTGATACATTGATGCTTCTCTACATATGAGAATTAATTTCTTCAAAAATAATTGAGATTATTCTTAGTTATGTGAGATTTTGAGGGAGTTAAAGTTGAATATCAATGGGTTTGCACATACTCAAAATATCTCGAAAAATATTACTTAGTTTGGCATCATTGGTGTGAGAATCATTTATGTTCTTGACACGTCGATTAAGTTGAGTCAATCTCACTTAATTTCACCATTTTTAAACCTAGGGTAGACTTTGAGATCTTTCGTTAGACGCATCTCAAAACTTCTATGACTATATATGTTGATTAATCTATGAAAAATGATCACACCACTACATTACTGTTTCATGATTCGAGTATTTTAGTGTTAGTTCATGGTATGTTGTACTTTGTACATTTGATACTTTTTATTTTAAAAAAATTTAAAAAATTCAAAAATAGCTTGTTTGCCTTTGAGATTATCATCACCTATGCTTATTTTACTATTACTTGTGTTGATATTTTACTTCTTCGTGTGATGACGATATTTCATGTTTAGTTTTGACTCCTTTTCCTATTACGGACAAAAAAGGGGAGTACAAATTGAGGAGGAGTTTTTATTTTCTATTAAAAACTTTATACATCACGGTATCTTGGTTTGTCTCATGTGTGTATGAAGTTTCGCTTGGATGATGATCATTTGGACCCACACACGATGAAGATAATATTTTTCAATGGAAAGATCTAATTTCACGATTGAAATCTGGCACATATTCTATGTTCCTTTATGTTTTTTTGGGGAGGGTAGATTTGTGTATCAAAGTCATTGGATTCAATTTGGCTTAGGATGATGTTTTGTATCGGAATAGCCAAAGGGGGAGATTTGTAAGAGAAAATTTCTAATTGCTCATATTTGTATTTCACTTATGGTTTAGTGTATCCCGTTACACAAACACGTCTTTGACACTACTTCTCGGTACTTGAAGACTTCGTTGAATACCATCAAAGAATTGAAGACTTTGCTATCTCAACAATTATGGAAGAAGTAATCGTTTGGAGTGGTAAAAATATTCTAAGTATTTCCCAAGGATTGATTATTTTTATGAGGCAATATTTAACATAAAGGAACTCAAAAAATTTATAATTTTTTTTAAATTTCAACGCTTCATTTGAAATAAGTCATCCCTCATTCGAACAAGATTTGTTTATCTCCTTGTGATATATCTTTAGAAGTCCTTGTCCGAACAAAGTTTCTAATAAGGTCCTTTTTGGCTCACGTTGACATCTCGTTAGAAGCATTCGTTCAAACGAGTTTTAACATAGTGCCAAAGTGGTTTTACTTTAATCTCGTTAGATGACATCATTCGAACGAAATAAGGCTGTCTTTCAAACGAGATTCCATTTCGAACGATCGACGCAAATTTTGTTTTTTAATGAATATCTTCCCAGTTTTTTTATGTTTATCCTTTTTATTTACCTTCTTATAAAAAGTCTAAACGGGATCAGAAATTTCAAGAACTCTTTTTCATAAAGAAAAACGCCTTTTAAGTTCTCTTTTGTGATCAAAACACCTCATATTATATTTTTCACCCACGGAAATTATTCAAGATCACTTTTACCTACATAAAGAAGGATTCTTGTAATACAAACTTGTAGAGGCTTTTCTCTACTGATGACTTTGTGAAATGAGGTTTCACTGATGAAGAAGAAGGTTGAATCATGGATACTGAGGGTAGACCGCTACTTATGGATGACACTGGAACTGGGTCGTATCTGTTAGAGTTTTTGGAGTTCTACGCGTCTAACTTAGTTTAGCTAAGTGTTTTGTAAGTCGTATGTACTCATAAACTTCTAATAGTGTTGAATAAAGGTTTTCCCTATAAACGAATTTTTCCTCATCTTCATTATTTTTGCATCTTTGTCGTAATAATTGCTATTATATATTTGGACACAACTCGCGTGCACACTATAATTAATTAAAGGTTAAAATTTAGATTCGTATGTTAGGTATTTATTTAAATAAATTGATCCATTAAATTCATGTGCACTCTCAGCACCTCATGTGATAGCTGATACTTTGAGTCTCAGAGCAGTAGCAGGGTGTCAGGCTTTTCCCTCCATTGGGCCACCTATGTAATAACTTCCACTAAATTATATTTTGCAAGAAGTTGTCTCGTCTTATATTTTTATTATTTTACACTGGCTCTTAATTCTCGTATTTCTTTCTTGCAGTCTATCCTTGCTCTCCAACATTTTCATCAATGGGTGTTAGAGGCCGAGGCCAAGGATAAGTTGGATGAAAGGGCAGCGTCCAAGCTGGCCGATGTGAAGAAATAGCAAGCCGACCAGAAGGCCGACCATGTGAACGAGACACAGAAGCTCCAAGAATGATACATGGAGCGCCTTTTCGTTGTGAAGGAGAATCACAAAGTGCAAGTGACTAAGATTAAAGATACTATGACATAGTAGGAGTCTGAAAAAGAGCGTCTGGGGGAGAGCACTAAATCGATTGTGTCCAAGTTCAAGGAGAGTGAGGAGTTAATTTGCTATGTTATCTAATACTTGGACAGGGGTCCTAAACCCGTTTGTAGATGAGTTATCAACTAATATTCTGATCTCTTCTCTAAGTATGCCGATCTAGTCGTGGTTCTAACTCTTTATGCTTGACTGATCTTGTAACACCCACACTTTTGATTGTACTTTTACGACTATCCTTTTATTTAGCGATGCTTCGTTAATGAAATTTTTACATCGCAAGTTTTCACATAAGTATGATTTGTGTTCGTATAATTATTTTAAGTACTTTGGTTAGGTTTCATGTTATACGGACAAACAACGAACGCTAAGAAAGCACGTGTACTAATTGCCTTACGACTTGCGACACAATAAAAGTCCAATCTTGTGTGAATTGTTTAAGGCAATCGATAAGTAAAAAAATATGCCAACCATATATTTAGACTCACAAAAATATAAGAAATATTACCATGCGAAGAAAAATAAAAAAAAATATGTTTTGCGCAGAGGTCATGTTTCTTGCGCGTATTGTGTAGGACGTCTCGGAAGATCAAAAAAATATTCCAACCATATATTTAGACTCAAAAAAATATATCGAATATTACCATGCAAAGAAAAATCGAAAAAAAATTGTTTTGCACGGAGGTCCTGTTTCTTGCGCATATTGTTTAGGACGCCTTGGAAGGTAAAAAAAATATTGTGAATATATTTTTTGACTCAAAAAAATATAAGGAATATTATTATGAAGAGAAAAATAAAAAAAAATACTTTTGCGCACCATATATAGGACCGGGAGGCCAAACGATAAGTATGAATATGGTTTTTCACTCAAAACAATTACAAGGAATAAGTCCCTTAGGTTAAAATTTCAAAAAAAATAGAGGAAAGAGAAAATGACGCCCGCTGCTAGCAGGTGCGTCTCTTTTTATTCAGTTGGGATGTTGGTGGTTAGGTGTCATCTCTTTCATGTTTAGAAAACAGACTTTGGGAGAAGCCATACACTATTTAGGACATAGAAACCTTTGGGTTTGTGGGCCAAGAGTTGAAGGTTCCTTAAAATGGCTTTTGAGTGAGAGGGAGAGGAAACCTTGGGTGCAACAAGGCAGCTGATAATATCTCCTCTCAAACCTCTCATGTTCTAATAAGCAAAACACTCTCATATTTTTGTAGATCCACCTCCCACCCCTTTTTTTCGTCAGCCAAACACCACTTGAAAGGCCTCAAAACTCCATTAAAGTCCCTACCAAAGTTGGGACAGCAAGTGAAGGTTCTTGTAGAAGGTATTTGGAGCTCAAAGAAGACTTGTTTGGGGGATTTTGAGTGGAACTTTGAAAGGCTTGTCTTCATATCCTTCACGTGTACTCTCACTCTCCTTCATTAAGGTAGGGTTTTTCTCCATTCCAATTTTTTTTTGAATGCAAACCCATGTGTAGTTGTTCTTAAATCCATGCTAGACAAATGATTCTCTATATTTTCTTATATATGTGAAAACCCATTTTGTTAGTGTTGAAAAACGGGGAAGATGAACTTTTGACAAAATTTTGGAATATTGCTATTGCTTAAATCATGTTTGAAATATGTAAATCTCATGAAATAAACAAAGAAAATGAAAGACTACATGAAACTACACATATTAGTTGCATATAAGGGTTATTCTTAGGTAGAATACCTATTTGTATGTGTTGAATGTGTATTATGCTTTAATTTTGAGATTTAAGATGATTAATGATGAAAAATGTCAGTTTAAACATGTGATTAAAAATTTGATAAAAAGTCCCAAATTCATTTAAGTCATAATGTTAGTTTAAGCTTCTTAAACATGTTACATATGACTTAATATTAGTATACTTGGATCATTATGCAAAGTTATATTAAAATGGATTATTCATCATTATTAATGGGTTAAATGTTGGTGGAAAGATGTAGTACATTAAAGAATGATTTTTGTACTTAAAACCCAGTTAGAAAGGAGATTTTTGGTTTAAAAAAAGCCTTAGTGGTAGATTTGGTAAATATGAGGAAAAGTCACTTAAATGGTATTTTTGCATGAAAAATACTTGAAAAATGCTAAGAAAATATTTTTTAGGTAATAAAAGTGTAAGATGACATTGATAAATTAAAGTGTAAAATGTTGATTCAGTATATTTTATTATTCGAGATTAACACTAGAATGCCTCCTCACCTCGTTAGAAAAATGGCTAATAACGAGTTTTAAATGATAAAACCATAAGCTGAATGTGAACATTGATAATAATGTTTAACACATGAAAGATAATTATATTTGGATGATGCCGGGAGAAAATAATTAAGGAGGGCATGATACCCCTATTGGTGAAAGACCCCAAACCAACGCCAGTAGTATATGACGGAGGAGACCGGTGGTGTGAGGCCACGAAGTCCGTGAGTGTTTGTTGACTAAATCCCAAAAATAATGTTAAGAAATGAATGAGAAAAATTCATGAAACTTAAACCAATGAATGAATAAGAATTCATTATTAATTATATGGATGAGGTAATTGGAATTAATTACGTCTCTGACATGGGACACCAAAAATGCTAAGTGTGACTGGGCATATTGCCCAGGGCATTGCATGTAGGTGCATTTACGACTAAGTTAAAGAATCTTGTTAGTATAGATAAATGATAACCATATTGAATATAATGAGGACATCTTGAATATTGTTATCATAGTTAAATGTTAACCAAGATAATAATTAATGATAATTAATGAATATGGGACTGTAGGTACCCAGAATTTAGGACCATGGGCCTGGACGAGTAGCCCAGTTCTGGCGGCCCAAAATCCAGGCCCTCTATCTTTCATATTGACCCGGTCTCTCCCCACGATCCCATGAAGAGAAGTTATAAGGGAGCACAATCCCATGAAGGGAAAAGATAGGGAAGATGGCTAATATGAAGGAACCCATCATCTCCACTAACGAACATACACATGTATAAATTAAACCCTAGGTCCGGGGCAAAGGACAAGTTGTATTCTCTGTACCTATTCTTTAAAATATAGAGAAATAATACTGACTGCACCATCGTGGACGTAGGCACATCTTTGCTGAACCACGTACACTTGTTGTTGTGTGATCGCCATTTTATTTATTCTTTCTTGGTTATTACCTCTTTCATATTTATTTGTGTTGCATAATAATTGTCACCACAATTGGCGCCGTCTGTGGGAAACGTTCATCTTTCCCTGAGAAGAGCCCACGCCAAGAAAAAATCTAAGATGTCTGGTCACAGCAGCAACGCTCCTCAAGCAGGAGATATTCAGGAGCCACCTGCTCCTCGCAGGATTAGATCTGAAGTCCGACGTTCAGATCAAGAGGCTCGCTTAGAAAGGCCGGCCTCAGAAGAAAGTCAAGGACCAGCAAGGTCCACGCAGATATCCAGATTAATCGATGCATATGAGGCAAGGCTCCACGAGCAGAAGGAGTCTTCTCGCAGATATGAGGCTGAAAATGCTCGCTTGAAAAGAAGACTGGAAAAACTGGAGAAGGAACTACGTCCTGATACCAGGAGATGCCCCTATCGCACTCCTAGCCCTCAGGCGAGCAAATCTCGCAGCCGAGGAAGGAGCCCTAGGCGGCAATATCAAGGGGGGGAAGGTGGCGACTCGGACGACGACCTCCGCGAATAACTAAGAAAAGCTCGCCGCTACCAGAGCCCTGCTCGCAGCGACGACAACATACGGAACCTGGTCCGCAGAGAAATGGACCAACATCCAGCTCACCGCGGCACCAGGTCGACCAGAGAACTCTCCATGAGAGCCCTCAAAACCCAGATGAAATCACCCTTCACGAGGGAAATTGAAGAGGAAGAGGCTCCCAAGAAGTTTGCCATTCCAAGGTTCAAGATTTATGACGGGAAGCCTGATCCCATTGATCATGTCAGGCAGTACCGACAGGCCATGACCCTCTGGAATCACCGAGATGCACTGATGTGCCGTATTTTCCCCTCGAGCCTCCATGACGTGGCCTAGAAATGGTTCGAGAAGCTCCCTCACCGATCCATCAGAAATTTCAAATCCCTGGCCGAGCTCTTTACGGCCCGGTTCATCACCAGCAGCTCCCATCCCAAAAGGATGGATGCTCTATTAACAATAAAGCAAACGCCTCAGGAGACACTCCGAGACTACGCGAAGAGGTACTGGGAGTTATTCAACGAGGTCGAGGACTGTGCGGAAGAAGTGGCAGTGGCTTCATTCAAAATTGGGCTACCTAGCTCTTCCCTCCTTTACCAGTCCTTGATAAAGAAGGAAGCTACGACCATTGATGACCTGATGGCCCGGATTGAGAAATACGCAAAGGTGGAAGATGTCACCCGCCTTAATGTAGGAGAAAACGGTCGAGCCAAGCTCACTACCAAGGGAAGTGAGAAAGTTGAGAACCAGAAAAAAGGAGGAAAGAATGGGGGCAAGAATGGCTCCAAAAACGGGGGGAACCCTGACGTTACAAAATCGTTCAAGGCGGTCAACACCGTCTTCAAAGAACCAATTTACAAAATTCTCACGAAGATCAAGGATGAGCCGTTCATCAAATGGCCCCGGAAAATGGGAGGAGACCCCTCGAAAAGAAACAATGCATTAAGATGCACTTTCCACAAAGAGGGAGGGCATAAGACCGAGCATTGAAAGGCTCTTAAGTCCCACCTCGAGGAGTTGGCCCAATCCGGACATTTGAATGACTTTGTGGAAAAGAAGGTAGAGAGAGTGACTGCCCACAAGGAGGCGAAACCCGACAACGTATTGGAAGATGACGCCGGACACGAATTCGTAGTAATCCACAGAGCATCTGATGTTAAACAAATCCAGGGTAACTCAACTCGAATGGAGGTAAAGAAGATGACAGCGGTAATGCAAGCTTTTCAGATTGATCCAGCAAAATCACAGTCAGGAAAACGTCGGCGAGCAGAGGACATCAACTACAACAAGCATATTATTTTCACGGATGAAGATCTTGTGGGAGTAAGGACCCCACATCACGATGCCTTAGTCATTACACTCAGGATAGCCAACTTTGATATCGACAGGCTGCTCGTCGATCAAGGGAGCTCATCCGAAGTAATGTACATCGACCTGTTCCGGAAATTGAAGTTGAACATCGCCGACCTAAAGGGAACCACTGTCCCTCTGGTCGGCTTCAATGGGAAGATGACCATGACTCTGGGAAAAATAGTACTGCTAGTGCGCGCTGGAAATGTTTCCAAGATGATCGAATTCTTGGTGGTCGACATCGATTCACCGTATCAAGCCATCCTCGGCAGGGGATGGCTTCATGCAATGAAGGCAGTCTCCTCGACCTACCACCAGAAACTCAAATATGTCACCGAACGGGGAGTAATGGAGATACATGGCGACCAGGCGATGGCAAGGAAGTGCTTCATAGCGGCCATCCGACCAAAGCCAGAGAAAAGAGCCGTTCAAACCAGCGAGAAAGTGGAGGAAGGTGCAATCCCTTCCAAATAGCAATTAAAATATGGATGGCCTGGAGTGGAAGAGACCGGGCTCCTCCCCTCCGAGCGTGTTGTAGAGGACCTGGTAGAAGTGACGGCTAAAGAAGGCGACAACAGCAGAATCTTCCTGATCGGGACCTC
The DNA here is from genome assembly GCA_949130495.1 of Sambucus nigra. Classification (NCBI taxonomy): domain Eukaryota; kingdom Viridiplantae; phylum Streptophyta; class Magnoliopsida; order Dipsacales; family Adoxaceae; genus Sambucus; species Sambucus nigra. Next base: position 58,980,102 of record OX422223.1, read on the forward strand.
ACTCACTGACCAAGAGCAAAAGGATTTGTTAACCTTACTCAGAAACAACATAGATGTTTTCGCTCGGGAACCCTATGAGCTGCCAGGAATCGATCCCAATATGGTCTGCCATCAGTTGCACGTCGATCCCACATTCAAGCCGATAGCGCAGAAGGCACGACGAACTGCTCCCGAGAAGGCCAGAGCAATAGAAAAAGAAGTCGAAAAACTGCTGGATGCAGGGTCCATACGGGAAGTGCAATTCCCCAAATGGTTATCCAACCCAGTGGTAGTTCCGAAAAGCAACGGGAAGTGGAGAGTTTGCATAGACTTCACTGACCTCAACAAAGCCTGCCCCAAGGATAGCTTCCCTCTTCCGAAAATAGACCAACTAGTAGACGCCACCGCAGCTCACGAACGAATGAGTTTTCTGGACGCATACTCAGGATATCACCAGATCCCCCTGTATACCCCAGATCAGGACAAAACGGTGTTTATCACGACGGTTGGTTTATACTGTTACAAGGTCATGCCTTTTGGGCTAAAAAATGCAGGGGCAACCTATCAGCGGCTAGTTACTAAAATGTTCAAGAATCAAATGGGAGACACAATAGAGGTCTACATTGACGACATGCTCGTCAAGAGAAAGGAGAAGGAAAATCACCTCTCGGACCTGTCAAGCACCTTCGAAATTCTCAGGAAGTACCGAATGAAACTCAACGCGAGCAAGTGTTCCTTCGGTGTCCAGTCAGGAAAGTTTCTTGGATATTTGGTCAGCAAGTGAGGCATAGAGGCTAATCCGGACCAGATTGATGCAATCAAAAGAGTGCAACCTCCTCGCACAGTCCGAGATGTACAGAAGCTCACTGGAATGCTCGCTGCTCTAAATCGTTTCATTTCTAAATCCTCCGAGAGATGCAAGCCCTTTTTCCAACTCTTAAAAGGCAGCAAAACAGTAGAATGGACCCCAGGTTGCTCACGAGCATTAGACGAGCTCAAGTCCTACCTAAGCTCTCCACCACTGCTTGTTATACCACAGCAAAAGGACTCTTTGTACCTCTACCTCTCTGTATCTAGTCATGCTGTCAGCTCAGCGCTAATGTGTGAAGTTACAGGAATCCAACATCCAGTCTATTACGCGAGCAAAACCTTATTAGATGTCGAGCAGCGCTACCTATCATTGGAAAAGCTCGCATTCGCCCTAGTAATGGCCTCGAGGAAACTGAAGCATTACTTCGAAGCTCATACGATCATCGTCCTTACATCACACCCCCTCAAGGCTGTCCTAAGGAAGGCGGATTTGTCGGGCAGACTGTCTAAATGGTCAGTCGAGCTCGGCCGATTTGACATCCAATTTAAACCAAGGCCAGCTATCAAAAGTCAAATTCTTACTGATTTCATAGCTGAATTCACAGGCGAAGAACCCTTCGACCAGCCTAAGACAACTGAACAAAAAACCAGGCTACAGGGGAAAGCTGGAAACTATTCGTTGATGGAGCCTCTAACTCAAAGGGTGCAGGGGTAGGAATTATTCTCATCACTCCAGAAAATACAGTCCTTGAGCAAGGAATCAGGCTGGGATTTACAGCCTCCAACAACGAAGCAGAATACGAAGCCTTAATAGCAGGTCTCCAAAAGGCACAAACTCTGGGAGCAAAGCATTTGCAGGTATTCAGAGATTCGCAACTAGTTTCCAGTCAGATAAGTGGAGACTATAACGCAAAAGATGAGAGAATGGCAGCCTACCTCTCCTTGGTAAAAAACTTAATGACAAGCTTTGAAGAGATCAACATCCAACAGTTTCCCAGGGGGCAAAACAGCCACGCTGACGCCTTAGCAGCCCTGAGCTCGGCAGTTGATTCTAGCCTCAAAAGGATCATCCCTATCGATTTCCTCCGTTGCCCAAGCATCTACCCCAACTGCGAGCTGACAAAAGCGAAACCAATACTCCAATTGGAATCAGCCCCCAGCTGGATGGATCCCTTGAAAGACTATTTAAAGAACAGAACACTCCTAGAGGATAAGAGAACTGCCCACCAGATAAGATTCAAAGCTGCTCGCTTTCACTTATCCACAGGAGGCGACCTGTATAAAAGATCTTTCTCCGGTCCTTACCTTAGATGCGTCCACCCCGGCGATGTCGAGGTAGTGCTTCACGAGCTTCACGGCGAAATCTGTGGAAGTCACGTCGGAGGAAGGTCTCTAGCCTTCCGAGCAATGAAGGAAGGTTATTGGTGGCCGTACATGCAAAAGGACTCCGCAGTATATGTCCGCAAATGCCTAAAATGCCAACTTCACGCTCCCATGGTCCACCAGTCCGCCAGCGAATTAAAATCCCTGACCAGTCCCTGGCCCTTCGCCCAATGGGGAATGGACATCGTGGGACCACTGCCCACCGCTGCTAGCAATCGCAAATACCTGTTGGTTGCAACTGATTACTTTACCAAGTGGATCGAGGCAGAACCGCTGGCGAACATCCGAGATGCTGACATGATGAGGTTCATATGGAGAAATATAATCACTCGGTTCGGAATCTCCAGAACCATCATCACTGACAATGGAACACAGTTCGAGAGTGGCCCTTTTCAGGACTTCTGCGACAAACACGGAATCAGGCACCACTTCAGCTCGGTGGCCTACCCTCAAAGCAACGGACAAGCTGAAGCTTCCAACAAGACAGTGATCGCTGGATTGAAGAAGCGGTTAGAGCGAGCCAAAGGCGCGTGGACAACCGAACTACCGCATATCCTATGGGCATACAGAACGACTCCTAGGCGAGCCACAGGAGAAACACCATTCTCACTAGCATATGGTATGGAGGCGGTTATCCCACTAGAAGCAGGATTGCCTACAATGAGATCCGACCTTGTCGAGCAAGGCCAGAACGATCAGGCTTTGCTCGCTGAACTCGACCTGGCCGACGAGCGCAGGGAACTTGCCCTAGTAAAACTAGCAAGCTATCAGCAACAGCTCGCGAAGCACTACAGCAAAAGGGTCAATCCGAGGAAATTCAAAGTTGGGGACTACGTTCTAAGAAAGGTCCTGGGCAACACAGTGAAGCCATCAGACGGTAAACTGGGCCCGAACTGGGAAGGACCTTATAAGATAATTAGAGACGACCTGCGAGGTGCGTATCATTTGAAAACGATGGAGGGCAGGGAGATACCATGAGCATGGAACGCAGCTAATCTCAAGAAATTCTATTTTTAGGAGTTCTATTGTTAGATCTTTTATTGTACTCATTATGTGAAAGGACAGTTCATTTCTCAATGAAAATCTCTCAATTGATCACTCTCTAACTAGTAACAATTATATCTTATTACACATCCCTTCCAAATCACAGGCATAATGGATGACATAGCAGGGGAACACCCCTCCTCAGGTCATCGTCATGAAGCACGACAGACCTCTTGGCATTGCCCATGGCAATATATGAAGCCTTACAGAGTATTCTTAGGCAACAAACCTACTTTGGTTAAACAACATCCTGACCGGATGAAGACATCCAATACCAGGTGTGTCCTCGCCAATTGCCCTACTTAGGCCTAAGGGAGTGTGACGACACGACCTAAAAGGTAAAGGGAGGGCACAATGGTATTCTTATACTGGACTGGGCGGACACTCACATGACAAAATACAAAGGATTATAAATCTGCAAAAATATAAAAGGATTGGATGAACACGTTTAGTAGGCAAAATCGCCCAGCACTCAAACTTTTCATTAATCTTTTATATTTACAAACAATGATAGTACATGCTTAGTCGGCGAAGCTCGCCCAAACATTTACAATTATTAAAAACAAAATCTCAAGAAGGTGGAAGCCTCCGAGCAAGATAATCAACAACTTTATCTCTCCTTCCATCATCAGGAGCAGGAGCGAGCTCCTCCACGACCTCATTTGCATCCAATTCCAATAATCGCCGGGGAATAGCATCAATGGGGATCCATCGATCATCCCGCCTGAATGGATTGGGCATCAGAGTAGAGGAGGACATCTCGTGTCGATACCACAACGTCAAGTTCCTCGGGACCTGCAGCTCTTTGAGGGCACTCAACCACCCCCTAATGAAGGATAGCTCCTCGAACTCTGATAGTCTCGTCGGAGCTTCCAGCCAGCCTTGATCGTAGCCATCGGACCACACTTGTCGAGGACCGTTCTTGAACAAATGCCGTAGACGGGTGACGTCCCTCTGGAGCCCAGCAGCAGTCACATAAGCTCGCCGAACATCGCCGCGCAGCTCCTCCATTTCCCTCTCACGCTGTTCCTCGGCTACCCTATTCCTACCCCTGGCACTCCTACCAGCACGCGGGAGGGGAGGCCGAGCAGCTCGCGACGAAGAAGAGCCTTATAGGACTGCCGAAACGATGCTCGGCGAGTGCTCCTTAAGCCATAGGACTTCCCTCCTCAAGTCTTCATTCTCCTGCTGCAGGAACTCCCCAACCTGGTTAATCTCGGTGGCCTCCAGCAACCTTGTTCTCAGTGCACTGACTTCTTCTTGCACCGAAGCACCGATTTCTTCCATCTCCTGGAGCCTGTCCTTCAACTTGGCCACTAGGTCGGACTGATCCTTATATTTCTGGTTCCTTGACTTAGCAAACCTACAAAGTCTAGCAAAGGCCTGGCGAACTGCAGGGCTTGCATTAGGACCGAGAGTCCTACCTAGTTGGGAGGTAACAGGAATATAATCATCCACATCAACAAACTATAAGTAAAAGAAAGAGATCAGCATAAAAAAAAATGGAGTCTTTTCATTAATAAGGAACGAGGTTACATCAGATTGAAAAAGAAAAAATTACAAAGCAGCCCTATCAATTAGCAACCTCGGGTGGTCCAGAGGCGGATGGTCCCTTGTCCTTATCAGCATCAGCAGGGGCATTACCCTCTGCAGGGGTGTCCTCTGTCCTCTCGACCAAAGGAGCATCAGTAGAAGTCGCCTGAGAGACAGGATCAGTGCCTTCAGCAGTTGGGGTTGGGTCCTCATCTACGACTGGCTTTGGCCCTGGGTCGTGCTCGTCAAAGAGTGGGGATGCAACGTCCACCACAGCAGCCACAAGAGCCTTATTCCACCCTTTCTTGAAGTTCAGACGGCTGATATAGCCTATCTGAACCTCAGCGTCCTCATACGCACTAGCCCAGCCAGAGTTGTACGAGTCTTCCTTAAGGGTGGACGCCTGGGCTTTCTCCGCCTCCAGTTGCTCGGCCAGAGCCCTGTTCTTCTCTGTAAGGTCTAGCTTGCTCGAGCACACCAGGTCATAAGCCTTCCTCAGCTCGCCAAGCTCCCTAACCGCGTCATCTCTCTCGCGAGCAGAATTAACAAGAGCCAGGTCAGATGAAACTCGAGCTGCGTCAGCAGCCTTCAGGTCGGCCTCCAGCTGAGAACCCCTGGCTACCAGAGCAGATTTTTGCTGTTCCAGCTCACCATTCCTTCTCACCAGCTCATCACGAGAGCGATAAAGCACGGCGAAGTCGGTCACAAACTGCAAAGAACAAAGGAGGGATCAAGAAGAAGAAACCATCAAAATTTATTAAAAGAAATTGAGAATTAGAAGGGAACTTTACCAAGGCAAGCCTCTGGCTAGCTTGCAGAGCCAGTTGATCGGACCCCAACGCCCTCTCACGATCTGCAGGGAGGACTGCTCTCTCGAGCAGTGCAGGGGCAAGCTGAGGAGAGGCAGACACCGAAGCCCCCTCAGGCAAGGCAGACACTGGGACCAGGGCTTGACCAGTTTTGGTCCTCAATTCCATCTTCCTCCTCTCCTCCTCTTTTTCTCTCTCCTTTATCTTTCTCTCCTCCACCTTCTTCTTCTCTTCCACCTTCTTCCTCCCCTCCTCCTTTTTCCTCTCTCTCTCTCTCTCTCGCCTGCTCCTACTCTCTCTTCTTCTTCTCTTGCTCCTGAGAAGAAGGCCGAGAACAAATAACTATGGCCTCGGAGGCAGTCTTCGATTTCTTGGACCTCTGTGCAAGGAACACGTCATCATCATCATCGTCATCTCTGATCAAATTCTTCCTGGGAGGCATCTCTTCACCATAACTGCTGGAAGTGCTCGACGATTCTTGAGCTTCAGAATTCTCCTCAGAATTAGAAGAACTGCTACCAACAGAGCTCCCTCCACCAAGATTATCGACAGGCTCACTTTCAGAACTCCTCTCCTCTTCGTCCAACAGAATTAGCTCGACAGTAGTCTCTTCGAGAGAAGCAAACTCTGGAATACTGTCCACAGGTCGTGCTAGAAAGCTGGAACCCACATTCTTATACTCTAACAAGAAAGCGGCAGATCTGGGATGCTCGCCGTCACCCAAGGGCTCTCTGATGTTCCAAGCTTTAACCAACTCAGAAATTCGGACCTCGCTGAGAGCAGGTTCCACGTTCTTTGAGCTCGCTGTAAAAGAAAACACAGAAAGGGGTTAGAAAATCCATAAGTAAGCAAAGTTTGAAGCAACAGTACCAATATTTACCTATATATTCTTCCCCATAAAAGGGAACAGTGACTCTTTCAGATTTTGACCCTTCATATTGGGGAGATAACTGCCAATTCCTAACAAGAAAACCCTCCTTCCAGTAGTCCTTATGGGAATCAGGTAGATTTACTACCAATACCCTATCAGGGCTCCTAGCTTTGAGGTACAGGACACCTGAACTAGTTCGAGAGAAGGAGTAACAAAAGCAGACCTCCGCAAGACCTAACAATGTGTCGTATAATTGATTTATCCTATGCACGCCATTCACTATTTTCCATACATTGGGCGAACATTGTGCAGGTACAATACTAAAATAGCTAAAGAAATGCAGAAACAGATCATTAGGGGGAAAGGTAAGTCCCCCCTGGGAGAGCAACAAAACGTGAATCCAATGTGCATCCTATATATCCCTAATGTTCCTAGGAGGCGAGGCACAACACTCAATCTCTACCCACTCGGGAATATTATAAAATTTTCTAAACTCCGTGACTGACCTATTTCCAATCATCGCCATTGGAAAAATACAAGAAAAACGACAAACCAAAGAGAAAATGCAAAGAGCACGAGAGACTTACAAGATAGAAGATCAGGTCAAATGGCGAAGAAGCAAAGATAGTAGAGATCGAAAGCAGAAGGTACAAAGAGTAAGAGTTCTCAGAAGATAGAAGATTGCTGGAAAAGCTGAAGCGACGAAGAGAAATGTGTCTTATCCCAGCAAGCCTTCAATTCTAATCATAGCGCACGGATAGCGAAGCGGGTGCCGCCAAAGCAACTTCACAGTTTTCAAAGGATCACAAATCAGCCATAATGGCCGATCATTTAAATTCATTGGACCCATGAACATGGCCCAACAAATTTAGGGGTAATTATAGGTACCCAGAATTTAGGACCATGGGCCTAGACGAGTAGCCCATTTCTGGCGGCCCAAAATCCAGGCCCTCTATCTTTCATATTGACCCGGTCTCTCCCCACGATCCCATGAAGAGAAGTTATAAGGGAGCACAATCCTATGAAGGGAAAAGATAGGGAAGATGGCTAATATGAAGGAACCCATCATCTCCACTAACGAACATACACATGTATAAATTAAACCCTAGGTCCGGGGCAAAGGACAAGTTGTATTCTCTGTACCTATTCTTCAAAATATAGAGAAATAATACTGACTGCACCATCGTGGACGTAGGCACATCTTTGCTGAACCACGTACACCTGTTGTTGTGTGATCGCCATTTTATTTATTCTTTCTTGGTTATTACCTCTTTCATATTTATTTGTGTTGCATAATAATTGTCACCACAGGGACAATGATGGTTTTCAGAATTATTAAAATGCATTGTGTATGTATAGTGTTTTGCTATGAAAACCATTGCTATTATCTCCCACCCTACTGGGCATTTATCTCTTACCCTATTTTCCAAAACCCCAGGTACAACATGTGGTATATCGAGTAAGGACGTTGGAAAGGCCGCGGAAAGTGCTAGTCATCGTTAGATGCTCTGTTACCAATTTTAATCCATACACTTATGTTGAACTGTAATTCATTATGGTTTGTTAAGACAATTTGGTTTGAACTCGAACTATTTGGAAATTATAATCATATAGGGATTTATGCTTTATTTATGGATTAAATCTTATTAAAGTTTTATTTGTTAAATTGTTACTTGAATATTAACTTGCATAATATGGGCCTCACATTTTCACAATAAAAGAAATCAAAGGTTTTCTTGAAGTATAATGTAACAACTGTTTTCCAATTTAATAAAATGTTTTATCCCCCTCCCCCTTTAACAACTTGGTTCGGATACGGGTTATTACAACGGCAAATCTAATCCGCGGGGGTTGTGGAACTAGAGGTATCTAGGGAGAGATGACCCAAGTTGTTGATGAGGAGGATTAGATTGGCGACTAAGACGCCACTACCACAGTCCAAGAGGGATCAACCATCCCTGAAGCCACAACTACTGATGGCTTGACGGGTAATACTTGATCTATGTTATTTCTTCTTCTTGGGCGACTACTTGTGATCTCTGATGCCCATTTGTTTTTTGTGATTGCTTTTATTATCCCACTTTTAGGATTAACAATTTATTAACTTCAATTCTTGACACCCCTCTGTTGGGGTGTGTTTTGTGAATGTTTTGTCTTCAACACACTTTTTTTTTCTTATCATATGCTAAAGTGTAGCTTATGCCCTTATATTAACCATACAAAATGATGTTTAAGTCTCGTCAAAACAAATGATGTTCAATTTTTCCACCTCTCATGATTTTAATGCGATATATTTAGGAGACGAGACTCCAAATCACTCTCTTACCACCGAGATATAGAGATTTACATGTAACTATTCACCATAAAAAATAATGTTAAGTCTTACCATAACAAAATTATGTTCAATTTTTTTCACTTCTCAAAGTTTTGAATGAGATATGTTTACGATACGAGAATTCTAAACAATTTTGTATCGTCGATAAGGAGATTTACATTTAACTATTCACCATAAGAAATGATGTTAAATATCACCATAACAAAATGATGTTCAATTTTCCAACTCTCATGGTTGTTAATGAGATATGTTTAGGATACGAGACTCCAAAACACTCTAGTACCATCAAGGGAGAGGTTTACATTTAAGTATTCACCATAAAAATGATGTTAAATCTCACCACAACAAAATGATGTTCAATTTTCACTCCTCTTAAGGTTTCTAATTAGATAAGTTTGGAGACGAGACTACAAAATACTCTCGTACCGCTGAGAGAGAGGTTTACATTTAACTATTCACCATAAAAATGATGTTAAGTCTCACCATAGTAAAATGATGTTCAATTTTCCCACTTTTTAAGGTTTTTAGTGAGATATGTTTTGGAGACGAGACTCAAAACACTCTCTTACCACCTAGAAAGAGATTTACATTTAACTATTGAGCATACAAATGATGTTAAGTCTTACCATAGAAAATGATCAATTTTCCCACCTCTTAGGGGTTTTCAGTGAGATATATTCTGGAGATGAGATTCTAGGATACTCTCGTATCGTAGAGAGAGCGATTTTATGATTGTGTATGATAATAAAAAAATATAATTAGAGAATTTGAGATAATACTTCATTTCATTAAAAGTTTCTCTCTACAAAACCTGATTACATCATAGACAACTTCTCCCAAGCTATTACATTAAGATATTCTCACTCATAGTACTTTTTTAAATGATCCGCATTCCATGGATTGGTGAATGGCTCCCCTTCTAGATTTTCTAGCCTATGGGTGTCTAGGACCACTTCTTTTGTGATTATGTAGGGTCCATGTCAATTAGGATAAAGTTTGTTGGCTTTCTGTACAACCTTCTTGGGTACGAGATTTCTAACTTTTATTGGACTATATTTGACCCTCTTGTTATAGAATTTTATAGATTTTTGTTGGTTGGCCGACTGTCGTACAATCGAATCTTCCCTTCATTTTTTGATAAGGTTCAAATGAATTTTTCTCTCTGCTAAGTTCAATTCAGGGTCATACATTTGGACTTTGTGATTGGGCAATCCAATCTCGATTAGGATGACTACCTGTGACCCATACGCCAATATAAAATGATCTTCCCTCTCGATATTATTTCGATTGTCCAATATGCCCACAGTACATTATGCAGTTCATCGACCCATTTTCACTTGATATCTTCTAATTTATTCTTTCTTCCATCCAATATCATCCAGTTTTTCACTTTAGTTTTCTCATTTTCTTGTGTTCATCCTGTTGAAGGTAATAATTGCTTTATACCAACTCTTTCGCGATAAGCATCTAAGGACTTATTCTTGAACTGCTTTCAGTTGTCTGATATATCAGAGTATTTGGGAGTTTATATTGGAAAATGATATTTCTCCAAATGAATCTGAAACACTTTTCTTCAGGGGTAGTTACCATGGCTTCTGCCTCTGCCCATTTCAAAAAATAATTAATCGCGATAATAGAAAAGTGAAAGTTTCCCTTAGCTCTTAGTAACGAGCCAATCAAATCAATTCCCCACATCATGAAGGGCCATGAGGATAAGATAGGAGAAAACGATTGATGGGTTAATGGATTATGTTGGCAAAGCACTAATACTTGTCTCACTTGAGGATGTACTCAGTCGCATCCTTAATGAGGTTTGACCAATTGTAGTCCTAAGAAATAATTTGTTTCACTAATTATTGTCCATTAATATTTCTCTCACACATACCTTCATGAACACCTGTAATAACATAAATAAATAATGTTGGGTGTACACACATCAAGAATAGTATGAGATAACCTCTTTTGTACAAAGCATCTCCTATGATAGTAAATTTTGCGGCTCAGTATCGTACTTTTCTCCTGTTTTCTTTTCTTTCTGGTAGTTTCCAATCCTTTAAGTATTCAATGATTGGGTCCATCCAAGATGTTCCCAAGTTCAGGTTGAAGCATTATGTGGTGTAGGCTTCTTCTCGCTCAATGCTCGGCTCTAGGAGTATTTAACCAAAACTATTATGCAGATCTCCTCTCTTGTGGATGATACAATCCTTTTAAGGGAGTCTAATATTCCATTCTCACTTATTGGTATTCTCCTCATATTCTCCCCATGGAAGCTCATGAGTGTCATCTTCACTCTTTGCCATTTTTCCATCCTTTGCCTCGTAGACACTCAAAATCTGGTTCACTACCAACTGTGAATCGTTGTGGGCCAGGAGTTGGCCAACACCTAATACCTTTGCAAGTGAAAGTTATGCTATCATGGCTTCATAATCTGCTCATTATTAGATGCTTTAAAGTTTAACCTCAGAGCTTATTTAATATCGGTCTTGTTAGGGGCCGACAAAATTAGTCGAACCCTATTACCAGTTATACAAGACAATCCATCAATGAACAAACTCCAAATTGGCACATTCAACGAGAAAGGATGTTCATCAAGGATACTTTTCTTTAGTAATAAATTTGTCCCTGGAACACCAAATGTGGTGTCGGCCAGGGCATTCTCCTCTGTTCGTTATTCTTAGTTTTTGGATATTTGTAAGACTGCAACCTGTGTTTCACTTCGGTCTCTTCATCCAACTCCCAGGCGAACTCTTATATAAAATCTTCTAAAGCATTCCCCTTTATCTCGTTTCTTAACTGATAGACGATATCAAACTCACTTAACACAACTGACCAAGCCATTAGCCGACCCAATTTCTCGAGTTTATGAATGACCTATCAGATAAGTGTGTTGGTGAGCACTACTATCGTGTGAGCTGGAAGATAGGGCTTTATCTTTCTTAATGCATGTATCAAAGCATATGAAAACGTTTTCATCTTTAGGTACCTCAGCTAGGCCACTTGCAATGCTTTGTTGTTATAATACACTGGCTCGGAGTTCCATTGTCATCTATAATAATTATCGCATTGATGGTTTACTATGAGATCACCAGGTACATATACACTTCTCTCCCTGAATGGAGTGAAACAAAATCATTGGTGATCCTAATTAGGCTTTAAAATCCTTGAACTCTTTCTCACATGGTTCGTCCCAAACGAACACTTTTATCAAAATTTTAAAAAAGCCTGACATTTATCGGTTGCTCACGAGAAAAATATGTTGAGCGCAGTAACTCGGCCTGTTAGCCTATGAATATCTCTAGTTTTTCTTGGAATCTGCATGTCCTTAAGTTCCTTTATCTTAGCTGGGTTGGCCTCAATGCCTTTTTGATTAACTATAAACTGCAAGAATTTTCCTACGTTGACACTGAACACATACTTTGCGGGGTTCAACTTCATTCTGTACTGATCCATCGTGTCAAAATTACTTTCCAGATCTGTAAATTGGTTCTCTACCTTCAGAAGTTTTGTCAACATATCATCGATGTAATCTTCCATTGTCTTTTCGATCCAATCCTTGAACATCTTGTTGAGGAACTTTTTGTAGGTAGCTCTCGAATTCTTTAGGTCAAATGGCGTTACCTTATAATAGTAATTCCCTTTGTCAATTATGAAGGATGCATTCTCGGAAGCGCCCTCATACATGGATATCTAATTATAACCTTAGTAGGCATCCATGAAGATCATAATCTCATGCTATGTTATGGCGTCTACCATCTGATCAATTATGGGTAATGGGAAAATGTCTTTTGTGAAAGCCTTATTAACATCAGTGAAGTCCACACATATGCTCCATATGACATTCTCTCTGGCACCATGACGACATTAGACAACCATTCTAGATACTGAAATTCTTTGATAAATTTTGATGTATGAAGCTTCTTCACCTCTTCTTGGATAACTTCATACTTGTCTCTAGCAGATGTTTGCCTTATTTGCTTTACCAACTTAACTTTGTCATCCAGTTCAAGTCGGTGACACATGACATCGTGGCAATCCCTAGCATTTCACTCTGAGTCCATGAGAAGATACTTTTCCTTTTTCTCAGCAGTTCAACCAGTTCTTTATTTAATAATGGTTCCAAGGACAGGCCAATTTGGAAATTTTTTAGTTCATCCTCATTAAGGATGATCGATTCTACCTCTTTCGCGGGCACTCCCTTTTTCAATTTTTGCTCATCTATTAGGTTAAGGGTATCAATGTTGTACGAGATGGTTTTGCTCTTATGAGCTTATCTTTCTTCCATCGAGGTGAAGTATCATGCATGTGCTTCCATTTGATTACAATTGACTTCCCCTACTCCATTAGGAGTCCAAAATTTCATCATCTGATGTAGAGTGGATAGCACAACTTTGAATTATTTTAAAGATACTATCCCCAATATGATATTGTAGGTCGAGAAGACATTCTCATACATCATAAAAAATTATCCTTTTAGTTAATCATCTTAGTTAGTGCCTATGCTGACATCCATTTCAAATATACCAGTAGGTGAACCATCTATTCGCTGAATCAAACCAACGGATGATGATATGCAACGAGTCTCTTCTTGCTGATCTTGAGGCCTTTAAACAATCCCAAAACATGACATCAGTTGAGATCCCACCGTCGACTAGGATACGAGACACATTATAACCGTGAATTCGTGTTTTAAACATAAATGGGTCGTCATGTGGGACTAGAGTCTCCTTAAAATCTACCCTCGAGAACCCCACTACTAGACTTTCCATATTAACTTTCTCAATTTTGCCTCGAATTTTGTCAGATTTATGTCTACCCTTAGACCTAGCTTTGGCCTCAATAACATGAGCCTTTTTGTTGGCAAACTCTATTACTCCACCTTTTATTCCCCCATAGATCATCTGAACATCAAAAAATATTATGTGAAGGTTACCTTTAATTGCACCAGGTTTGCTGGAAGATTAGGGTCGTCCTCACCGTCATCGTCCAATTCTATATCATTCTGGTTCACTTAGACTTCCTTTTCTTTTTCTTGTCATCTTTCCTTGAGGAATATCCTTTCATTTTATCATCTCATCTTCCACCCTTATCGACATACTTTCTCATCTTTCCCTACTTCAGAAAATTCCCGATCTCCTCCTTTAAAGTAAGGCACTTATCAGTTGTCCGGTCGTGATCTTGATGGAACTCACACCACTTTCTCCTATCCCGCTTCTGGGTAGGAGCTTTTAGTTTCTCAGGCCATCGTAGTTTTTTAGCGTCCCTAATATCATTCAAAATGAGATCGAGACTAATTTTCACTAGGGTGTAATTCATAAACTTATCATCATTTGACCTCTTCATCCTCTCATTATCTTTTTCCATGCCTCGGATCTGCCCTGATTTGCTGTCCTCCATCTCATTTTGGTCACCTCTCTTTGCTGCCATGGTGTCCTTCGCATTCATGACTCTCCCAACCTTAGACAAAAGTTCTGTCATAGATTTTAAAGGATCTTTGGAAAGTTTCTAATAGTGTTTTCCTGGTTAGAGCCCATTGATGACGGCTTTCTTAGCAATGCTCTCGTTATACTCCTAAACTTCTACTTTCTCCTTGTTTAACCGAGATATGAAATCTCTGAAGGGATGATTATTTCCTTATCAAACATTCACTAGGTGAATCACACACATCGTAGGCTTCATACCGAAAGAGAAGTTATGGATAAATATTTCATCCAGTTGTCTCGAATTCTTCATTGTTCCTCTCGATAGATCAGTGTACCACACATGGGAAGCAGTAGTGAGTGATGATGGTGTAAATAACACACCAGGTAAGGTGTTGACAAGCTCAAACTAGTGATAACAATGGCAGCATAAGAGTGAATATATAGTAGAATAAGGTAAGGAGAAGATGATGAACACTAGGGTATAAGTGGTTCAGCCAATCTGGCCTATGTCCACTGTGAGTGTGTGAGTAATATCACTAGATGAAGGCACTAATGACCATAGATACAATCTCTAAAGCTTTCTCTCTCTACCGTGTAAACCAATAAAGTTTCAGCTAGGGTTGTAATTATGGATCCCTTTACAAGGTAGAGGATGGCCTATATATATAGTGCTTGGGGGGGTGTAATGTACCCCCCAAGCATGCAATGAGCATGTGCATGAGGGTCAAACCAGTATGAGAATGACACCTGGCTGACCTTATGTATATAATTATGACCTCAATAATCCTTCACGCAAGGGGAATGATTCGGGTATAACTGATTTGTCCACGTGTTCCAAACCTTACATATGCTTGTAAATTATCGGACATGTGCCCTTGACTGATGTAACCTCAACTTGGACTAGTACGAGGTTGGTGAAGTCCGAAAATGTTGCTTTGTCTTATCAATAACCATGATGACCTCGACCAGGAGGGCTGGCCGAGATTGAACTCGAAGTGAGATGTAACGTCGGCTTAAGCAAAGTAGGATGTTGACATTAACCTGCCGCCATAAGGTGCTTCTGACCTCTGCTGCAGCAGAGCTGAGGTTGGTGGTAGAGAGCCAACCTTGCAGAATACGACCCTTCAGATGGTAGTTGTGAGCCTCTTGTCAACTCGACTGTGAGTCAGGCCGAGGTTAGTGACTCAGAGTATGAGGGTGAACTTTAGGCATATCAATCACCCCTAGCCCTTAGTATTCTATGTAAATAGATGATTGAGGGGTATGTGTGTTAGGCCGAGGCTGAGTCTCTTTGGGTGTCAATATTTTCTTAACATGTGTCACTTACTGAAGTGAAATGTATTCCCCAAGGTGAGATTATTCTGACAGTTATCTTTTGGGTTCCATAGGGAAATGATGGGGGCATTGGGAATTTAGCCCCATCATTGAGTAGGTTTAAAACCCTTTTGTCTCTTCTCATTCTCTTACTTCTTCTAATTTTTTCCCGTCTAAGCTTTCTGTAAATGCCTTTCTCTTCAAGCCTTCCATTACTGCGCTGTGATCAAGGTTTCCTTCGCTTTCTAACCTCTTCTTCCTTCACTCGCGACTAACCAGGTATTGTTTTCCACTTCTCTTTTCCATTTCCAGTCATTGTTTGCATTTTTGAATTTTTGGCAAAGTTTTTCTTTTCCCACGAAGCTTTCCACCACTGTCAGGTGATTATTAGGTTAGGCTTGTAGCGATTAGGTGGTTTTGGGATTATTTTAGGTTACTCCGAGGTTGTTTCAGCCACAAAACACCCCTTCTTTAGGTTTATCAGTGACCCTTCGATCGTCTTATTCGGCGACCTAGTTCTTGCAGGTTCTTGACATTCTTGGTGAAAACCTTTCAGCTTCCTAGTTTAATCTTTAGTTTAGATCGAACAAGTTGTTTGCCTATTTGCAATTTGAGTCAAAGTGTAGTGTCATCTTCCTTTTGCTCAGACCCTTATACCAACTCATAGAAGAGTTCCCATCTCTTCGTGAGAAGACCTTTGAGAAAATTAGGCAAATAGAGCTATCCCAAGTGGAAGCTCGTAGGGCTGAGGCCTTTCCCCTTAGACCCATCTTTCCTCCACCCCTGAAGGTTATATACCCTGAGCCAGTCCATCTTACTGAGCCTGCAGAGGTTCTTGAGGATCCTACACCAATGTTTGAGTCTGAGTCATATTCCTCATAGCCCATGTCAACCTCTGATGTAAGAGAATCTATAGACTCTTTTCAAGAGGCAATGGACTATTCTCCTAGACAGGGTGAGGTTCATGAGGAAGCCGAGGTTTCAATTCATGCCTCGTCTAACTAAGGTGCTAGCACTTTTCATAGGTCCTATGATGTTGAAATCTTCGGGCCAAGTGTGGCACTTCCCCCTCCCATTGATGTTATTTCCCTGTCGACCGCCACCGGGGTCGAATTTTCTCAGAGGTTCCCTGGGGTGTTCCAAAACCTGCCCATGTCGATGTTACTGGGGATGGTGATGACGGTGAGGAGAGTGATCTTGAAACATCTGAGGCGACCAAGTATGAGAGTACTGTCAGCGAGTATGACCTTATTACTTTTAGGCACATCTAATCCATAAATTCTTTCATCATCCTCAGGAAACCTCTGAGGGATGAGAGGGTGATTAGGCATAAATTCTTCCTAATTTATCCCTTAATTTGGGTACTTTTAGCACCTCGAACAACGTAATCAATTTGACTTTATCTCATAATCTTGCTACTGACTAATCCTAATGAGTACACCGAGTTTCTGGTATTTCTTAATGATTTTACAGGTATTTGATGCTAAGAAACGGAAGAAAGAAACCGAAAGAATCAAGAAAGACAACAAGGAAAGTCAAAAAGGAAAAAGTGTAATTTTCACATGGAATTCGGATGAGCTACCTAAAGAGAAGTTGAAGAGATCAAATTCATGAGCAGCTAGGAAGAAACGTCACCTCAATCGGAGTCACAGAACAAAAGATATGAGCAGTCAAAGTTGAGCAAAAAGTCAAATAGGCAGACCGGTGCGCCCCTACCCCGGACCGGTCCGCTTTGCCAAACTCCAGTAGACCTCGGATCGATAGAAAACCGAAGAAGGACAAAAATAAAAGAACCGGTCCGCCCCAAAATAAAAATAATCGATCCGCTTTGGAGGGAGACCAGTCCGCCTAAGACCCGGACCGGTCCGGGTATCGAGATTTGCAAATTTGATCTTATCCTAAAGAATCCTAGTGCAGCTGAAATTCCTAAATTCTTGGAGGGTATAAAAACCCGTTTTATTGTTATTATTTACACGGAGAATTAGTATAATTTTCCATTCCTTTATGTAAAACCCTAGTTTTGGAAGTTAGATTACAATTTTAATTCAAGAGTGAAGATTATTCAGATTTCTGTGATTACAAGTGTTCTTAATAGCTTCTTTTACTGCTTTGGTAAGTTTAGGAGTTAATTCTCTTCAGTTTAATTCTCTTCTACATCATTCGACCAATTTTACATAATTTAATCATGGTTTTCTGCACATCAAACACTTTTTCATTAATTTCAGCATGCTAGGCTAGATTTTCTAAGGTCGGGGTGCATGAACCCATCCTGATGTGTTAGTTTCGTGTACATAACATTAATCCTCTAAATTTAGTGATTGATACGACCGTATTGCGTAGGAACATAACAATTGTAGGTCTTTATATCTCGTTTGCCTCTGGGTAACCGTGATGATTTAGAATGCAATTCAAGTGTCACTATCGCGATACCGATTTACTCGTCCTCAGATTAAGTATGACGCGGGCTTGAACCTCGTATACGTAATGCCTGGGAGTACTGAATTTCGAGTCAATTTAATCAGTTAAATTTACGATTAATATTATAACCTCAATACACTAGGGTTGGGGGATTGTATTCCCGTCCTATTTTTCTCATCACTCAGTTCAAAAGTTTCAAATCATTTTTTAATCATATTTGAGGTAAATTAGTGTAGTTGCATTTCTTCATAATTTCACAATTGCATTTAGTCGTAATCCATTCTCAAAACCAAATCATTTTTCCTTTCTTTTTAGAGTCAGAGTTAGGGTTCCTTCGTCTTTTCCTATCGTTACAACTCCATTGTCCTTTTTCCCTGTGGATACGATCCCGACTTACCGGGTTTATTACTAACGCGATAGGCTTGCACTTGAGCCTAGAGTGAACGCACATTATAGACACCTTCTGAGTCGCGTCAGGTTTTTGGCGCCATTGTCAGGGAATTAGGTAGACTTAAGATTAGATCGAGTCAATCTAAAACTTTGATCAAAAATTTCCAAAAACAGAAAAAAAATTCAAAAAGCACAAAAAGATTCACAATCATCTCTCACAAGCTATTAATGCAAAATTCTGAACTCACTACCACACCCCTTAAGATTCAATGAGTTAATTACTTCATACACCCATCATGGATTTGATTCAGCGCAAATCATCTCTTTTATCTATAATGGGCTGAATCTTAACTCCAAGCAACTTGTTGAAACTATGGGAAGTGGTCCTTTTGTCGACTTAGACGCCCACGATGCTGAGCTTCACCTGAGGTGTGTCGCCAAGACTACCCAATCCTGGGACACATCTGATCCTAAGGCTCAAAATCAAAATCATCAAGTGACCACTACTCCGTCGGCATTCGGCCTATTTCACGTAGATAAGAATTCTATGACGAACAGTCGATTGGATACCCTTGAGAAAGGATTTCGAAACCTATGCGAGATATATGGAAAAGGACCATCTGGATCCATACCAAACCCCGTTGAGAAGGTGTGTGCGATTTGTGAGGCAGGACATTCAGCTGAGGAATGCCCGACTATACCCACCTACAAAGTAATGTTTCAGGAGCAAGTTAGTGGTATAGTAGGATTTAAGGGTAATTTCGGTGCATCGCACGGGAATTCATACAACCCTTCATTGAAAAGTCATCCCGGTTTTAGCTATAGGTAACAACATGCCGCAATAAACCCTCCTTCACATGTTGTCCCTCCTCCACCATAACACTTTCAATAAGCTCCACACATGCAAGGACATGTGCAAGCACCACCACCTCAAGGATCTTATATCCCGCCACCACGGAGAACTCTCGAGGATACCATGAATCAATTCATCGCAAGCCAGACCGCAACCAATGCCAAATATGATCGTCTGATTGGCGACATAAATGTGAGTCTATTAAAGATACAATCCTCGCTGAGTGTCCAAGAGAAGGGCAAGTTTCCTGCCCAAGGCCAAAGACCTCCCCAAGGTTAAACTAGTGTTAGCTCCACCTCCACTGAAGATCAGGAGCAATGTCAAGCTGTGACCACTCTTCGTAGTGGGAGAGTCGTTGATTTATCACCTCCTCCACTAAATATCGGGCGATCACTCCTTTATTAAATTAAATCAAGGTAAACAGTTGGTTCATTCTCAGCATCACTGTCGGTAAAAATAATTTTTTTCCAATTTAACACCCTAAATAATTAAGCTAAGTGTCAAAACCATTTTCATACATAACTTTCCAAATTTATTTAAAGAAAAATCATTTATTTTATTTACAACATTCAATAAGTAAGAATTACACCACAAATACATATCTGCAACATAGTCCAATTAATAGAATACATTCGTCAATCGAATGTCAACATGTGAAATATAAAGTAACACAATCGAACTGAATAAAACCCATAGTGACAATACTAGAAATAACTGGAAATACAAATGTCCCAATAACAATGAAATAATAGAAAGGGTGACACATGCCCAATAAATGAGAATGCTAAAAGTGGAGTCAATAAAGGAAGCCGTCTACGCAAGTGACCTGCAACTCCCACCTAAGCTGCAACACGTTCCTTTCAAGGGATCCTAAGCAAGACGCCCCTGTGGCTGGGCACCTGAAATACATACATATATATACAAGAGAGAGAGAGAGAGAAAAACGGGTCAGAGCCCGAAAGTGTGTTTGATTTAAAATACGTTTAGCAAGTATTTAAATTGATACAGGCCAATGCAACATCATATTAGAACGACACTCTCTTGAGAAATTCTCACCTATCTTCTAATGTGCACGCCTATCGTACTAACCTTCCCGACGGGTTATCTTATCACTTTATCATACTAACCTTCCCAATAATTTAGCCTATCTTAACTTACTCATAAGATTTCAAAACCGAACAATATCATTGTTTAAAAAAATACTTCCAATTCGCATCACAACTCTCGTTTTAGCTTTATTAATTTAAATAGTTTCCCAGTGTCATATTATACTTTCACAAAACAAGTATTTACTATTTGAGTCATCAACCATGTCCTACATATCAAATCACAGTAGGCAGTTTCAAATTTCCAAATCTCATATATATATTAACTACTCGTATAATATATATATATAACAGCACCCCACATAAAACTATGGTGCGTGCATACTTCCACTATCCAAACCCCATACCACTCATATCAAGGGGAATACAAGTTCGGAATTACTCTCGAACTGTATTAACACATACACAAACAATATCGAGGCGAAGCATAGATTCCAAGTCTCTAAGAGGATGGCACATACTCGCGTCTCATAGGACCGTCTGAACTATCGATTCGATAGCCTGTACCAAGGATATCTATCTTCTAGGGTACAAGTCAATATCCCCCATAAAGGTCCCATCGAGATAAGACTGTCCTAGCGCGGTAACCTCAAGGATAGCAAGTAGCGCGATATGTTTTTCACATGTATATAATATATGTACACACAATCATATAAATATACCACTTTATCACATTAATATAGGTTCCTCTCGTCACCCATAATTACAACATTTACCCTTAAATTCACATTATTAGTATTACGTATAAGGTTTCATCTCTGACCTTAACTCGAAGGGTCTTCTCGCTTATTTCGTGACACTCGTGGACTCTATTCTTCTAAGTAGAAAATTCAGTAGGTGCCACATTTGCGTTACAACGTAACTCTCTTACGCGCCTCACCCTTTAATATATCAATTTACTAACCCTAAAGTAAATATCCCATAAATACCATTCTCGTCGAATATTAATGATCCCAACATTTATTCATACGCCCTACTGGTCCTCCATGTCTCCCAAATCATTATACTAAGAATGCCCAAGAATTATATCACGACAATTCGATCATTTACAAAGGGAAATAGTAGTCTACCAGGAGGGGTCGATCGATCGAGGTTTGGGGCTCGATCGATCGAACCTTCGATCGATCGAAGCTCTAGGCTCGATCGATCGATCAAGCAGGTCTGCGAAATTCTGCAGAATTGCAGTTACGGGTTCTACCAATTTTCTTCATCCAAAACCATGTTTTTCCATTCTAAACGTCCCAAAAATCCTACTACTATCATTATAACAATATACCAGATGTTTTCAACGTAAAGCATGTGTATATCTAACATTAAACATGGATAATTAACCCAAAATTCCATCTAATCATCAAGAACCCTAGAGTTTTTATTAATCAAGGTTCTAATCTGTTTTTACCAGAATTTCCTTCTAATATATCATCAAAATTTCGTGGGTTATATTCCTCTACATGGCAAGGATTCCAGAATTTTCATATAATCAATACTACATGCATTTTCCTATCAAAAATTGGGTTTTCTTCTACATAATTCATCCCTATTCATTCCTAAACTAATATGAAGATTGCACCAACGAAAATAGCAAGTTAAACACTTACCTGGGATTTTAAGAAGTCTGGTTTGCAGATGAATTCGGTGTGGTTGCGTTCCCCTTCTCGCGATCTACGCGTTGGTGGTGGCGGTGGTGCAATCCGGTGACTTTTTGCCCTTGAATTGCCTTGGAGCTCTCTCCTCTCTTCTCCAATGGCCGTCACTTGTTTTCTGAATATTCTAACCCTAAAAGACTAACCTAGGTGGCTGATATAGGTTGCTGAATTTCGTGGGTTTAATTACCCAAAAAGGTGAAATGACTAAATTGCCCTCCCGGGGTACCAATTTGGCCTAAAAACGTCCCGAGACCCAAACTAAACCCCTGGGTACACTTTTCTGGCTATCTCGACCCTTCCGGACGCGTTGGCGCACTCAAAACGACCATACGAACAACTTATAAAATATTCACTTTTTATTTAACAAAATTAGTCCCGACGTGACAGGGGCACGTCCCGACTTAAACTTCCGAAATTGTCATTTAACTCACTCATGACATTTATTATAACCAATATAATATATTACTTTGCTCATTAGTAATATTCAACAAATTTCCCATAATTACTAACTCTCGTCACGTTAATAATTATAACATAATTAATTTCCGGATTTTTATTAAATAAATAACTCACGTTAAATTTAATAAATCCCCAAATTAATATAGCATAAAAATACGGGGTATTACAATAACCTTCACTTGCCCTTTCGGTACGTTTGCCTAAAAACGTATGCCATTTGGCTTGTGTAATGCACCCGCGACCTTTCAACGGTAAATGTTGAGCCTATTTAGCGACATGGTCGAAAGAGGACTCGAAGTGTTCATGGACGATTTCAGCATTTTTAGCACCTCTTTCGATCATTGTTTAGGAAAGCTGAAAAAAGTACTTGCCCGGTGTGTGGAAAAGAACTTAGTGCTGAATTGGGAGAAATGCCATTTCATGGTCACCGAGGGAATAGTTCTTGGCCACATAGTATCATCCAGGGGAATAGAAGTTGATAGGGAAAAGATAGATGTCATAGCAGATCTTCCCCCACCAAAATTGCTTCAGGACGTACGCTCATTCTTGAGTCACGCGGGGTTTTATCGAAGGTTCATTAAGGACTTTAGTGCCATCGCTAGACCTTTAAGCAACCTACTCATGAAGGATACCCCATTCGAGTGGACGGAAGCATGTCGATGCTCTTTTGAAAAACTGAAAACCATGCTTGTGTCCGCTCCCATCATGCAAGTTCCGGATTGGTCCTTACCATTCGAACTTATGTGTGATGATAGCGATTATGCAATCGGGGTTGTTTTGGACCAAAGAAAGGATAAGCAGGATCATGTCATCTACTACGCTAGCCAGACCCTTATCGGACCTCAACTCAACTACTCTACCACGGAGAAGGAGTTACTAGCGGTAGTCTTTGCCCTTGATAAGTTTTGTTCATATCTCATCGGTTCTCCCATTACTTGCTTCACCGACCACGCGGATTTAAAATACCTACTTGCAAAGAAAGATACTAAGCCGCGCCTCATAAGGTGGATCCTACTCCCACAAGAGTTTAATCTCTCCATCAAAGATAAGAAAGGAGCAGAAAATGTCGTTGCCGACCACTTATCTCGGCTTTTGTCCGACGTACCTAGTGATCTCGTACCCATAGACGAATACTTTTCGGATGAGCAACTTTTTGCTACCTCTTCTTTGCCCTGGTTTGTGGATATAGTGAACTATCTTGTCACGGGAGTCGTCCCTCCCAACTGAACACCGTAAGACAAGAAGAGGTTTATTACTTGGTCGCGCATGTTCTTCTATGATGATCCATTCCTTTTTAAATATTGCGCCGACCAAATCATTCGACGATGTGTACCGGATGATGAAATCCCGAAAGTCATCCAATTTTGTCATTCGAAAGCTTGTGGAGGCCACTTTTCGACGAAAAAGACGTCCGCAAAATTCTGTAATCCGGCCTCTATTGGCCCAAAATATTCTGGGATGTGAACGCTGCTTGCAAATCTTACAATAGGTGCCAACGGATGGGGGCCATTAACCGACGAGACATGATGCCTCTTACCCCCATATTCATCATTGAGATCTTCAACTGTTGGGGTATTGACTTCATGGGCCCTTTCCCCCCGTACTTTGGTTTCCTATACATCCTTGTCGCGATAAACTACCTTTTTAAATGGGTGGAAGCCATAGCTACCAAGACAAATGACAACAAAGTGGTGATAAAGTTCCTACAGAAACATATACTTTCCCGCTTCGGTGCACCGAAAACGATAATTAGTGATAATGGCACACACTTTTGCAATAGGCCATTCGCGAAGCTCATGAGAAAGTATGGCGTCGTTCACAAGGTTGGAACGACTTATCACCTGCAAACGAATGGGCAGGCCGAACTTGCAAATCGGGAAATCAATAACATTATTGAAAAGACCGTCAATCCTACCCAAAAAGATTGGTCACTTAGATTGAACAATTCGCTATGGGCCTATCGTACCGCATACAAGAATTAACTCGGCATGTCCCCTTTCCTCTTTGTGTATGGAATTCTCACTAGCCTAGCCATTAGATCCCTCCACTTCAGTGATGGAACTGCATTTTTCCTTGCAATGCCAAGTATTGTCTGGGTGATCTCAAGTCTGCTTTCCAAAGGCATCCCCACTTGATAATTAAAACATGCAATTTTAGGAATTAGGCTACATCCTGGTATTCCAAACTAGTTTCCACCACATATCCCTCTGCATTATAAACTACCTCCATGTCCCTAAAGCTTACCTCATTATAGGTAATCACCACATTTGACATTCCAATGATTCACTCTTCAAGAACTGCTTCGAACTCCCCCTGCTCACTTCTCAGTCCTCCCACACATTCCTTATCCTCTTTGTCATAAGCCACCACCAGGTTTGCTTTATGTACTAGTTGTGGGTTATTGTTAACATCTCATTGGGAAATTTGCAGCGCTTCAGCTAACAAGTGCTTATTTATAATTCCACTCAAGGTAAAACGTAAGTTTGTTGGATGTCAGGCACACTAATACATATGAAAATATTAGGGGTCAACATGGAATTCTAGTCTTGGCTCATTGTGAGGAGCATCATTAGCATGCATAAACTAACCATCCACACAATATAGCTTTGCAAAAGCTGATAAAATCCTCAACTGTGCAAGGCAACTGAGGTGCGTCTTCTCTATCTATCCCAAACTTTCTCTTGTTGTACCTCCTCTTCTCCTTTCCTTCTTCTTCTCCTCCCTCTACAGAGCCCACTTGTAGGTCCTGGACCCTCCCCGCCACAGCTTGTGGTATGAACATCAAAGGCACATCAATGGTACTTGAGAGAACAACCAATGAAATATTCCTTCCATAATTTAAAAATGTTGCGAAGGTCCCCTCGCTAGTCTCATTTATGAAATGGTAAATATACTCTGAGAGCAAGCCTTCTACACAGAGTTGGAGTAACTTGGACTCTTTAGCCTCCTCTCTCGCATCAAGATACCTTTCTCTAAAACTCCTAATATATGCCAAAAACTCCTCCCCTAGCCATTATTTCTTCTTTTCCAACTGGGTGAGGGAGAACTCATCATCTGCCCAAATTAACATCTGGACAAATAAAATGTGCATCTCTTCCCAAGTGGCAACACTCCTATGGGCCAAATGGGAATACCAAGTGTAGGATTTATCTGCGAGGGATTTGGAGAACTCCCTCAATCGTAGCTTCTTGTTATTATAGTGAGCCCCCAAGTGATCCACAAACCGTTTGATGTGTTCCTTCGGGTTCCCTCCTTTACCAGCGTATTTTTTAATGATAGGAGGCACATAGTCTTTGGGATAAGGCTCATTGTTGTAATCCTCTCGGTATGGAGTACGAAAATAATTATACATTGTCTGCGAGGAATCCATCATCTTTAAAATCTCCTTATTTATCTCCTCCACTGTTAAAAAAGGTGAGGGACCTTCCCCTGACATTACAATACTTGTGCATTGACCACAGGTGTAGGATAAACTACAGTGGGTGTTCCCACAGTTGGTGTAACGGTGGGAGTAGTCATCATAGGTGTAGGGGGAGCTGCACCCGGAGGAACTGATGGGGCCACTTGCACCATAGGAATGATAAAATAACTGGGGTCTATCGCTGCCCTAAAACCCGTTGCCGCTGTGGGATTCTATAAAAATTCCACAAAAATTTCCCATGAAATGGGCCATCTCGATTGGCCCCATTACAACGCTCGTGGAAGCATGTGTCACTATGGGAACTTTCCTGGCCATTT
Source organism: Sambucus nigra (assembly GCA_949130495.1). Classification (NCBI taxonomy): domain Eukaryota; kingdom Viridiplantae; phylum Streptophyta; class Magnoliopsida; order Dipsacales; family Adoxaceae; genus Sambucus; species Sambucus nigra. The sequence continues at coordinate 59,006,210 of OX422223.1, forward strand.
GCACCTGAGGGCTCCCATACGAGGTACCCGATCTCTAGGGGCTTCATATTCCCTCTCTAACTCTTCTTCTCTCCCTTAAATCTCATCAAAGTTAGAACTCAGTTAATATTATCTTGGGCCATCCTACTAAAAGAATATCTCCCCAGTGGAATCTCCAAATGTAAGAGGGGAGGCCTTTTGAGGTTGGGTTTATAACACAAACAGAGGCATAACCTCTATTAATATGGTCATAAATCAATAACAAGGTTTTATTAACAATGATGAAAAAAACTCCAATATATATATATATCGTTCAAACACTCAACATTGAACTCACAAAAATACTTGTGTATACACTACACCAAAAACAAGATTCTGGCACAGTTCAAAACCGTGCCAGATCAAATCTGGCACGGTTTTGAACTGTGCCAGAATCAGGTGTTCCAAAATGGGAATTTTTTTCTGGCACGGTTTAAAAGTGTGCCAGAATCAGTCAAACAGGAACACTTCTGGCACACTTTTAAACCGTGCCAGAATTTGATATTTCTGGCACACTTTTGGCACAGTTTTTAACTGTGCCAGATTCTTCAAAATAGGAACATTTCTGGCACACTTTTAAACCGTGCCAGAATTTGATATTTCTGGCACACTTTTGGCACAGTTTTTAACTGTGCCAGATTCAGCATAATTTAAAAAAAATTAGCACAGTTTAAAACCTTGCCAAAATATGATACATTTTTGCCACGGTTTTGAACTGTGCCAATTTTTTTTAATTTAAAAAAAAATATTTGAAAGCACAAAATTCACAAATTAATAATATTGCGCGTTATTAATAAACTAATGTACATACAAACTTCAAAATATTACAAGTCTTTAACTGCTCGCATGCCAAAAAAAAATTGGGCAAAGTTTCCTCTATTTTCTGGACATTCCAAAACCTGTTAATACAAAACCTGCCTAACATAAAGCCCGCACGGCCACAAAATATAACAATTAACTTACAAAACCCCTCATGGCCATAAAAGTCAATAATAAAACAACACAAGACCATACGGTCATGACATAAAAAAATGGATTCATTAATAAACCCCTTGTTGTAAACCATTGAGTTCTTTTTGTATTCCACGCGAATAAAAGCCAACGATAAACTGTTATCCTGCAAAAAAATAGAATACAAAAAAGATACGATATGAGTAACCCAATAATTTATAAAAAAAATACTCAAAACAAAAAAATTACATATATGAATGGAAATTAACGTCATACTCACAAACCGGGAGACCCGGGACTACGCGGTCAGTTCCTACAAGTTACATTGGTCCCGTGCGAGGTGTCTGTGCCTCCAACGGGGTCGTTTGGGGGATGGTTTGGGTTTTCAACCTTTAACGGCATGTTTTTAAGTTTAAGTGTTGATTTTTGCCAATTATCGTCCTATTCACAAACCGGGAGATCCGGGACTACGCGGTCAGTTCCTACAAGTTACATTGGTCCCGTGCGAGGTGTTCGTGGCTCCTACGGGATCGTTTGGGGGGTGTTTTGGGTTTTCACCCTTTAACAGCTTGTTTTTAAGTTTAAGTGTTGATTTTTGCAAATTATCGTCATACTCTCAAATCGAGAGACCCGGGACTACGCGATCAGTTCCTACAAGTTACATTGGTCCCGTGCGAGGTGTTCGTGCCTCCTACGGGGTCGTTTGGGGGTTGGTTTGGGTATTCACCCTTTGACGGCATGTTTTTAACTAAGTGTGAGTTTTGCAAATTATCGTCATATTCACAAACCGAGAGACCCGGGACTACGCGGTCAGTTCCTACAAGTTATATTGGTCCCGTGCGAGGTGTTTGTGCCCCCTACGGGGTCGTTTGGGGGGTGGTTTGGGTTTTCACCCTTTAACGGCTTGTTTTTAAGTTTAAGTGCTGATTTTTGCAAATTATCGTCATATTCACAAACCGGGAGACTCGGGACTACGCGGTCAGTTCCTACAAGTTACATTGGTCCCGTGCGAGGTGTTCGTGCCCCCTACAGGGTCGTTTGGGGGGTGGTTTGGGTATTCACCCTTTGATGACATATTTTTAACTAAGTGTGATTTTCGCAAATTATCGTCATATTCACAAACCGGGAGACCCGGGACTACGCGGTCAGTTCCTACAAGTTACATTGGTCCCGTGCGAGGTGTTCGTGCCCCCTACGGGATCGTTTGGGGGGTGTTTTGGGTTTTCACCCTTTAACGGCTTGTTTTTAAGTTTAAGTGTTGATTTTTACAAATTATCGTCATACTCTCAAATCGAGAGACCCGGGACTACGCGATCAATTCCTAGAAGTTACATTGGTCCCGTGTGAGGTGTTCGTGCCTCCTACGGGGTCGTTTGGGGGTTGGTTTGGGTATTCACCCTTTGACGACATGTTTTTAACTAAGTGTGATTTTTGTAAATTATCGTCATATTCACAAACCGGGAGACCCGGGACTACGCGGTCAGTTCCTACAAGTTATATTGGTCCCGTGCGAGGTGTTCGTGCCACCTACGGGGTCGTTTAGGGGGTGGTTTGGGTTTTCACCCTTTAACGGCTTGTTTTTAAGTTTAAGTGCTGATTTTTTCAAATTATCGTCATATTCACAAACTGGGAGACCCGGGACTACGCGGTCAGTTCCTACAAGTTACATTGGTCCCGTGCGAGGTGTTCGTGCCCCCTACGGGGTCGTTTGGGGGGTGGTTTGGGTATTCACCCTTTGACGGCATTTTTTTAACTAAGTGTGATTTTTGCAAATTATCGTCATATTCACAAACCGGGAGACCCGGCACTACTCGGTCAGTTCCTACAAGTTACATTGGTCCCGTGCGAGGTGTTCGTGCCCCCTACGGGATCGTTTGGGGGATGTTTTGGGTTTTCACCCTTTAACGGCTTGTTTTTAAGTATAAGTGTTAATTTTTGCAAATTATCGTCATACTCTCAAATCGAGAGACCCGGGACTACGCGATCAGTTCCTACAAGTTACATTGGTCCCGTGCGAGGTGTTCGTGCCTCCTATGGGGTCGTTTGGGGGTTGGTTTGGGTATTCACCCTTTGACGGCATATTTTTAACTAAGTGTGATTTTTGCAAATTATCGTCATATTCACAAACCGGGAGACCCGGGACTACGCGGTCAGTTCCTACAAGTTACATTGGTCCCGTACGAGGTGTTCGTTCCCCCTACGGGGTCGTTTGGGGGGTGGTTTGGGTTTTCACCCTTTAACGACTTGTTTTTAAGTTTAAGTGCTGATTTTTGCAAATTATCGTCATATTCACAAACCGGGAGACCCGGGACTACGCGGTCAGTCCCCACAAGTTACATTGGTCCCGTGCGAGGTGTTCGTGCCCCCTACGGGGTCGGTTGGGGGGTGTTTTGGATTTTCACCCTTTAACGGCTTGTTTTTAAGTTTAAGTGCTGATTTTTGCAAATTATCGTCATACTCTCAAATCGAGAGACCCGGGACTACGCGATCAGTTCCTACAAGTTACATTGGTCCCGTTCGAGGTGTTCGTGCCTCCTACGGGGTCGTTTGGGGGTTGGTTTGGGTATCCACCCTTTGACGGCATGTTTTTAACTAAGTGTGATTTTTGCAAATTATCGTCATATTCACAAACCGGGAGACCCGGGACTACGCAATCAGTTCCTACAAGTTACATTGGTCCCGTGCGAGGTGTTCGTGCCCCCTACGGGGTCGTTTGGGGGCTGGTTCGGGTTTTCACCCCTTAACGGCCTGTTTTCAAGTCTAAGTGTGATTTTTACAAATTCGGGTCATACTCTCAAACCGGGAGTCCCGGGACTACGCGGTCAGTTCCTACAAGTTACATTGGTCCCGTGCGAGGTGTTCGTGCCCCTTACAGGGTCGTTTGGGGGGTGGTTTGGGTATTCACCCTTTGACGACATATTTTTAACTAAGTGTGATTTTTGCAAATTATCGTCATATTCACAAACCGGGAGACCCGGGACTACGCGGTCAGTTCCTACAAGTTACATTGGTCCCGTGCGAGGTGTTCGTGCCCCCTACGGGATCGTTTGGGGGGTATTTTGGGTTTTCACCCTTTAACGGCTTGTTTTTAAGTTTAAGTGTTGATTTTTACAAATTATCTTCATACTCTCAAATCGAGAGACCCGGGACTACGCGATCAGTTCCTACAAGTTACATTGGTCCCGTGGGAGGTGTTCGTGCCTCCTACGGGGTCGTTTGGGGGTTGGTTTGGGTATTCACCCTTTGACGACATGTTTTTAACTAGGTGTGATTTTTGTAAATTATCGTCATATTCACAAACCGAGAGACCCGGGACTACGCGGTCAGTTCCTACAAGTTACATTGGTCCCGTGCGAGGTGTTCGTGCCCCCTACGGGGTCGTTTGAGGGGTGGTTAGGGTTTTCACCCTTTAACGGCTTGTTTTTAAGTTTAAATGCTGATTTATTAAAATTATCGTCATATTCACAAACTGGGAGACCCGGGACTACGCGGTCAGTTCCTACAAGTTACATTGGTCCCGTGCGAGGTGTTCGTGCCCCCTACGGGGTCGTTTGGGGGGTGGTTTGGGTATTCACCCTTTGACGGTATGTTTTTAACTAAGTGTGATTTTTGCAAATTATCGTCATATTCACAAACCGGGAGACCCGGCACTACGCGATCAGTTCCTACAAGTTACATTGGTCCCGTGCGAGGTGTTCGTGCCCCCTACGGGATCGTTTGGGGGGTGTTTTGGGTTTTCACCCTTTAACGGCTTGTTTTTAAGTATAAGTGTTAATTTTTGCAAATTATCGTCATACTCTCAAATCGAGAGACCCGGGACTACGCGATCAGTTCCTACAAGTTACATTGGTCCCGTGCGAGGTGTTCGTGCCTCCTATGGGATCGTTTGGGGGTTGGTTTGGGTATTCACCCTTTGACGGCATGTTTTTAACTAAGTGTGATTTTTGCAAATTATCATCATATTCACAAACCGGGAGACCCGGGACTACGCGGTCAGTTCCTACAAGTTACATTGGTCCCGTGCGATGTGTTCGTGCCCCCTACGGGATCGTTTGGGACATGTTTTGGGTTTTCACCCTTTAACGGCTTGTTTTTAAGTTTAAGTGTTGATTTTTACAAATTATCGTCATACTCTCAAATCGAGAGACCCGGGACTACGCGATCAGTTCCTACAAGTTACATTGGTCCCGTGTGAGGTGTTCGTGCCTCCTACGGGGTCGTTTGGGGGTTGGTTTGGGTATTCACCCTTTGACGACATGTTTTTAACTAAGTGTGATTTTTGTAAAGTATCGTCATTTAAGTTTAAGTGCTGATTTTTGCAAATTATCGTCATATTCACAAACCGGGAGACCCGGGACTACGCGGTCAGTTCCTACAAGTTACATTGGTCCCGTGCGAGGTGTTCGTGCCCCCTACAGGGTCGTTTGGGGGGTGGTTTGGGTATTGACCCTTTGACGACATATTTTTAACTAAGTGTGATTTTTGCAAATTATCGTCATATTCACAAACCGGGAGACCCGGGACTACGCGGTCAGTTCCTACAAGTTACATTGGTCCCGTGCGAGGTGTTCGTGCCCCCTACGGGATCGTTTGGGGGGTGTTTTGGGTTTTCACCCTTTAACGGCTTGTTTTTAAGTTTAAGTGTTGATTTTTACAAATTATCGTCATACTCTCAAATCGAGAGACCCGGGACTACGCGATCAGTTCCTACAAGTTACATTGGTCCCGTGTGAGGTGTTCGTGCCTCCTACGGGGTCGTTTGGGGGGTGGTTTGGGTATTCACCCTTTGACGGCATGTTTTTAACTAAGTGTGATTTTTGTAAATTATCGTCATATTCACAAACCGGGAGACCCGGCACTACGCGGTCAGTTCCTACAAGTTACATTGGTCCCGTGCGAGGTGTTCGTGCCCCCTACGGGATCGTTTGGAGGGTGTTTTGGGTTTTCACCCTTTAACGGCTTGTTTTTAAGTGTAAGTGTTAATTTTTGCAAATTATCGTCATACTCTCAAATCGAGAGACCCAGGACTACGCGATCAGTTCCTACAAGTTACATTGGTCCCGTGCGAGGTGTTCGTGCCTCCTATGGGGTCGTTTGGGGGTTGGTTTGGGTATTCACCCTTTGACGGCATGTTTTTAACTAAGTGTGATTTTTGCAAATTATCATCATATTCACAAACCGGGAGACCCGGGACTACGCGGTCAGTTCCTACAAGTTACATTGGTCCCGTGCGAGGTGTTCGTGCCCCCTACGGGATCGTTTGGGACATGTTTTGGGTTTTCACCCTTTAACGGCTTGTTTTTAAGTTTAAGTGTTGATTTTTACAAATTATCGTCATACTCTCAAATCGAGAGACCCGGGACTACGCGATCAGTTCCTACAAGTTACATTGGTCCTGTATGAGGTGTTCGTGCCTCCTACGGGGTCGTTTGGGGGTTGGTTTGGGTATTCACGCTTTGACGACATGTTTTTAACTAAGTGTGATTTTTGTAAATTATCGTCATTTAAGTTTAAGTGTTGATTTTTGCAAATTATCGTCATATTCACAAACCAGGAGACCCGGGACTACGCGGTCAGTTCCTACAAGTTACATTGGTCCCGTGCGAGGTGTTCGTTCCCCCTACAGGGTCGTTTGGGGGGTGGTTTGGGTATTGACCCTTTGACGACATATTTTTAACTAAGTGTGATTTTTGCAAATTATCGTCATATTCACAAACCGGGAGACCCGGGACTACGCGGTCAGTTCCTACAAGTTACATTGGTCCCGTGCGAGGTGTTCGTGCCCCCTACGGGATCCTTTGGGGGGTGTTTTGGGTTTTCACCCTTTAACGGCTTGTTTTTAAGTTTAAGTGTTGATTTTTACAAATTATCGTCATACTCTCAAATCGAGAGACCCGGGACTACGCGATCAGTTCCTACAAGTTACATTGGTCCCGTGTGAGGTGTTCGTGCCTCCTACGGGGTCGTTTGGGGGTTGGTTTGGGTATTCACCCTTTGACGACATGTTTTTAACTAAGTGTGATTTTTGTAAATTAGCATCATATTCACAAACCGGGAGACCCGGGACTACGCGGTCAGTTCCTACAAGTTACATTGGTCCCGTGCGAGGTGTTCGTGCCCCCTACGGGGTCGTTTGGGGGGGTGGTTTGGGTTTTCACCCTTTAACGGCTTGTTTTTAAGTTTAAGTGCTGATTTTTTCAAATTATCATCATATTCACAAACTGGGAGACCCGGGACTACGCGGTCAGTTCCTACAAGTTACATTGGTCCCGTGCGAGGTGTTGGTGCCCCCTACGGGGTCGTTTGGGGGGTGGTTTGGGTATTCACCCTTTGACGGCATGTTTTTAACTAAGTGTGATTTTTGTAAATTATCGTCATATTCACAAACCGGGAGACCCGGCACTACGCGGTCAGTTCCTACAAGTTACATTGGTCCCGTGCGAGGTTGTTCGTGCCCCCTACGGGATCGTTTGGAGGGTGTTTTGGGTTTTCACCCTTTAACGGCTTGTTTTTAAGTGTAAGTGTTAATTTTTGCAAATTATCGTCATACTCTCAAATCGAGAGACCCGGGACTACGCGATCAGTTCCTACAAGTTACATTGGTCCCGTGCGAGGTGTTCGTGCCTCCTATGGGGTCGTTTGGGGGTTGGTTTGGGTATTCACCCTTTGACGGCATGTTTTTAACTAAGTGTGATTTTTGCAAATTATCGTCATATTCACAAACCGGGAGACCCGGGACTACGCAGTCAGTTCCTACAAGTTACATTGGTCCCGTGCGAGGTGTTCGTGCCCCCTACGGGGTCGTTTGGGGGGTGGTTTGGGTTTTCACCCTTTAACGACTTGTTTTTAAGTTTAAGTGCTGATTTTTGCAAATTATCGTCATATTCACAAACCGGGAGACCCGGGACTACGCGGTCAGTCCCCACAAGTTACATTGGTCCCGTGCGAGGTGTTCGTGCCCCCTACGGGGTCGTTTGGGGGGTGTTTTGGATTTTCACCCTTTAACGGCTTGTTTTTAAGTTTAAGTGCTGATTTTTGCAAATTATCGTCATACTCTCAAATCGAGAGACCCGGGACTACGCGATCAGTTCCTACAAGTTACATTGGTCCCGTTCGAGGTGTTCGTGCCTCCTACGGGGTCGTTTGGGGGTTGGTTTGGGTATCCACCCTTTGACGGCATGTTTTTAACTAAGTGTGATTTTTGCAAATTATCGTCATATTCACAAATCGGGAGACCCGGGACTACGCAATCAGTTCCTACAAGTTACATTGGTCCCGTACGAGGTGTTCGTGCCCCCTACGGGGTCGTTTGGGGGCTGGTTCGGGTTTTCAGCCCTTAACGGCCTGTTTTCAAGTCTAAGTGTGATTTTTACAAATTCGGGTCATACTCTCAAACCGGGAGTCCCGGGACTACGCGGTCAGTTCCTACAAGTTACATTGGTCCCGTGCGAGGTGTTCGTGCCCCCTACAGGGTCGTTTGGGGGGTGGTTTGGGTATTCACCCTTTGACGACATATTTTTAACTAAGTGTGATTTTTGGAAATTATCATCATATTCACAAACCGGGAGACCCGGGACTACGCGGTCAGTTCCTACAAGTTACATTGGTCCCGTGCGAGGTGTTCGTGCCCCCTACGGGATCGTTTGGGGGGTGTTTTGGGTTTTCACCCTTTAACGGCTTGTTTTTAAGTTGAAGTGCTGATTTTTACAAATTATCGTCATACTCTCAAACCGGGAGTCCCGGGACTACGCGATCAGTTCCTACGATTTACATTGGTCCCGTGCGAGGTGTTCGTGCCTCCTACGGGGTCGTTTGGGGGCTGATTCGGGTTTTCACCCCTTAACGGCCTATTTTCAAGTCTAAGTGTGATTTTTGCTAATTATCGTCATACTCTCATACTGGGAGTCCCGAGACTACGCGATCAGTTCCTACAAGTTACATTGGTCCCCTACGAGGTGTTCGTGCCTCCTACGGGGTTGTTTGGGGGTTGGTTCGGGTTTTCACCCCTTAACGGCCTGTTTTCAACTCTAAGTGTGATTTTTGCAAATTCGGGTCATACTCTCAAACCGAGAGTCCCGGGACTACACGGTTAGTTGGTACAAGTTACATTGGTCCCGTGTGAGGTGTTCGTGCCTCCTACGGGGTCGTTTGGGAGCTGGTTCGGGTTTTCACCGCTTAACGGCCAGCTTTCAATTCTAAGTGTGATTTTTGCAAATTATCGTCATACTCTCAAACCGAAAGACCCGGGACTACTCGGTCAGTTCCTACGAGTTACATTGATCCCGTGCGAGGTGTTCGTGCCTCCTACGGGGTTGTTTGGGGGCTGGTTCGGGTTTTCACCCCTTAACGGCCTGTTTTCAAGTCTAAGTGTGATTTTTGCAAATTCGGGTCATACTCTCAAATCGGGAGTCCCGGGGCTACGCGGTCAGTTCCTACGAGTTACATTGGTCACGTGCGAGGTGTTCGTGCCTCCTACGGGGTCGTTTGGGGGATGGTTTGGGTTTTCACCCCTTAACGGCCTGTTTTCAAGTCTAAGTGTGATTTTTGCAAATTATCGTCATACTCTCATATCGGGAGTCCCGGGACAACGCGGTCAGTTCCTACAAGTTACATTGGTCCCCTACGAGGTGTTCGTGCCTCCTACGGGGTCGTTTGGGGGTTGGTTCGGGTTTTCACCCCTTAACGGCCTGTTTTCAACTCTAAGTGTGATTTTTGCAAATTCGGGTCATACTCTCAAACCGAGAGTCCCGGGACTACGCGGTCAGTTGCTACAAGTTACATTGGTCCCGTGGGAGGTGTTCGTGCCTCCTACGGGGTCGTTTGGTGGCTGGTTCGGGTTTTCACCCCTTAACGACCTGTTTTCATGTCTAAGTGTGATTTTTGCAAATTCGGGTCATACTCTCAAACCGGGAGACCCGGGACTACGCGGTCAGTTCCTACAAGTTACATTCGTCCCATGCGAGGTGTTTGTGCTTCCTACGGGGTCGTTCGGGGGCTGGTTCGGGTTTTCACCCCTTAACGGCCTGTTTTCAAGTCTAAGTGTGATTTTTGCAAATTATCGTCATACTCTCAAACCGGGAGACCCGGGACCACGCGGTCAGTTCCTACGAGTTACATTGGTCCCGTGCGAGGTGTTCGTGCCTCCTACGGGGTCGTTTGGGGGCTGGTTCGGGTTTTCACCCCTTAACGGCCTGTTTTCAAGTCTAAGTGTAATTTTTGAAAATTTGGGTCATACTCTCAAACCGGGAGTCGCGGGACTACGCGGTCAGTTCCTACGAGTTACATTGGTCTCGATCGAGGTGTTCGTGCCTCCTACGGGGTCGTTTGGGGGCTGGTTCGGGTTTTCACCCCTTAACGGCCTGTTTTTAAGTCTAAGTGTGATTTTTGCAAATTATCGTCATACTCTCATACCGGGAGTCCCGGGATTACGCGGTCAGTTCCTACAAGTTACATTGGTCCCCTACGAGGTGTTCGTGCCTCCTACGGGGTTGTTTGGGGGTTGGGTCGGGTTTTCACCCCTTAACGGCCTGTTTTCAACTCTAAGTGTGATTTTTGCAAATTCGGGTCATACTCTCAAACCGAGAGTCCCGGGACTACACGGTCAGTTGCTACAAGTTACATTGGTCCCGTGTGAGGTGTTCGTGCCTCCTACGGGGTCGTTTGGGGGCTGGTTCGGGTTTTCACCGCTTAACGGCCAGTTTTCAAGTCTAAGTGTGATTTTTGCAAATTATCGTCATACTCTCAAACCGGAAGACCCGAGACTACGCGGTCAGTTCCTACGAGTTACATTGGTCCCGTGCGAGGTGTTCGTGCCTCCTACGGGGTTGTTTGGGGGCTGTTTCGGGTTTTCACCCCTTAACGGCATGTTTTCAAGTCTAAGTGTGATTTTTGCAAATTCGGGTCATACTCTCAAACCGGGAGTCCCGGGACTACGCGGTCAGTTCCTACAAGTTACATTGGTCCCGTGCGAGGTGTTCGTACCGCCTACGGGGTCGTTTGGGGGCTGGTTCGGGTTTTCACCCCTCAACGGCCTGTTTTCAAGTCTAAGTGTGATTTTTGCAAATTATCGTCATACTCTCATACCGGGAGACCCGGGACTACGCGGTCAGTTCCTACAAGTTACATTGGTCCCCTACGAGGTGTTCGTGCCTCCTACGGGGTCGTTTGGGGGTTGGTTCGGGTTTTCACCCCTTAACGGCCTATTTTCAACTCTAAGTGTGATTTTTGCAAATTCGGGTCATACTCTCAAACCGAGAGTCCCGGGACTACGCGGTCAGTTGCTACAAGTTACATTGGTCCCGTGGGAGGTGTTCGTGCCTCCTACGGGGTCGTTTGGTGGCTGGTTCGGGTTTTCACCCCTTAACGACCTGTTTTCATGTCTAAGTGTGATTTTTGCAAATTCGGGTCATACTCTCAAGCCGGGAGACCCGGGACTACGCGGTCAGTTCCTACGAGTTACATTGGTCCCGTGCGAGATGTTAGTGCCTCCTACGGGGTCGTTTGGGGGCTGGTTCGGATTTTCACCCCTTAATGGCCTCTTTTCAAGTCTAAGTGTGATTTTTGCAAATTATCGTCATACTCTCAAATCGGAAGACCCGGAACTACGCGGTCAGTTCATACGAGTTACATTAGTCCCGTACGAGGTGTTCGTGCCTCCTACGGGGTTGTTTGGGGGCTGGTTCGGGTTTTCAACCCTTAACGGCCTGTTTTCAAGTCTAAGCGTGATTTTTGCAAATTCGGGTCATACTCTCAAACCGGGAGTCCCGGGACTACGCGGTCAGTTCCTACGAGTTACATTGGTCCCGTGCGAGGTGTTCGTGCCTCCTACGGGGTCGTTTGGGGGCTGGTTCGGGTTTTCACCCCTTAACGACCTGTTTTCAAGTCTAAGTGTGATTTTTGCAAATTATCATCATACTCTCATACCGGGAGTCCCGGGACTACGCGGTCAGTTCCTACAAGTTACACAGGTCCCCTACGAGGTGTTCGTGCCTCCTACGGGGTCGTTTGGGGGTTGGTTCGGGTTTACACCCCTTAACGGCCTGTTTTCAACTCTAAGTGTGATTTTTGCAAATTCGGGTCATACTCTCAAACCGAGAGTCCCGGGACTACGCGGTCAGTTGCTACAAGTTGCATTGGTCCCGTGGGAGGTGTTCGTGCTTCCTACGGGGGGTCGTTTGGGGGCTGGTTCGGGTTTTCACCCCTTAACGGCCTGTTTTCATGTCTAAGTGTGATTTTTGCAAATTCGGGTCATACTCTCAAATCGGGAGACCCGGGACTACGCGGTCAGTTCCTACAAGTTACATTGGTCCCGTGCGAGGTGTTCGTGCCTCCTACGGGGTCGTTTGGGGGTTGGTTCGGGTTTTCACCCCTTAACGGCCTGTTTTCAACTCTAAGTGTGATTTTTGCAAATTCGGGTCATACTCTCAAACGGAGAGTCCCGGGACTACGCGGTCAGTTGCTACAAGTTACATTGTTCCCGTGGGAGGTGTTCGTGCCTCCTACGGGGTCGTTTGGTGGCTGGTTCGGGTTTTCACTCCTTAACGACCTGTTTTCATGTCTAAGTGTGATTTTTGCAAATTCGGGTCATACTCTCAAACCGGGAGACCCGGGACTACGCGGTCAGTTCCTACAAGTTACATTGGTACCATGCGAGGTGTTCGTGCCTCCTACGGGGTCGTTTGGGGGCTGGTTCGGGTTTTCACCCCTTAACGGCCTGTTTTCAAGTCTAAGTGTGATTTTTGCAAATTATCGTCATACTCTCAAACCGGGAGACCCGGGACTACGCGGTCAGTTCCTACGAGTTACATTGGTCCCGTGCGAGGTGTTCGTGCCTCCTACGGGGTCGTTTGGGGGTTGGTTCGGGTTTTCACCCCTTAACGCCTGTTTTCAAGTCTAAGTGTGATTTTTGCAAATTCGGGTCATACTCTCATACCAGGAGTCCCGGGATTATGCGGTCAGTTGCTACAAGTTACATTGGTCCCGTGCGAGGTGTTCGTGCCTCCTACGGGGTCGTTTGGGGGCTGGTTTTGGTTTTCACCCCTTAACGGCCTGTTTTCAAGTCTAAGTGCGATTTTTGCAAATGATCGTCATACTATCAAACCGGAAGACCCGGGACTACGCGGTCAGTTCCTACGAGTTACATTGGTCCCGTACGAGGTGTTCGTGCCTCCTACGGGGTTGTTTGGGGGCTGGTTCGGGTTTCCACCCTTAACGGCCTGTTTTCAAGTCTAAGTGTGATTTTTGTAAATTCGGATCATACTCTCAAACCGGGAGTCCCGGGACTACGCGGTCAGTTCCTACGAGTTACATTGGTCCCGTACGAGGTGTTCGTGCCTCCTACGGGGTCGTTTGGGGGCTGGTTCGGGTTTTCACCCCTTAACGGCCTGTTTTCAAGTCTAAGTGTGATTTTTGCGAATTATCGCCATACTCTCAAACCGGGAGACCCGGGACTACGCGGTCAGTTCCTACGAGTTACATTGGTCCCGTGCGAGGTGTTCGTGCCTCCTACGGGGTCGTTTGGGGGCTGGTTCGGGTTTTCACCCCTTAACGGCCTGTTTTCAAGTCTAAGTGTGATTTTTGCGAATTATCGTCATACTCTCAAACCGGAAGACCCGGGACTACGCGGTCAGTTCCTATGAGTTACATTGGTCCCGTGCGAGGTGTTCGTGCTTCTTACGGGGTCGTTTGGGGGCTGGTTTGGGTTTTCACCCCTTAACGGCCTGTTTTCAAGTCTAAGTGTGATTTTTGTAAATTCGGGTCATACTCTCAAACCGGGAGTCCCGGGACTACGCGGTCAGTTCCTACGAGTTATATTGTTCCGTGCGAGGTGTTCGTGCCTCCTACGGGGTCGTTTGGGGGCTGGTTTGGGTTTTCACCCTTAACGCCCTGTTTTCAAGTCTAAGTGTGATTTTTGCAAATTATCGTCATACTCTCAAACCGGGAGACCCGGGACTACACGATCAGTTCCTACGAGTTACATTGGTCCCATGCGAGGTGTTCAATTTTCAAATGTTGTATGCTAGCCTTAATCAATTTAGAAACTTACTTATTTCATAAAATTTCGATAGAGTTTCCTTTGTTTATTCATGAAATCCAACTTATTTTAATATTAACATAAGCCCAACAACAACAACAAGCACAAAAGCCGCAGCTAAACCACCAATAAATCCCTTCCACCGATTTAACATCTAAAAATAGTATATAAATCCATATAGCCCCCCCTTCCTCCATGTCAACCACTTATTAATTTCTTAACACACACATCTTACACAACACACACAATTAAATGAAGAATTTACTTTGGTAAAGGTGCACTGCATTATAAAATCTTCTATCATCAATATAAAATACTTACCAAATTTATTCGCAACTTGAGATCCTCCGAATAAGCTCCCTCATTCTTGATCCTTGCGTATTTGTGCAAACAATTTGAGGTCTTCCCTTTTCCAATCACTTCTTCGAGTTCCGCTTTGGCTTTCACCAGTGTGCTGATGTTGTATCAGTCCCGACACAAAGAGGTCCTGCAATACCAAAATTATATTTTAAAAGGATATATTAACCATTATGTAGGGAAAGTAGTCATTTTACAACATGTGACTTAATTTTCTGACTTGTGAAATGTTCTTGGTTTTTTGTTTTATTTACCAGTTTTTCAATTTTGGCATACATGAAGAATTAGTGAAAATGAGTAAGTAATTGAGAAAGGCCACAAACCAAGCACATGTACTAAATTGAAAACATTACATTCTGAATAACACCCTTAAACTTACCGAAAGCGTTCAACAAAAGGTTTTAGGGACATTATCTTTTTCTCCTTGATCCAAGGAAACACATTGCAATGTAGAACTGTGATGGAGCATACTTGGGAATGTTTTTTACTGCCCGTCTAGTATGCATAACACAATATTGTCCCAACAAAATACATGTTAAATTACAGAACATCTTGTAGGTTAATGGTGGAGGATGTGGGTGGATGCTGCAGAATCGAAAAGAGTATAGAAACGAAAAACTGTCATTTTGTGGGGATTTTGATTATAGAAACAGATACTCTTAACTCTTTCTAATAATTTTTTAATTGTTGATGCTCAAGGCATTAAGATATATGCGGTTATTATAAAAATCCAAGAGTATACTACAATATGTTAAAATACATGATACAATATTTCTGGAAAACGATACAGCTCCGGTACATAATCTGGCAACATTGGACTCACAAATTTAAACAAGGCAATTTTCATAAATATTTATACTAGGTGATTAAACGATAATTATGGAATTGCTTATCAATAAGATAATGGTACTAATTTCTGGAACAAAATGTTCCACATAATAAACTGCATGATGTAGTTGTCTTTTACAATTCAGTTAGACTTGAACTAATATTATTAATACTTCTGTGACCATAGTTAAACTGTGCAAGCATTCCTTATTTTACCGCACAATTAAATACTCTAAAGGTCTACAGGATGTTTGAAAAAAATAGTGTATTGGAGGGCAGTGTAATTATCTTTATAAGAAAATCGTACATAAAACAACACGATAGGCAGATAAACATACCGAACGTACTGGAAACGTGATCTCCTGCTCCTTGAGATCAATTTTTTTTGAAGAAAAAGAAAATTAGGTAGAGATTTTAATTGGTAAACCCCTAAGAAAAACTTATACACGCTAAAAAAATGTTACCTGTGAATAGATCCTCCGGGCTGCTTCTAGTTGAGACATCTCTTCATCAAAGGTATTGACCAATTCCAAAACTTCCGGTGTACTGACAAACCGCACAAACCTAAAAACAATACCAATTACATCAAAGATTCAAAGGTCATATGCATTGTCAAATAATGTTGCGTCTGGATTTGCATTACCTCTCAAGCAGTGGCGGATCCAGGATTTTTTGTCAAGTGGGGCGAAAGTTTCGAATGGTGCTGAGGGTTCAGAAGCGGGAGCCCCCGACGCGATTTTTTTTAGTTATATTGAGTTTTATACAAATTATAGTTGCCCAAACAACTACTATCAATAATTATTAACAATACCTAATTAATTTCAAGAAATAAATAATGCTTAATAAATATTCACAAAACCCTGCCATGAAAGAGATACAGCTTGATGAAGACCCCATTGAATCTCTACAAAACCTGCCATGGATAAGTTCTCCCCTAAAAGAACCCCGTTAAATTTGGACTTAACCATGAGCAAACTAATACTTAGGGGCTGAAAAATTAATCTAATTTAAATATTCATAAACTTAGGGACTGAAAAATCAAACTAATTTAAATTAACATATATTTGAGCAATTTGGGTATAAATCTAACATAAATCAGTAGCTTGGGCATAAATCAACAAGAAAAACCATGCATTACTATTCATTTTTAATATTAAAAACCATAAACCTAATATAAATTTATTTAACTAATTAATCTAACATAAATCAGTAGTTCGGGTATAAATCAGTAACTTGGGTATAATATAATTAGGTATTTTGTATTAAATAGATGTACATTAAAAGAAATGTATACATTAAAAAAGAATTAGTATTTTTTATGGATATAAAAAATAGAATCATTATTTTTTATATACGTTTTGTGTGTATATAAAAAAAAATCAACAACTCAAAAAATGTAATATTTCCATTCAATAATCTTGTTTCAACAGCACAAAAACCAAAAAGTCAGTTTTAACTTGAAAACAACCACAAACAGGGGCAAAAATCAGGGGCGAAAGAAATGAAATGTTTAAAGTAAAGGGTTACCTTGTCTCAAGTGTTCCCTTTGTGAACCACGTTTCAGCATTTTTTTTCCTTTCAATTTCGAGTCTAATTGATTGAACAGCTGATGCAACTTGTTGCTCTGCAACCTTCAAATGTGTCACAAATGGTTTCACTAACCCTGATGCTAACTTCTCCGTATTTCCATCATAGGAAACAAACAAAGAGTTAAGACTGAGTCGAGGATGGTGGATGGCGAGGACGGAGGCGGTAGAGGACGGTGGATGGCGAGAATGGCGACGGTCGACGATGGTGGAGGATGGCGAAGGTCGGCGACCGAGAGAGGGAGAGAGAGATAGGGCTGAGCGATTTGTTGAGCGTGTGAGAGGGAGAGAGAGAGATAAGGCTGAGCGATCGAGAGAGGGAGAGAGCGGGAAGCTAAAAAAATTAAGGGGGATAAATATTTTTTTGGTTATTTATATTTTAGTGAAGTGTACTCAATTTTGGCACACTTTAAAGCAGTGCCAAATTTTGGCACTGTTTTAAAGTGTGCCAGATTGTCATTAAACCGTGCCAGAATCTGGCACAGCTTAAAACCGTGCCAGAATCTCCTTGCCACAGCGTGCCAGATTAGCATTTTTGGTGTAGTGATAACTCAAAATTTAATAATACATGAATATCTAAAGTAACTCAGTTTAGAGGGAGAGAAAGGCAATTACTTTGGGATACACCCTTGGTAGGAAGCTCTAACACCAAGGTCCCACTTGCAAGGATCTTAGTAATAAATGGTAGAAAACTCTGAGAAGGTGTTAATGGTGGTGAATAATATGCTATGGTCTGCAATAACTCTTACTTTCTCTCTCTTAATCTCATGTATGAAAAAAACTCTCTCTCACTGGAAGTGGCTAAGAAGCTTATATAGTCACTCAGACCCATCGAGTTGCCTAATGCTCAAATTAATGTGAAGATGCATCTCCTAGAACTTTATGTCACTAGCATTAAATGCAAGGACGTGCCTGAATGCCCCTATGTCATAAGCATTAAATGCTTACCACTAACTTTGGTTGGAACATCAATGGAGAGTCCCCAAATCGTCTGACAACCCCAAAACCACTATGGTTTACTCAAGTTTGGATTGGACAAAAATGTAGATCACACATAACATCACTCACAGAAGATATTATTTTTGGTAAAGGGTTGTTTGGCTTTAGGCAAAATGTGGGGTGGAACTCATGGTTTCTCTAGGTAATCTCTCTCAGATTATGGTTCCTCAATTTTATACTAGGTGTGTCTAGAATGGTTAAGTCAAATATTAGCATTACCTCGCGTTTCAATCCTCCCTTAGTGAGGTCATTCGATAGAGCACAAGAGCTCTCCCAATCCCTGCCAAACTTTCTCCCTCGTGGATACCGTTTGACCTCACCCTTACATTACAAACGTTACAACTTGCAAGCTATAATATACATCTACAAATTCATAAATTGATCAAGTATAAAAGAAATAAAAGTTGTGCTTCTTCGAGGAGTCTCTTTGCTTATTTTACCCCTTTAACTCTTCAGTCTTCTCGCCTGACTCTTTTTAATCTTCCTTTGTTAGGAAGGAGAGTTATCTATAATCATGAATTTACCTTTAGGCATCGCCTACTGACTAAGCATGCACCTCTGAAAGGTCGCGATTGCATTACACAATCCAAATGGCATACGTTTGTTGGAAAATGTGCCAAAAAAATATGTGAACGTAGTTTTCTCTTGATCTAGCACATCCACCTTATTTTTGTTATACCCAGAATAACCATCTAAAAAATAGTAAAATGGGTGGATCGAGACTCTCTCAAGCATTTGGTCCATGAACAGTAAAGAGAAATTATTTTTTCTAGTACCGGTGATAAGCACCCCAAAGTGTCTATTTTATACCCCGAATAGATACATTTTAGTCACTCATTTTAATTAAAATTGGTCTTATGTTCGTATTTTATCATTTTGCAGGTCAATAAGCAGTTGCAGTGTTAAATAATGCTAAATCCAGTCAATTGCGACGCAGAAGCGGTCAAAAGCGTGCATCGAAGAAATCCAAAGAGACCGTGAAGTGAGAAGTCCATTATGAGCTTGCCCCGATGTGTTCCGATGCCCCAAAACAGTCCCGTAACCTTAACCTTAACCTAGATCGAGCCCAGACCATTCCCCGAGCCCCGTGTGTGTTGAGTTTGTACCTTTATTATTTTTCTAGATTTTTTGTTTTAGTCATTTTATTTTTAGGATTTATTTAGATTTATTTAGAATTTTCTATGATTTATTTTCTATTTTTCAATTTCTTTATTTTGTTTTTGGATTTTGATTAGTTTTTAATTTGTAATCTTTATTTAATTTTATTTTTCTTAGGATTAGCTTTTAGGAATTTATTTTATTTAGTTTTTAGTTTTAATTTATTTAGTTAGGATTTTTAGTTTTTTAGTTTTTATAGAGTTTTATTTATTTATTTATTATTATTTCTTTTTATTTTTTTAGTTTCTTAGTAATAAATTAGAGTTTTATTTCTATATTTTTATTTTTTTTATTTTAGTTCTAGTTTTATTTTTTAGGGTCATTTTTTAGGAGTACAAATTAAACACACACATTAACTATTCCATACACACTCAAACATCTAAATTAACCTACACACACCTACACCTTAACAAACCTTCACCCTCACCCTACTTCCTATACACCCAACCACACGCTAACTAAGTCCCATCATCTTCCGCCCAACAACTTTCTCTCACCTCCACCATTTCAAACCCACTGCCCTCATAACCCCTTTAATCGAGACCCAAAACCACCTATCCAACCTCCAACCCGGGACCCCAAACTCGACAGCTGAACCAAACCCGACGAGAACCTAAAACCCAAGACCCGAGACCTACCTGCCGACCCCAAATCCGCGCTAGAACCAGGCCGCGATCCGGGCCAAACCCGATCCCAACCTCCAGCTACCCCAAACCCACGTCCTTTCCAGAGAAAAACCCCAAACCGACCCCTTGACCCATTTCACTTTATGCACTGATACTTCTTCAGACTCTGCGTCCGATGTCACTCCTGCGCCACCTACTAGTTTGGAGCTTAAGCCCTTACCTCCCGAGTTGAAATATACTTTCTTAAGCCCCAACAACCATCACCCTATCATCATTGCTTCCAATTAGACCCCTGCGCAAGAAGAGCAATTAGTCCACACCCTTACTCAGCATAGCACTGCTATAGGATGTACCATTTCAGACATTCACGGTGTGAACCCCAATGTTTGTAGTCATCGCATTCATTTGGAGGAGAACGCCAAGACGTCTCATGAACCCCAACGTCGACTCAACCCTGCTTGAAAAGAAGTTGTGCATGCTAAGATTTTAAAATTGCTCGATGCTGATATTATCTACCCGATATCCAATAGGTAGAGGGTCAATCCCATTCATGTGGTACCGAAAAAGTCTGGCATCACCGTCATGATCTTGTTCCCACCCGTATGCAAACGGGCAGGTGTATTTGCATTGACTATCGAAAGCTAAATGCTGTCACTCATAAGGACCATTTTCCTCTTCCCAATATCGACCAGATGCTCGAACGTTTAGCTGGTCATGCGTATTACTGCTTCTTTGATGGCTATTCAGGATACAACCAAATTCCATTTGTCCCTAAAGACCAAGAGAAAACTACCTTCACCTGTCCCTTTGGCACTTTTGCCTACTCTCGCATGCCCTTTGGCCTTTGCAATGCACCTGCGAATTTTCAACGATGTATGAATAGCATTTTTAGTGACATGGTAGAATGTTTTCTCGAAATCTTTATGGATGATTTTTCTGTGTTTGGTTCTTCCTTCCAGCAATGCCTTTCTCACCTCACTATGGTCCTCAAACGTTGTCAAGAAAAGAAATTGGTCCTTAATTGGGAAAAATGTCTTTTCATTGTCAAAAAGGGGGTTGTTTTAGGTCATGCAGTCTCTTGCGATGGTATTTAAGTAGATAAAGCAAAAGTTGACTTAATTTCCTCGCTTCCCATTCCTAATTCTGTTAAGGACATTCGCTCCTTCTTAGGACATGCGGGCTTCTACCGTCGTTTCATCAAGGACTTTTCTAAAATCGCTCGACCTTTAACAACCCTTTTATCCAAAGATGTTCTCTTTGTCGTTGATGACGTGTGTGTTCCTTCTTTTGAGTGCCTTAAAGCCAAGCTCACTTCTGCTCCTATCATTTATCCTCCTAATTGGTCTTTACCATTTGAGCTCATGTGTGACGCATCTGATTTTTCTCTAGGTTCAGTATTTGGTCAGTGGGTTGACAAGTGCCAGCACGTCATTTATTATGCTAGCAGAACCCTCCATGACGCTTAACTTCATTACACGACCACCAAAAAGGAGTTTCTAGATGTTGTATTCGCACTCGATAAGTTTAGATCTTATTCCATTGGTTCACCTATCATCGTTTACACTGACCACGCCGCCCTGAGGCACCTTCTTCAGAAGAAGGATTCTAAGCCACGTTTGATACTGTGGGTTATCTTACTTCAAGAGTTTGACCTCGAAATTTGTGATAAGAAAGGCTTCAAAAATTTGGTTACAGACTATCTCTCCCGCCTCACTATTACATCTACATCTAATCCTGTCCCTATTTCAAAAACATTTCCCGATGAGTAACTTTTTGCAATCTCCATTTCTCCTTGGTATGTTGATATTGTTAATTTCCTTGTTACCGACCAACTACCCAATCATTGGTCGAAACAAGAGCGTTCTAAGTTTATAGCCCAGGTGAAATTTTACTCTTGGGATGATCCCTTCCTTTTTAATTATTTCTCTGATCAAGTCATTCGCCGCTATGTTCCTAACCATGAACAGTCAAGCATACTCTCATTTTATCACAATGGTGCCTGTGGTGGCCATTTTAGCTCCAAGAAAACCGCCACCAAAATTTTGCAAAGTGGTTTTTACTAGCCCACTCTTTTTCGATATGCCCACCACTACTACCAGGCTTGTGACAAATGCCAACAATCTAGGCGTATCTCTCGTCGTCACATGATGCCCCTCACACCCATTCTCATAGTCGAAATCTTCGATGTATGGTTCATTGATGTCATGGGTCCTTTTCCCTCAACTCATGGCTTCCAATATATACTAGTTGCAGTTGCTTATGTCTCCAAATGGATTGAAGACATAGCTTGCCGCACCAATGACCATCGCATTGTGGTCCAATTTCTTAAGGAATATGTCTTCACACGTTTTGAAACTCCCAAAGCTATCATTAGTGGTGAGGGTAAACATTTCTGTAATTGAGTCTTTGAACATCTCGTCAAAAATTATGGTGTTACCCACAAAGTTGGTCTCTCTTACCATCCTAAGACTAGTGGTCAAGTTGAAGTTTCAAACCGCGAAATCAAGCAAATCTTAGAAAAAACAGTTAATCCTAATAGGAAAGACTGGTCCTTACGCTTGAATGATGCTTTGTGGGCATACCGTACTGCTTTTAAGACTCCGATTGGCATGTATCCTTATCGCTTGGTCTTTGGTAAACCATGCCACTTACCTATCGATCTTAAACATCATGCTTATTAGGACGTTAAAGCCATTAATTTTGATATCGACGAGACTGGCATTCATCGAAAGCTCCAACTTAATGAATTAGAGGAGATACGGAATGATGCCTAAAATTTGTCCAAGAAGTAAAAGGAAAAAATGAAGTGGATCCGTGATCAAAGAATCCTCCGAAAGAATTCCACCCTAGTCAGAAAGTGTTGTTATATAACTCCCGTCTTCATCTATTTCCCGGGAAGTTAAAAACCTGTTGGTCTGGACCCTTTGTTGTTGAATCTGTTACTCCTTATGGTGCCATCACAGTTCAAAAAATTAAATATGGTAGCCTATTTTAGGTCAACGGTCAACGATTGAAGCCTTTCTTAGAACTAGGCCCCTCTCACATTGAAGAAATTAACCGTGTTGACCCCATTTATAAAGACTAACTGTTCAATCTTGTTTGAGGGTGATCATCATCACCCATTTTTCTACCGCCCTGTACTTTCATAGATCTTATCTTTAGGGTGAGATTGGTTCGGTCTGGCTGAAGACGTTAAACTTAGCGCTACCGGGAGGCAGCCTGTCATTCATTATTTGTGAGTATGAGTCTTACCCTGCCCAATGATTTCCACATGCTTTATAGCCTTTTACGTATTTTTGTATCCCATCTGTTCTTCAGGCTTCATCTATGCTCCCTCATGCGGTACATTTTCATAGCGGTTCATTATGGTAATATCTTTCCTCCCTTGTGCTTTTCATTTTTATATATGGTTTTAAACATCAAGGACGATGTTCTCTTTTGTTTGGGGGTGAGAAATTTATCAAAATCGTACCTCTTTTGAAAATTTTTAGAAACAAGTGATTTAAACTTTTTGTACAGTTAAAAATAAATTTTTATGACATGATTTGTCTATCATCCCTCTTTTAGAAATCTCAGAATACCCGTGTTCGACCCTAAAATTACACTTTTTATCATAAAATTAAATAATATCTGTTAAAGCGTACTTGCACTATGAATTTCTGGATTCGGAAACTTGCACTGTCACTTTTACAATCAAAAGTTGAAGAGTAACAAGATTCTCAAGAGAACCTAAAAAGATCACTAGTGGCGACTTAAACCCATGAGATTTGAGCTTTTCACCTTTTTGAGAGTTTTTACGTATCTCCGAGTCATAAGTTAACTCAACTTTCTTTGGTTACCACAATTAGTCGTTGCATGGTCTCATTTTTTTTCAAATTTGGCTTAACCACTGAGAATGACATCACTGTCGAGTTGTAAGACACATGTGTCTTGTAATTTGTGCTGAGCTCTAAACCGATTTTTCCATATTACCCTTACCCATATATGTCCCAGATACCATCCACATATCATTTCCGACCACTACCATAATTTTTTAGTAAAAGAGTGTTTGAAATTACCAATGTAAATTTTCTTCATTTTTGTTATGAAAAGAAAAGAATGCATCAAAAAAAAATATAGAAAAGAAGAAAAAGAAAGCATGCAATCATAAGTCAAAAGATGAAGACAGTAGTTATTCAAAGTGTGTCATACTCTTCTCAAAACACCCCATCATTCATCTTCTTCATTTTCCCATCATACCTTACATAAACCCCAATTTCACCCTTGGTAAAGTGTTCGGGAAAACGAGAAGTCTATATGGTGACTAACTCGACTTCTCAACATAGTGATTAGCATTCCTTCATGAGATCAGATTTTTTTCACGTATCCTTCTATTTTTATAAAGTGTGTGAGACGTTTGAAATTGTTTACATTTACTCACCTCCTCACACACTAGAGAGATACACTAACCCAATTCTCAGAGAATTTGATTCAGAGAGATATATCCAGTGAGAATTGAAGTCAAATCATTGATCCTATATAGGTGATCTAAGAATTACTCTAATGATACTTAAGATTGTTTCACACTACACACGCTGAGTTTGAGGAAGGATTACGCTTTTGGTATTAAGAAATTTAATATCTCATTTTGATAGTTGAGTACGGTGTTCCTTGACGTCCTTTTTAATTGGGTTGTATAGCAATTCATCGTCAAATAAAAAATTGCATTTAAATAAGTTTTTGAATTTTGTGGGTACATTCACTGCAAACCCTTACGAGACACCACTCGTCCTGTAGGGCAACCTATAGGTTTAAAGGCTTATTGCACATGCTAAGTGCAATCGCCAATGCCTGCGAAAGTGGCACATTTTTGGATACTTATCTCTGTTTTCTCTCTATTTTTGCTCGAGGACTAGCAATGTTCTGTTTGGGGGTGGTGTGATAAGCACCCAAAAGTGTCTATTTTATACCCCGAATAGATACATTTTAGTCACTCATTTTAATTAAAATTGGGCTAATATTCGTATTTTATCATTTTACAGGTCAATACGCAATCGCAGTGTTAAATAATGCTAAATCCAGCCAATTGCGACGCAGAAGCGGTCAAAAGCGTGCATCGAAGAAATCCAAAGAGACCGTGAAGTGAGAAGTCCATTCTGAGCTTTCCCCGAAATAGCCCCGTAACCTTAACCTAAACCTAGACCGAGCCCAGACCGTTCCCCAAGCCTCGTGTGTGTTGAGTTTGTACCTTTATTATTATTCTAGATTTTTATTTTTAGTCATTTTATTTTTAGGATTTATTTAGAATTTTCTAGGATTTATTTTCTATTTCTTTATTTTAATTTTAAATTTTATTAGTTTTTAATTTGTAATCTTTATTTAATTTTATTTTTCTTAGGATTAGCTTTTAGGAATTTAAGTTATTTAGTTTTTAGTTTTAATTTACTTAGTTAGGATTTTGAGGTTTTTTAGTTTTTATAGAGTTTTATTTATTAATTATTATTTCTTTTTATTTTTTTAGTTTCTTAGTAATAAATTAAGAGTTTTGTTTCTAGATTTTTATTTTTTATTTTAGTTCTAGATTTATTTTTTTAGTGTCATTTTTTTAGGGGTACAAATTAAACACACATATTAACTATTCCATACACACTCACACGTCTAAATTAACCTACACACACCTACACCCTAACAAACCTTCACCCTCACCCTACTTCCTATACACCCAACCACACACTAACTAAGTCCCCATCATCTTCCACCCAACAAATTTCTCTCACCTCCACCATTTCAAACCCACTGCGCTCATAACCCCTTTAATCGAGACCCAAAACCACCGATCCAACCTCCAACCCGGGACCATACCAAACCCGGCAGCTGAACCAAACTCGGCAAAAACCTAAAACCCAACACCCGAGGCCCACCCGCTGACCCCGAATTCGCACCTAAACCAGGCCGCGATCTGGGCCAAACCCGATCCCTCCAACTACCCCAAACCCACGCCCTTACCAGAGAAAAACCCCAAATCGACCCATTGACTGTAAAGATGTATTTTTATAAACCATTATCAATTTGTTATGTCGTATACCGATACACCGTCGAAGAGCATTCAAGAGCAATCTACATCAAAGACGGATTCGAATCAATTATGTTTTAAATACCTTTACTTTTCACTTAGAGCTTTTGGGAGATTTTCACAAAATATTTTCTAAGTGTTGGAGCGGACTTTTTCATCAAATATTGAGAATGAGTATTTTTTCTAAGTTTTGAAGCGGACCTCGATTTTGACGCCCAGGTTATTCGCGTGAGATCAGCATCTCGTTCGAACGAGATTGGAAGTCACGCGATGTCGTTTGAACAACATTTGTTTCTCGTTCAAACGAGCACGTTTTTCGAGGCGGTGAATTTTTGTATAAATTCTCATTAAATGGTAAAGTTTTCATGAAGAATTCACAGCGTTTTGACGAACAGAAAAACTGCGAAAGCAGAATCCTTTTTGCCTTCTTCCTTTAGGGTTTTAATCCCTTTTGTTTTCAATTCACAAAAATCCCATATGCTTTAGTGAGTTGTTTTGGTGTTCAAGAACACAACTTTTGCCCTTGTTTATTCTTTGTGGGGAGAGCTCTACAACCGACAACTGCATGCTATTTTGGAGGGAGTCATTGTGAAGATTTTAGACTGCGTGTCTAAGATTGCATTCCATGTGGTATAGTTGCGCGTCAACCACTGCAGATTTCTAGTCGTTGCTTTGAAGGTTTGACGAAGACAACGTGCGTTACTCTTATGGGTGAAAGCAAGATGGTATGTAAGTCAATGGTCTTGTAAACTTTTCAAAGTTCTAGAAGTAAAAGGTTTTACCCTGCGGGGATTTTTTCTTAAGCTTGTGTCGCATGCTTTATTTATTTTATGGTTTGACACATGCACACACGTAGTTGAATGATTTGGGGCTGATTTATTTTGGTTTAAAAATAGACACTAATTAAATCAGGTTTAATTGGAATCTTCCGGATTAATTTAATCAATTATCACACACCGAACCTATTCGGTTTCTCAAATTGGTATCAGAACAGGTTACGCTAATTTATCGCGTATTCCTATTTTTCGCGAAATTGTGTGATATTGATTTTTTTTTTGAAAATTCAGTTTTGTGAAAAATCGCAATTTTTCCAATGGAACACCCATTTAATGAGGAGCCTATTTTTGAAAAAGTTCACGACCGTGCTGAAAAATTAAAAAGTTTAAATTTGAAACTTTGCAAAAGAATTAAAGTTTTGGAAAAAAGAAAATTCTGTCTTTAAAAGTAAGATTGAATATTTGCTAGCGTTTCAAACTCAAAGTGATATTTGTCGTGAGAACTTTGGTAATTTGTTTATTGATTTTTATTCTTTGAAAATTTCCAAAAATAAGAGTGATGAGAGAGTCCTAGTGTTAGAGAAGGAATTGGAGGACTTAAAAAATTCTAGGGTTCATGTTTGTGCCGTCGAAGATAAAAAATTAATCGATGATTTACGGCACGTGAAAAGACTCTTAGGGATAAGTTTGTTTTAATTGAGGGTGAGCGCGATAACACTGTTAAGTTTAATTTATAATTTGAAAAAGAAATCCCTGTCTTTGGAAGAGTCTAATTATTTTCTTGAGTAAAAAATTTTGAAGTTAAAAAATGATTTAACAGACTCAAGTAGGTTTGATAGTGATGGTAATGGCTCATCGTGTTCTCATGCTTCTAATGCTAAAGCCAAAACCATTATTTGTTTTAGAGTGTCAACTAATTCCAAGGATGTTAGAAAAGATCACAGTTTAGGTGTCGTTCCACCCGTTTACACATGTTCATATTATGGTAGGAAAGGCCACCTTAGGAGATTTTGTTTTGATCTTGGAAGAGTTTCAAGGAATTCGAAGTCTAGTGTTTTGTTGGTTCCCAAAACCCCGTGTCGACGTGTTACATCCACTTGGTTTAGCAAATCACTTTTGGATACGCTAGATTTTAGAATAGTTGATTGTCATTTGCTTGCACATGATTCTTCTCTTGCCATATCATATAGATGATTGTGTTCGCATGTTTGTCATACACTAGTTGTGGTTTCATGATATATATTTGCTAGTGTAATGACATGTACTTTTTGTATATATTTTTTATTTTGAAAAATACAAAAAGATATTATTTTGATAAAAAAAAATTTTAAAAATTTAAAAAGATTTTTTTTGTTTGCACCGTTTATGGATGGACACTTAGGATGACCAAGTCACAACATCATTCCATTTTTTTTATGTGACTATTTGATAGTGTTTTGAGACAATAGTTCAATTCATCCTTGTGCTTTATAATGTTTGGAGTCATTAAGATATAATTAAGTGTTACCACCTACATCTTTGAATCATGATTTCCTTTATTGCACACATGCACGGATTTGTATGATTATTATTCTTGTCTTATCACATATTGGTTGGGTGTTTTCACTTCAATCATGTCCTTCAAACGAACCAAGCACGATAAAACTTAATAAAAGGTTGTGCATATAAAAATCGTTTTGTGATCTTGAGTGTTTTATTTGAAAACGGGGAAGGGCTGCGAAAGGTTCATTTTGCCTTTGTAAATACTAAGCCACCGTTATATTGGACCAACAAAATGGAGGAATTTTATTATCCGGGGTCCAAAGAGGTTTAAAAGAGCCCAAAAAATTTAAAGGCAATAAAAAGATATTCATGCCAATTATGGACCATTTAGGTTTTTTCACCAATTCTCCAAAGTTTGATAATTTAGTTTATACACCTCTAAAAGAAAATATTTATGAGGGAGCTTGGTTGGAGATTTTATAACGGGTTTGCACGTCCTTAAAAATCTTGAAAAAGCGCTAAATAGTTTTGGACGTTATTGGTGAGGAAATCATTTTGACTTTGATTTGTTGATTTGTATAAGACGATGTCATTTAAATTCAACAAATTTTTTACACCTAAGGATACTTCTGATGTTCATTCGTTAGGGGTACACATATGCATCGTGCACATATGCTTGATTGAGTTGATTTACCTTTCAAATGTGTTCACACCCATTCAATTCATTTCCATGACTTGGTTGTTTTAGTTTAAATTCATGGTGTGATTTTTAGTATCTTATATTTCTATGAAAAATTGAAAAATCCAAAAATAGTTTGTGAAATTTTTGAGATACTCCTTTGCATGCGCGTAGCTTGATTTTGGTGTTCTATGCATTTCATCGTGACACTCAATGTTTTGATTGTTTTTTCTTATCTGTCTATTTGGGGACATCATAAAAAGGGGGAGAAAGAATTATCATGTTATGGGGGATTTTTTTCATTATGGGGGAGATTTGATTATTAATGCTTTATTCTTATATCATTTCAAACTCGATGCGTCACGAAGGTTTTTGCTTTATCTCATGTGTGTAGGTACAAAATTGAAGATTGATATGTTGCACACCATGATGAGAAAAGCTTTGAGATTTGACGAAGATGATTGAAGAACAATTTTGAGGTCTTGCAAATATATTCATGGGAGGGTAGATTTGTATAGGAATTTTAAGTTTTGATAATTCAGATTTTTTATGTATGTACCGACATAGACATAGGGGGAGATTTGTAAGGACATATTTTAAAAGTCCGTTATTAATTTGTTATGTTATATACCGATACACCGTCGAAGAGCATTCAAGAGCAATCTACATCAAAGACGGATTCCAATCAATCATGTTCTTCATCAAAAAGACTCCGCGAAGTTTACTTTGGTAAGGTTATGTTTTAAATACCTTTACTTTTCACTTAGAGCTTTTGGGAGATTTTTACAAAATACTTTCTAAGTGTTGGAGCGGACTTTTTCGTCAAATATTGAGAATGAGTATTTTTTTCAAGTTTTGAAGCGGACCTCGATTTTGACGCCCAGGTCGTTCGCGCGAGATCAGCATCTCGTTCGAACGAGATTGGAAGTCGCGCGATGTCGTTTGAACGACATGCGTCCTTCGTTCGAATGACATCTGCTTGTCGTTCGAAAGAGCACGTTTTTCGAGGCAGTGCATATTTGTATAAATACTCATTAAATGGTAACGTTTTCATGAAGAAGTCACAGCGTTTTGATGCACAGAAAAACTGCGAAAGTAGAATCCTTTTTGTCTTCTTCCTTTAGGGTTTTAATCCCTTTTTGTTTTCAATTCACAAAACTCCCATATGCTTTAGTGAATTATTTTGGTGTTCAATACAATAACTTTTGTCCTTGTTTATTCTTTGTGGGGAGAGCTCTACAATCGACAACTGCGTGCTGTTGTGGAGGAAGTCCTTGTGAAGATTTCAGACTGCGTGTCTAAGATTCTAGTCCTTAGGGTATAGCTACGCGTGAACCACTGCAGATTTCTAGCCGTTGCTTTGAAGATTTGACGAAGACACCGTACGCTACTCTTGTGGACGAAAGCAAGATTGTATGTATGTCAATGGTCTTGTAAACTTTTCAAAGTTCTAGAAATAAAAGGTTTTGCCCTGCGGGGATTTTTCCTTAAGCTTATGTCGCATGCTTTATTTATTTTATAGTTTGACACATGCACACACGCAGTTGAATGATTTGGGGCTGATTTATTTTGGTTTAAAAATAGACACTAATTAAATCAGGTTTAAATAGAATTTTGCGAATTAATTTAATCAATTATC
This sequence comes from Sambucus nigra, assembly GCA_949130495.1. NCBI lineage: Eukaryota > Viridiplantae > Streptophyta > Magnoliopsida > Dipsacales > Adoxaceae > Sambucus > Sambucus nigra. The sequence goes on from OX422223.1 coordinate 59,036,394, forward strand.
ACACACCGAACCTATTCGGTTTCTCAAATTGGTATCAGAGCAGGTTACAATAATTTATCGCATATTCCTATTTTTTGCAAAATTGTGTGATATTGATTTTTTTTTTGAAAATTCCATTTTGTAAAAAATCGCAATTTTTCCAATGAAACGCCCATTTAATGAGGAGCCTATTTTTGAAAAATTTCACGACCGTGCTGAAAAATTAAAAAGTTTGAATTTGAAGCTTTTCAAAAGAATTAAAGTTTTGGAAAAAGAAAATTCTCTCTTTAAAAGTAAGATTGAATATTTGCAAGCGTTTCAAACTCAAAGTGATATTTGTCGTGAGCACTTTGGTAATTTGTATATTGATTTTTATTCTTTGAAAATTACCAAAAAGAAGAGTGATGAGAGAGTCCTAGTGTTAGAGAAGGAATTGGAGGACTTAAAAAATTCTAGGGTTCCTGTTTGTGCCGTCGAGGATAAAAAATTAATCGATGATTTTACGGCACGTGAAAAGATTCTTAGGGATAAGTTTGTTTTAATTAAGGGTGAGCGCGATAAACTGTTAAGTTTAATTTATAATTTGAAAAAGAAATCTCTGTCTTTGGAAGAGTCTAATTCTTTGCTTGAGTAAAAAATTTTGAAGTTAAAAAATGATTTACCAGACTCAAGTAGGTTTGATAGTGATGGTAATGGCTCATCGTGTTCTCATGCTTCTAATGCTAAAGTCAAATCCATTATTTGTTTAGAGTGTCAACTAATTTCAAGGATGTTAGAAAAGATCACACTTTAGGTGTCGTTCCACCCGTTTACACATGTTCATATTGTGGTAGGAAATGCCACCTTAGGATATTTTATTTTGATCTTGGAAGAGGTCCTAGGAATTCTAAGTCTAGTATTTTGTTGATTCCCAAAACCCCGTATCGACGTGTTACATCCACTTGGGTTAGGAAATCACTTTTGGATACGCTAGATTTTAGAATAGTTGATTCTTATTTGCTTGCACACGATTCTTCTCTTGCCATATCATATAGATGATGGTGTTCGCATGTTTTTCATACACTAGTTGTGGTTTCATGATATGTATTTGCTAGTGTAATGTCATGTACTTTTGGTATATATTTTTTGTTTTGAAAAATATAAAAATATTTTATTTTGATAAAAAAAATTTAAAAAGGTTTTTTTTGTTTGCACCATTTATGGATGGACACTTAGGATGATCGAGTCACAACATCATTCAATTTTTTTCATGTGACTATTTGATAGTGTTTTGAGACTTTAGATCCATTCATCCTTGTGCTTTATAATGTTTGGAGTCATTAAGATATAATTAACTGTTACTACCTACATGTTTGACTCATGATTTCCTTTATTGCACACATGCACGGATTTGTTTGATTATTGTGCTTGTCTTATCACATATTGGTTGGGTTTTTTCACTTCAATCATGTCCTTAAAACGAACCAAGCGCATTAAAACTTGATAAAAGGTTGTGCATATAAAAATCGTTTTGTGATTTTGTGTGTTTTGTTTGAAAACGGGGAAGGGCTGCGAAAGGTTCATTTTGCCTTTGCGAATACTAAGCCACCGTTATATTGAACCTAAAAAATGGAGGAATTTTATTATCCGGGGTCCAAAGAGGTTTAAAAGAGGCCGAAAAATTTAAAGGCCATAAAAAGATATTCATGCCAATTTCGGGCCATTTAGGTTTTTTCACCAATTCTCCAAAGTTTGAGAATTTAGTTTATACACCTCTAAAAAAAATATATATGAGGGAGCTTGGTTGGATATTTTATAACAGGTTTGCACGTCCTTAAAAATCTTGAAAAAGTGCTAAATAGTTTTGGGCATTATTGGTGTGGAAATCATTTTGACTTTGATTTGTTGATTTGTATAAGACAATGTCATTTAAATTCAACAAATTTTTTACACCTAAGGATACTTGTGATGTTCATTTGTTAGGGGTACATATATGCGTCGTGCACATATGCTTGATTGTGTTGATTTACCACTCGAATATGTTAACACCCATTCATTCCATTTCCATGACTTGGTTGTTTTAGTTTAAATCCATGGTGTGATTTTTAGTATCTTATTTTTCTATGAAAAATTGAAAAATACAAAAATAGTTTGTGAAATTTTTGAGATACTCCTTTGCATGCGCGTAGATTGATTCTGGTGTTCTATGCATTTTATCGTGACACTCAATGTTTTGATTGTTTCTTCTTATCTGTCTATTTGGGGACATCATAAAAAGGGGGAGAAAGAATCATCATGTTATGGGGGAGTTTTTTCATTATGGGGGAGATTCGATTATTAATGCTCTATTCTTATATCATTTCAAACTCGATGCGTCACGAAGGTTTTTGCTTTATCTCATGTGTGTAGTTACAAAATTGAAGATTGATATGTTGCACACCCTGATGAGAAAAGCTTTGAGATTTGACGAAGTTCATTGAAGAACAGTTTTGAGGTCTTGCGAATTTATTCGTGGGAGGGTAGATTTGTATAGGAATTTTGGTTTTTGATAATTCGGATTTTTTATGTATGTTCCGGCATAGACATAGGGGGAGATTTGTAAGGACATGTTTTTATAAGTCCGTTATCAATTTGTTATGCCATATACCGATACACCGTCGAAGAAAATTCAAGAGCAATCTACATCAAAGACGGATTCGAATCAATCATGTTCTTCATCAAAAAGACTCCGTGAATTTTACTTTGGTAAGGTTATGTTTTAAATACCTTTACTTTTCACTTAGAGCTTTTGGGAGATTTTTACGAAATATTTTCTAAGTGTTGGAGCGGACTTTTTCGTCAAATATTGAGAATGAGTATTTTTTCTAAGTTTTGAAGCGGACCTCGATTTTGACGCCCAGATCGTTCACGCGAGATCAGCATCTTGTTCGAATGAGATTGGAAGTCGCGCGGTGTCGTTTGAACGACATGCGTCCTTCGTTCGAACGACATCTGCTTGTCATTCGAACGAGTACGTTTTTCGAGGCAATGCATTTTTGTATAAATACTCATTAAATGGTAACGTTTTCATGAAGAAGTAACAACATTTTGACGAACAGAAAAACTGCAAAAGCAGAATCCTTTTTGGCTTCTTGCTTTAGGGTTTTAATCCCTTTTTGTTTTCAATTCACAAAACTCCCATATGCTTAAGTGAATTGTTTTGGTATTCAAGAACACAACTTTTGCCCTTGTTTATTCTTTGTGGGGAGAGCTCTACAACCAACATCTGCGTGCTATTGTGGAGGAAGTCCTTGTGTTGATTTCAGACTGCGTGTCTAGGATTGCAGTCCTTGTGGTATAGCAGCGCCTGAACCACTGCAGATTTCTAGCCGTTGCTTTGAAGGTTTGACGAAGTCACCGTGCGTTACTCTTGTGGGCAAAATCAAGATGGTATGTAAGTCAATGGTCTTGTAAACTTTTCAAAGTTATAGAAATAAAAGGTTTTGCCCTGCGTGAATTTTTCCTTAAGCTTGTCTCGCATGCTTTATTTATTTTATGGTTTGACACGTGCACACACGCAGTTGAATGATTTGGGGCTGATTATTTTGGTTTAAAAATAGACACTAATTAAATCAGGTTTAATTGGAATCTTGCGAATTAATTTAATCAATTATCACACACCGAACCTATTTGGTTTCTCATTGACCCATTTCAAGACAAACCCGTGACACACCCGCGATAAACCCGACATTCCTTTTCTACCCACATCTCAAATCCGAACCCATCGCTGCTAAAAGTGAAACCCCATGGACGAGACCTCCGAACTTGCGATTTAACTCGAAATCCAGTCAACCAATCCTAAAAGTTTCGGAACCAACAATTATCTCTAAATCCCACCAATATCTCCTATAAATAAACAAAAATCGTGGGACTCTCCAAAAAAGGGGATGGCATGTCACTTTAAAGAGAGGACTCTCATCAGCACAAAAAGAAAGAGAAGACACAGAGAGGACGTGAGAGACAGAAAAAGAAAAAAAAAGAGGGTAGAAAAATAGTCAGAAAAAAAGAAAAAATATAGTTTTAGGTTTAGAAAAATTTGTAGGTTCATTTTTTACTTTCAGTTTTGTAATCCAGTCAGATTTTGTGACTAGTTTGGGACGCGTGTTCATGCAATCAGTTGACACAAGAAATTATTATGTATCGTATTTCTTTCTCTTTCTTTTTAGTTTCTTGTTTGTTGATTGTTCATGTGCTAAAATTTTAATCATGTCTGTCTAAACACTCCATTCAAGAGGTGTGATGAAACGCGTATGTTGAGTTATTTTATTTAAATAATTATCTGTTGATGCGTTCTAGGCTAATTAAATTTGAAAAACTCACACATTAATTTATGTAACGAGAGTTAATAAATTAATGGTAAAAATTGATATTTGATTTTTGGATTTTATTTATAGATAAGTATTATTCTTAAATTTAAATATTAATTATGTGTATGAAATTCAAAGATTCGTACAATTTTTAATAAATTAATCTTAGCGGATATTTTGTTGAAATGAGTGTGAATCTTATTTTTTATGTTGTGATTATTCGAGATTTAATTGCTGAAAAAGATAAAATTGAATTTAGGATTGTGACGAGAGTTAAATTTTAAATTCAATATTATTTCGAACTATTCAATTGAATAATTAGGACATGAAATTGATTTGACTACGCGGTGTAATCTCACCTCTTGTTTCTTCTCATAAATTCTAAATTAGATTACTTTCTAAATTTTCATAGTCATTTTAGTTGCATAAATTGTCGTTTCCTCCCTTAAATTTTTTTTTAAAAATATTTAAAAAAACACATAAAAAAAAATTTAAACACAAAAAGATTTTTAATAAAAATTGAAATTGCAAGTTTTCACGATTACAGTTTCAACCCTAGAAATTGGATTGATACCCGAATTTGCCACGATATTGAATTTTTAACAAGTTTTGTAGGTAATTCCAGAAATTTTGATACTCGAAGTTTGACCACAACGACATTCCAATTCCATATCCAAAGGAATACAAATAAAGAGAGATCAACCGGTATTGAGCTTTCGATAATCAATGCAAACACGCCACCCGATGGTGGTATGTTTTAGAATAAGTTCCTCTTTTGCATTCTCGACCACAGTCATTCCCTACTTCTTCGGGATGACTTGAATAGTAATCACTCATTTACTATCCAAGATAGGATAAATGATGCCCACATCCAATAACTTAATAATCTCCATTCTAATGACATCTTTCATGATCGGGTTCAAACGTCTTTGCATCTCCCTAGAGGGCTTCACGTCCTCCTCTAAGTGGATTTTATGGACACAAATAAAGGGACTTATACCTCTTCAAATACAGGAAGGACCAACTAAAATCACCTTTGTGCCTCCTTAAAATGGTCATAAGATTCCTTTCTCGCTCTTCATTTGGGCTTAAGTAGACAATAATGAGATATGTCTCATCCTCTCACAAATAAGAGTATTTGACGTTGGAAGGAAGGTTATTCAATTTGGGTTTTGGAAATTTAACATCGGTGGGAACCTTTTATGATTCCCTTTGTGGAAATTCCTTGAATCGGGAGACCCAACTAACATCTTTCACGTCCTCTTCACTCTTGCCCTCATTGAAAAATCTCTCATCTCACTCACCTCTCGGTCAAAGTCAGTATACGTGCTCTCACTCTCACTCACTGTCACTAGACACACCTCAAGTGGATCCCTAGTGTGGTTACCCTCAAAGTGCTCGTGTACTACCTCTTCAATAAGATCAAACTCGTGTAACTCATCCTCATCACCCATTTGCTTTGTGGTGTTGAAGATATTGGTTTCGAGTTTCATATTCCCGATCGTGAGTTGAATTTTCCCATTACGCTTTTTAATCAATGCGTTAGCTGTGGCTTGGAAAGGACAACTAAAAATAATGAGAATATGATGACTTGAATGAGAGGAGGGATCCATGTCCCAAATGACAAAATCTACCAGGAAGTAGATTATGTCTACTTGGATGATCACGTCCTCAACTATCCCACGAGGTATCTTCACGGAGATATTTGCAAGAGAGTAATTTTAGTGGTCTTAAGATCTCCCAAATCAAGCTTCCTATAGATAGAGTAAGGGAGAATGTTGACACTCGCCCTTAAATCTAGTAAAGTTGCACGAAATAGTGTGCGCACATGGTACTATATACTTGGATGGGAGGTCGCTCAAAAGTACCGAACTCGGATTTTATGTTAAGAATACCTTCTTCTTTACCTTTAATTTACGTTTCACTATGAGCAAGTCCTTTAGGAACTTAACATAGGCAGGAATTTTCTTGGTAGCCTCAATAAAAGGTAAGTTAAGCTTCACGCTTAAGCTTTTTTATAATGTCATCATGGGAGGCTCCTTTAGGAGGACGGACCAACCATTGAGGGTAAGGTGAGGTTATAAGGAGTTTCACTACCACCTCGAGCTGCATGCAGGAGGAAAACTCCTTATCATTTTCCACGTCGTGTGTGGGAGGTGACGAGTCAACAACTCTCCCACTACGTAGAGTGGTTAATGTTTGACATTGCTCTTTATTTTCGTTGAGAGTAGAGCTCACACAGTTTTGACCTTGGGGAGGTCGTTGGCCTCAGGCCGGAAAATTTCCCTTATCTTAGACACTTAAGGAAGATTGCAACTAAGAGAGAGATGCCTTTTAAGTCGGCAAATTTTTGAGAATTTTGGGCATTTATCGCTTACTGAATTTGCATAAATTGAGCAAGAGTGTCCTCGAGACTCTTTCGCTGTGGAATCAAATAAGGTGCGAGAGGAGGCGCTTGCATGGGTGGCACTTGTTGATATGGTGGGACTGGTGGCGATTATTGGGCAACGTGTGGATTTAGGTTCATCGCTGCATTCGTTTGCACGTAAACAAAACTAGGATGGTTTCTCCACGAGGGATTAAAACACTTCCCTTAAGCGGCATTAAAATTACCCTTATAATCTTCCACTGCCTTAACTTTCTCTCAAAGCATAAGTTTGTAGGAAAGATCGTCAAAATTTTTTTGTTAAATGTCACGCCTCATAAATCGTGAAACTCTCCTTCGGTAATGCTCGAGATAGGCCAGATATATCTCTCCCCTAGTTTCGACTACATCTTCTAGCCGCTTGGCTAATTTGTTAATTTGGAGCTTCAATTCAGCTTTCTTCTCCAAGTGATAGAGTTCGAACGTGAAATGAGTCATGGACGTGATTCTAGCTTTGGATTGAGTGTTTGGATCCGATTTGTACCAAGCCCGAGTAGCCTCAATGACAAACTTAAAGTGGGCCTCCGTATCATCTGCATCTAACCCGAAGAACTCCCCCGAGCACACATTCTCAACGAGTTATTTTGAGCTTAGGTTAAGCTCATAATGGAAGTGAGAGATGAGTCTCCACTTCTAAAAGCCATGATTTGGTCACATGTTAACTAACTCATTGAACTTCTCCCAACACTCATCAAAAGGATCGTTATCATTTTTCTTAAAAATCTGAATTTAATCCCGAATAGAGTTGGTCCTATGTGTGGGAAAGAACTTCTAGAAAAATTTAGCTTTTATGTCTCTCCACATACCTATGGAGTTTGGTGTTAATGATCAAAGCCAAGTTTTGGCCTTTCTTTAAGTGAAAATGAGAAAAGTTTGAGGCGCACTATGTCTTGGGTGTAAGCTTGATCATTAAACGTCTCACACGCCTCCTCGAACTCTCTAATGTGGAGATAAGGCTTCTCAAACTCCAAATTATGAAATTGTGGGAGAATTTGAATCATCCCAATCCTAAAGTGGAATTTCCCCGTATTATAGGGAATATAATACATCCCGGAGCGATGGTTCACTCTGGATATAAGAGGTCTATTATGGGGAGGTACGACATCGCCCCCTCTCCCGTTCTGAAACTAGTGTGACATACATCGTACTCACACTAATAAAATCACTTTCCTCATCAGAATTCCTAGACGTTTGACTCGTGGTATGAATACTCGATATGGGTGGTGGTACCCAAAAATTTGGAGTCTTATTACAAGAAGAGGGGAGTTCGACTATAGGACCGAAATTAAGATTGGCTGAGCAGTTAAGGCCTCGAGAGAATATTTTTATTTTTATGATTTTTTTGGATATTTTGAATCTTTTGATATATTTTTTTGATTTTTTTGGACTTCTAGGATTTAGAGTCAAATTCTTAGATTAATTAGACCTAACCTAGTGTGTCTACCTAATTCCCGGTAGTGACGCCAAAAACTTGACGCGACGTAGAATATGTGTGCTACGTTCGTACCAAGAACTCAAGTGCAAGTCAGTCGCTCAAATAACCCCCGGTAAGTCGGGGTCGAATCCTCTGGGAATAGGACGATAACGTAATGATGACGTCAAGGCAGGCTTCTAAAATCTTAGTATCAACTCTCGAAAGAAAGAAAAAGATGTTTTGATTTTTGAGAAAATTCTAATTAACTAAGATAACTTAACTAGCAAGTGAAATATTAATTTGAAAGAAAGCAAAGACTAAATTTTAATTTTTGAAAGCTATTTGAAAAAATTGAGTCGAGATCCAATCCCCCGAACCGTAGGTATTTTCGTTAGATAAAAAATTCGTGATAATTATATTATTAACTAAAAAAATAATAATTGAATCGAAGCATTAGATATGTGAGAATATTACTCCGTACAATATTTAGTCAAGAACTAAATTAATGCGAATGACAAATTTTTTTACACGTATATCATATTCTTAAACTTACGAAAAATGAAGTTAAGAGACCTACAATATTAGTCTCAACAAAAGCACAAATCCTAGTAATTACGTAAATGATAACGTCAAATTGTATATCTAACATTCATTCCTAGGTTGGGTTCATGTTCCCCAACTCTTTAAAAGTCTAGCTAGATATGATCACAATTACTACGCTTGAGATTATTAAATTTCATGTAGGCATGATGAAGAAATAATGATAAATATAAAGAAATTTAATGTTACCAATGATGGATAAAATTTAAGGCATGCACAAGAACAAAGCTTAAATAAAAATATGAAAATACGAAGCTCTTCTATTAAATTTGGAGTGCAAGAATACATGAAAATTGCTCCAAGAAGTTATTAAGCTTTTGTTCCCTTATAATAAGTGACAATTACAAAGAATAACTCCTAATAGGTATTTACAAGGGTTAGAAGTCGTTTTATGAGGTCCTCAAATACTCAAACTCTTCTAGCTAAAAGTTGAGGAAAAAATAGAAATCTCGTCTGGGGCGAACCCATTGGATGAACCCATACCAAATCGAACCCATAGGATAAACCAGTTCCCATAGGCCACTGAACTAGTTCGGTTCATTTCTCTACCTAAGCTTTCCTCATTTTCTTGAATTCCTCTTATTTACCACTTTGTCACTGGATTCTTTTCTCAACTTTGAACGCGCGTAACTTTCTATTCATAACTCAGATCCGGGTGTCATTTCTTCCATCGTACCCGTGATCTTCAACTTTTTAGTAGGCTCTTCCTCTGAGTTTTGGATGAAAAATTATGAAATTGCCCTTAACTCCCCTTTCCTTCGATTCTTTCATGGTTTCGATTTCTTTTTTGCATCCACTTGCACAAATTACCTATAAAACATGAGATAAATACACAAATTTCGAACTACTCACCAAAAAGCATTAATACCATAACTATGAGATAAATTCAGGCTAAATTCACTATATGGGATCGTAAAAATATTGAAATTAAGGGGATATGTTGAATCAAGAAGCTTCATCATTTATCCCGTTTAAGGATTTTCTATTTAAGGAAATCATGACCTCACATTATAGGATCCACAACCTCGAAATCAGTGCGGAAACTTTATTTAAATTCAACACATATCACTTTAACCACATTCTCTCAACATCCCTTACATTACCCTTACTTAACTTTTAGCCACCCTCCACCATCACTACCTACACTCAAAAATCAACCTACAAAAGTCTTAAAAAAATATAATTCAAAGAGTTTGAAGGTCCAAATTCACTTACACTTCGTTTGTTTAATAAATTTTATTTTAACTGCTTTAGTTTTTTCTTAGTTCAGTTCGTATATTTCGCGTACTAATTCACACTTTTTATTATATATATTGTAGACACCCCATTTTAGTATCCCCATAGACCTCCATAGGGCCAAGCACTATCCTTTTAACCCTTAGACCTCCTTTAAACCCTAAACTGGAGGTCATCAGATGCTTTTTAAGATCCTTTTAGCTTTGTTCAATTCTTGAACCTGACAGTTTCTCAATGCACTTTCATCGGTCTCCTAATCCCCTTTTGAGCGGTCCATATCGTGCACGAATTGAACTTATGATTTGTTTTTTAAGAACTTTTTCCAAAAAAATCCATTTTTGGACTGACTATAGGCACCCCTTCCCCTACCTATAGGTACCCCTTCCCCTGCCCTATCGTTAGGATAAGGGAAATATTGACCGGAAGACCCCCTAATGGAAACTTAGTCTTTTGTCCCCTTTAGGCTTTCCTATTTAAGGAAATCCTAACCTCATTATTCAGGACCTTTTTTTCCTCGAAATCAATGTGTAGACTTTCAAAACATCATTTTTTCATGCATTCTCCCAACATTCCATTATTTAACTTATTCATGTATCCTTTTTTCATGTTGCATTCTCCCAACATCCTTTTTTCATGCATCCTTTTTTCAAAATACTCTTGTTCAAGTAACTTACGATCCGGCGTACTGCTCATAGTATATATATTTGACTTATTTTGTTACCTTATACTCGTTTATTCATAGTGAGTCATGATCCGGTGCATCGCTTATAATTTAGATACATTTACATTTTTTCTCTTTCTTTTCACACTCCTTCAACTGATTTGTTCCCGTAATTTTCATGACGCGAACATGATGCTTTCGCTCCTTACGCCCTTTTTATGCAGATATACACTTTTCACCCATAACACATTGTACACATTTTATGAGGAAAAAAATAACAGTTTTATATAGCCTATTAGAGACAAAAAGGGAGTAATAGGTTCCTAACACCCTTCTATTTCATAACTTAGTTTTCGGGTTCGTGATCTATTTGGTTTCATATGCATCAGTTAGTCTTTTGATGCCATTTCTTTAAGTGAGGCTACATCTTTTTCTTTCTTTGATTAAAATAGGCTGACGACTCCAATCTTATATTTTTACCCCTTGACAATAATCGATTTATACCCTCGGGTGAACGCGAACGTCATGCGGGTGGCGTAAAGGAGATTATCTCTCCTAACCCCATTTTCTTTGCGAGTTTTTCGAGGCCAACCCATGCGCATTATTTGCTCGGATGGATACAATAGAGACTCCCCTGGGTACTTTATTTTGAAAGGACTATACTCCATTTTAAATGGTATTTATTTTCCCTTTTCTCTTTTTCTCTACTTTTCTACATGTGTATATATGTTTTCACTCGTATGTTCCTCATTTTACTTTCATGCTCACATGTCATAATCATAATAAAGTCAAACACGAAGAGCAACCATCTCCCACACCCGAATTCAAGAAGCGGTCGTTCCCATTTACAAATGTTCTCAAATGCCAATGCTCTTATAGAGAACAATAGGAGCATGATCCGAGAACATGGAATTCTCCTTCTAGAATAACTTACAAAGTGAACTTTATCAATGCAGTATTCGAAGAACATAATTATTTTGGGGTTGACATTGTTGTCCGTGACTGGGAAAGTTAGTTTATGGCAGTTATGTCACGAGGAATTAACACTACACCAAATCTTGCATATGGTCACCCACAGGGGTCATGACCCAAAGCCGTAACCACATACAGTTTAGCATGACCATATCCAAGACCCATTATGGCCATGGATTCTCTTGGAAGAGGTCACGGCCCAAATCCCTGACCACTGTGGGTCACGGCCTAAGGCCATGACCAGGTCATGACAATCATAATGCCAAATTCATGCCAAAGTTCCCTCTAAGTTTGGTCACGGATCGGTCACGGAAAACGGCCATGACGAAGTCCACAATGCACACCTAATGGGTCATGGCTTTGGGTCGTGACCATATCAATTTGTTCATGGGCGTGAGTCACGACTTGGGGCCATGACCACATGGTTGCCTACGCGCTAATGTGGAAAAAAATTTAAGGTGCCACTTCTTTAATGTTGATTTTCCTGCACCTCTTTTGTAATGTTGAGTTCCCCATGAGGCCACCCTCGCACGGGAACAAAAGAGGTGCAGGAAACTTAACATTACAAGGTGGCCTCACAGGAAGATTAAGAGCTTGACAACCTACAATGAGGGTTTTCATGCTCTTAATCTTCTAGTGAGGTCACCTCTTTTGTTCATAACGGTGAGGTCACGTTGCTACTAAAAATTATTCAAAATGGTGGGGTTATTGTTGAGCCAGCTCAGTAGAAATTGCTTCCCCACCCTTCGTCTCTGGAGCATAAGTTGAGTTCCCTGTGAGGCCACCATGAGTTCCCTAGGATGTCCTATATTGGTAGTTTTTGATGAATGCCACACGCCCCATAATGAGAGGAGTTGTATTTGGAATACTCTATCAAACTCCGAACGAGAAAACACATCATATTATTCGGGACCCCTTTCGAAAATAATTTCAATGAGCTTTGCAACACGCTGCATTTGGCAAGGCCAGAAAAGGAAGATTTTCTTGCCAAACTTGCCTTTAAACGATGAAAACCTAAAGCATCCTCCATACGGCCTTGTAAGAGGCTCAAACACTTCGCACGGGACCAATGTAACTCGTAAAAACAGTTCGTGTGATCACGGAACCCCTGGTTTGAGCATATGACGATAATTTGAGAATATCTACACTTAGGCCTAAACCATGCCGTTAGATGGAGAAAAACCAAAACACCCCCCAACCAAAGCGGTCCCGTGAGAGGCACGAACACCTCGTACGGGACCAATGTAACTCGCAGGAACCGGCCTCCTGGTCACGGGATTCCCGATTTGAGAATATGATGATAATTTGAGAATATCCACACTTAAGCTTGAAAACGTTCCATTGGGGCACGAAACCCCTTAGCGCCCCCCAAACGGCCCCTTGAAGGGAGCGATCACCGTGTATGGGTCCAACGTAGCTCATAGGAACCGATCGCGTGGTCACGGGAGCCCGGTTTGACAGCACGGTCCCAAAAAGATAAAATACACACTTAGGCTTGAAAATGTGCCGTTGGGGTGCGAAACCCCTTAGTTCCCCCACAAACAGCCCCGCGAGAGGTGCCAATACCCCACATAGGACCAATGTAAGTTGTAGGAATTAATCGCGTGGTCACGGAACCCACGGTTTGAGAGCGCAACCCAAATTTGAGAATATCCACACTTAGGCTTGGAAACATGTCGTTAGGGGGCGAAACCCCTTAACGCCCCCCAAACGGCCCCGTGAGTGGCGACAATACCTCGCAGGGGACCAATGCAACTCATAATAACCGACCGCTTGGTCATGGGACCCCCGATTTGAGAGCACGATCCAAATTTGAGAATATCCACACTTAGGCTTGAAAACGTGCCGTTGGGGGGCGAAACCCTTCGCGCCCCCCAAACGTCCCCGTGAGTGATGCCAATAGCTTGCAGGGGATCAATGTAACTCATAGGAACCGACTGCGTGATCACGGGACTCCCGTTTTGAGAGCATGACCCAAATTTGAGAATATCCACACGTATGCTTGAAAAACAAACCGTTTGGGGAGCAAAAGCCCTTAGCGCCCCCTAAACGGTCCCGTGAGCGACGCCAACACCTCGCACGGGTAAAATGTAACTCTTAGTAACTGACCATGTGGTCACTGAACCCCTGATTTAAGAGCACGACCCAAAACAGAGAAAATTCACACTCAGTCTTGAAAATGTGCCGTTGGGAGGCGAAACCCCTTTGCGCCCCCCAAATGGCCCCGTGAGCGGCTCCAACACCTCGCCCACGACCAATATAACTCGTAGAAATCGATCACGTGGTCACGAGACCCCCGAGTCGAGAGCACGGCTAAAATTTGAGAATACCCATACTTAGTCTTGAAAATGTGCCTTTGGGGGGGGGAAACCCTTTAGCGCACCCCAAACGGCCCCGTGAGAGGTGTCAACACTTCGTACGGGTCCAATATAACTCGTGGGAACCGACTGCCTAGTCACAGGACCCTCGGTTTGAGAGCACGACCCAAAACAGAGAAAATCCGCACTTAATCTTGAAAGCGTGCCGTTGGGGGGAAAACTGCTTAGCACCCTCCAAATGACCCCATGAGCGGCGCCAACACCTCGTACGGGACCAATATAACTCCTATTAATCTATCGTGTGGTCATGGGACCCCCAATTTGAGAGCACGACCCAAATTTAAGAATATCCACACTTAAGCTTGAAAAGGTACTGTTGGGGGGAGAAACCCCTTACCGCCCCCCCCCCCAAAAAAAAAAAAAAAATGGCCCGTGAGCGGTGCCAACACCTCTCACAGGTTCAATGTAACTCGTAGGAATCGATCTCATGGTCACGGGACCCCCGGTTTGAGACCACGACCCAAAATAGAGAAAATTCACACTTAGGTCAACAACTCGCACGGGACCAATGTAACTCGTAGGGACTGACTGCATTGTCACAGGACTCCCGATTTGAGATCCCGTCTCAAATTTGAGAATATCCACACTTAAGCTTGAAAACATGCCGTTGGGGGGCAAAACCCCTTGGCACCTCCCAAACGGCTCCGTGAGCGGTGCCAACACCTCGCATGAGTCCAATTTAACTCGTAGGAACCGACCGCATGTTCATGGGACCCCAGTTTGAGTGCACGGTCCATAATAGAGAAAATTCACATTTTTGCTTGAAAACGTACCGTTGGGAGGCAAAACCCCTTAGCGCCCACATACGGCCTCGTGATCAGAGCCAACACCTCGTAGGGGACCAATGTAACTCGTAGGAACCGACCACGTGGTCACGGGACCCTCAGTTTGAGAGCACACCACAAATTTGAGAATATCCACACTTAGGCTTGAAAATGTGTCGTTGGGGGGCGAAACCCCTTAGCGCCCCCCTCCCCCACCAAAACAGCCCCATGAGAGGCTCCAATACCTCGCACGAGGCCAATGTAACTTGTAAAAATCGACCACGTGATCACGGGACCTTCGATTTGAGAGCACGACCCAAAATAAATAAAATCCACACTTAGGCTTGAGAATGTGTCGTTAGGAGGGCAAAACCCCTTAACGGCCCCCAAACGGCCCCGTGAGCCGAGCCAACACCTCGCAAGGGACTAATGTAACTCGTAGGAACTAACCGCGTGATCACAGGACCCCCGATTTGAGAGCACGATCCAAAACAAAGATAATTCTGCCAATTTTTTCTAATATAGTTAAAAATGGTCACGACCAAAGTCCATGACTATATACATTTTTTTTCCGCACATAAGCAGGTTCATGACCTAGGTCCGTGACTATATTGGACAGATCAACAGGGTCGGTCATGGCTCATGGCCTTGACCAGTGCCATGTATGAAATGTTAGGGGTCATGACCATGAGCCGTGACTAGTGCCATGTATGAAATGTTGGGGTCACGACCTTAAGCCGTGACCAATTCCGTGACCATTCAAATGTATTAAAGGATGGGTCACGACCATGAGCCGTGACCAGTGCCATATATGAAATGTTGGGGTCACGACCTTAAGCCGTGACTAGCTCCGTGACCATTCGAATGTATTAAATGATGGGTCATGGACTTTGGCAGTGACCAACTATGTCTTTGGGTCATGGCTCTAGGTTGCGACCATATGTCGTGACCCTCAATGTCCGTGACCCTTCATTTTGTTAGGGATTTGGGTTGTGACCCATCATAATGGTCACGCCCGAAATTGTCATGGTCTTTGTCCACGACCCACAGTCTTGGTCAGGGACTTTGGCCGTGACCATTCGCCTAATATGATGTATTGTAACATGGCTATGGACACAAAACTTGTGAAGGCGGTAGCGCTCACACGAATCTATTGTGTGGTGTTAGGAACAATTGGATTACCATTGTGTTAAAAGATATTTTCATATTATTATATGAGAATTAAAGCGGAATATGAAGATCCCTTAGCTAACGGTACCATTCGAATGATGTTCGACAATTTAGAGAATATGTTTTATCTATTTCTTTTTCCTTTTTAAAGTGCAACACTAATTGACATGCACATATTTTGGCTCAATATGCTAAATTCGTCTCAGATATTCATATCTAGACGGAATTTTTCCAAGACTTGCTAAGAAATTCCTTACAACATAAAATAACCCCTAGTTTTATTTAATGAATGGATTGTGCTTGTTTCAAAAAAGATAATTAATCTGGGCGATCCCAAGCATTCCAAACAACACAATAAATTTTAATATCAAATAATGTTATTAATAAATTATTACACATAGTAGTTCTCATGTGAAAAAAATAATATTTGAAATTAAATTACGGATTCATAACAAAAAATATGGCCATTGGGTGATTTTGATTTAAGTAAGTTGCTAACAGTCAAAATTAGAATCCGTTATTCACCATAACAGTTTTTTATACCCAAGTAATTTAACATAGCTAAATGTTACACGGATATTTTATAGGTGGATTTAGGGAAAAAAAATTATGATTTATACTTGGTTAAATACTTTTGTCTTACATGTTTTTAAAAATAAATAAGGGTCCTAATAATGACGTTTTATTCATGTGACAATTTCACTAGGGGACTAAAAATTATTTTTATAAATATATATACTTGATGAAATATTTTTGTAAGGATTAAACATTAATTAACTATATTTTATATTTAACAAGAAAAAAACATTAAAAGAGGTACTAAAATCTAATAAAATATCGTAGTATCAAAGTTTACTTGATAAAAAATAATGTTGACCTTGCCGTTCCACATTTTACTGATAATAAAGTAATAGGATAATCAGAAATCTCCTTCCGTACCCATCATGGAGAGATAATCCAATTAGATAAAAATTTAAACTCAAACCATCCTATCACTCCAGGTTGTTAAGACTTCCACATGAAAGCAAACACCTTCCCAACGCAATCATATAAACACACACAGTTACCACCAAAACCTTTAACTCTCAACCCGTCTCTATTCCTCTCTAGAAAAAATACAATGGAGAAAAAGGCCATTTGGGTTCTCTTATTCTTATTATTCCTCTCATGTTTTGCAGTTGAAATCAATGGGAAAACACAAACTCAATCTCTTTCCCATTTTTACAACTTAAAGACGAAGGGGGACTCGGGTGTTGACCAGAGCCATTTTGAGGCAATTCAGCATTTACATGAAGATGAAATTTTGTCTGAGCAACAAGGGTTGAAAGAAAAAGATAGGATTGAGATATTGCCTGGGCAACCACATGTTAAGTTTAACCAGTATGGGGGGTATGTTACGGTTAATAAATCTGCGGGCAGGGCATTTTATTATTACTTTGTTGAAGCACAACGTTCGCCAAAGTCTTTGCCTCTGCTTCTTTGGCTTAATGGAGGTATTTAATCTTAATCCCACGTTGTTTTGTTTCATGATTTCTGCGTTTTTTTTTTGAATAAAGTCTAGTAATTTTATTTTGAGAAAAATGTTATATTTTTAGCCTCTTTGGACCTCAAAATAGTAGCTATGAACGTTACACATGAATATCTATGCTCTATAAATTATTTGTTAGAATTTTGTTCATATTATTTTTGAATTCTAAATATATATTTTGAGGACATATGTTATCAAAAATCAACTTTTAATATCAAGTTTTCGTTGTCAAGAGAGAAAAATATCACACCACTATGTCTAAAAGCAAGTCAAGGTTTGAAAGTCAATTTTTCTTTTTTTTCCTTTTTTGGTCCAAAAAGTCAAATTTTCAATTGACTTGAATTAGTAGACAACTAAACTTTTTTTAAATATTGACTAATTTAGTATATTTATTATTAGCGTGAACTATTCATTTTGGAGGTCCAAAGTAAAACTTTTAGTCGTCATGAGTATTAGTGTATGATAATTCAAAGTTTTGGAATTTGAAAATTTATTATTAAAAATTATGATACATGTATCATATCCTAGAGTGTTTTTATTTTTAGTTTTTTATTGTTAGTCCTATTGAAATATGGAATAAGTGGGAAAGGAAATAAAGATTTTAACCTTTTTCAAATTGGACTAAACACTAGAAAACTATATAAAAAAAAAGTAATTAAATAGACATCTACTCCGTACTCTAAATCATGAGTCAGCTAAAAAAAAATACATTCAATCATCTTTTATCATTACAGGGCCCTCAATACAATTTGAAAATTAGCAAATATAGAAAGTATAATTTTTATTACTACAACTTTTCCCTATTAAAAAAAAGTTAAATATATATTGATCTCCCATACTCCTAGAGGTGTCAGTGAACACATTCAAACTTCTTGTATCATGATATAGTTCACAGTAAGCTAATGATGCCAACATTCTGTAATACTGCTTCCATTTTGAGTCGTCTCAAATCAATAATTTGTTTATAAAAACACTAGCTAAAGGTACGTTATATTAGAAAGTTATCATTGTGAACAATACACAACGTGTTTGCGCTACATTCATAATTTTTGGAAGATAAATTTGAAAAGTAAAAACTTTCTTCCAAGTTTTTACATTTAAATTTGACCCAGACTTAATATAGGACTTCTTAATATCACCGTAAAGTTTTCATTACTAAGTGAGATCACGAGTAATTCGACATGCATCTTCAAATTATATTCTATTTAGTTATAAAAAAAATATTGATTAATGTTTAGGGTTCGCATGGAGTCCATTGAAAATCAAATAATGGCTTTCTAATATCTAAGCATGAAATGATTGAGAGTTGATTTAAAATTATTCATGTAATCACAAGTCTTTAATTTTAAGTTACATTAAAGATAAGTCTAAACTTGCTTTATGCACACTCATGGCAATAAGAGTCTAGGGGAATAATTATTTTCTTAGGATGGCCAATTAATAATGGAATTTTCATCATCAATTCAAGAAATGATTAAAATTTATCTGATTACTAATTAATGAGCTGGCTCTCATGTTGCTAATGGGTACTCCCTTTAATACGGAGTGCTTGTTGTTGAAATTCCACCTTCCCTGTTGTTGCTGATTTGTGTTACATAAAAATCATTTTCTTGATTGAAACAATATATATAGGTATTGACACCAATGCTGTAAAAACATCACATGTCATGGAAATTAATCATATACTTAGGAAACATGTCGTGTTTGGGTGGATCCATGTGGTGGGTTGGGCCCAGGTAAACTAATTTACACACACACACACACACACATATATATATATATATACAGTCAGACTCTCTAACGTACCTATGAATATACTCATTTTTTTAAAATAGTAAAAAAAATAATTTCGAGATGATATTTTTTTATGGATTCATGATATTTCAATGTGCCCATGTAAAAAATATCAACCGAAAATAATATTTTTTGTTATTTTTTAAAAATAGGTAAAAAAACTGACAGTTTTTACCCTTTAACGCTGTCAGTTTTTTTACCTATTTTTTAAAAAATAACCAAACACATTATTTTGAGCGGAATATTTGAGTCAGGCGTGTCCAACGGATCAATCGGTTATGACCCGACCCATTAGTATTGTATCTCATTTTTCCTTTTTCCAGGCCTAACTAAATATTCCTCGGATTGCCATAAAGAAATTTAGGGTATGAAGTGAAGGGGGCAATATGTAAAAAAAAATTTGAATGGAACAAGTTACCGAGAATTATATACATTTGTTCAAAAAATAAATAAATTTTACTAGTAAAATTCAACTCTCGTAGTTTCGCAGTGAGGAGCCACCCATGCCCTAAACTCCAAATCTGACTCTAGTTTTAACAGTAATTTAATTTTTTTAGGTAAATTTGAAAAAAAAAATAAAAGAATATCATACATAGCTAGAGTTAAAAAACAAATCATAAAAATGCAAATAACATATAGTCCCACCTAGGGAATAATCTATGACCAAATTCATGTGCTTATAGTCGGTGCTATTATATATTTTATTTGTTTAAATGTATCCCCGAAAATAAGACACCATATGTAGGTTAAGGTCTCATGGACCCCCAAGAAATTGAGGCTGGATCACATGCCATTCTAATCAAAACTTGCTGTACCAATTCGTATTATATATGATAGTTATGCTACTATTAATATTTTCACAACAATTACTTCAAACATTTGAGCTACGAATTAATTTCAAGCAAGTAATATTTTTTGTCAAATCAATTGTAATATAATGTTATAGTGATGCTATCATTTATATTAGGCTAAATTACAATAAACCCTTCTCAATTATAGATGTTTTACTGACAGGGTGTAAAAAAATTAACAATTATTATGCACAAGTTTTAATCGGTCATTTTTTACATTTTTGGTGGTCTGTAAAATATTTATAGTTCATGAGATTTACTGTAATTACCTTTATTTTAATGGTAGCGGCCATATTTGGGGTTAAATTCACATGGATAACATTTTAGAGTGTATACAAACATTATGAACCATGAACAAGGTAAAACTTCATATGCAAATACAAATATTCTTTTTAAAATAAATGACACAATCATGTTAGTTATATTACACACAAACACAGTATTAAAAATAAAAGCAAAATCAACATCATCTTTATTATAATAAAAATGATAATATATCAATGAAATAACC
Organism: Sambucus nigra; assembly: GCA_949130495.1. NCBI lineage: Eukaryota > Viridiplantae > Streptophyta > Magnoliopsida > Dipsacales > Adoxaceae > Sambucus > Sambucus nigra. The sequence continues at coordinate 59,057,002 of OX422223.1, forward strand.
TTGCAAAAAATAGAGAAAAAACAGAAAAAATGTATACCTTGATTTTCATTTTGAACCTACTTTTTTATTTAAAAAATATAGATTGTCGTCACGTGTTGAAATGCGTCTGTTATTATTTTTTTTAAATACATTACTTCTAGTCTGTTTCCACCTTCCTAAAACATTGGAAGCGTGTTAGTTTGTATCATTTCGAAATTTGTTTTAATATATGCATAAATTTTATTAATCACAATTTTGTTTTTATGTGACATTACTTGATTTTCTCACAGGTCCCGGATGTTCATCACTTGCCTACGGTGCAATGCAAGAACTTGGACCATTCCGAGTCCACAGCGATGGAAAAACACTATACAAAAATAAATTTACTTGGAACCATGGTGTGTAATATTTTATTTTTCTCTATTTTCCTCCCCAACATATTAGACTATTTACTATTTACACATTTTGTATTTTGTGTTTTTTTTCAGCTGCAAATGTTTTGTTCTTGGAGTCACCAGCTGGAGTAGGATTTTCGTATTCAAATACGACATCGGATTATCAAAAGAATGGAGATAAACAAACAGCTGCTGATAATTATGTGTTTTTGTTGAACTGGCTTGAGAGATTTCCAGAGTACAAAAACAGAGATTTTTACATTTCTGGTGAGAGTTATGCTGGCCACTATGTACCTCAGCTAGCTCACACTATTCTCACCCATAACAAGAAGGCCAAGAAGAATATTATTAATCTCAAAGGAATCATTGTGAGTCTCTCTCTCTCTCTCTCTCTCTATACACACACACACACACAGAGATATATATATATATATATGAGGCCTCTTCACCCGCTTAAAAAAGAACCCGCACCATGCACACTAATTTCTAAAAAATATCAAAATAATATATTTGAGGTTTTTTTTTGGTGTATTTTAAATATTCCAGGCTACCCATAAAAAAATGAATTAAAAACAATTTTTTTGCCATTTAAAAAAAATTAACCAAACATGTAAAACATTAAAAAAAATCATCTTTAGTTGCAACACATATATACTTAACACCCACCTTAACACATATATATACTTATAAATTTTTGTATGTGTTTCTGTATTTGTTCCTCTTCTTGCAACACGTGTGCTCACACCCTTTAACACATATATACTAAAAAAAAATTGTATGTGTTACTGTATTTGTGCCTCTACTTTCAACACTTGTGCTTAAAATATAATTTTGTTTTTTGAAATTTTTAAATCTTGCAGGGTAAAAACATAAAACTAAGTTGAGTTAGGGTTCAATTTTGATTTCTGTACAATATTTGGGAGGCATTTAACAAAAATCCCATGTTATATTATTTATTTAATTTTTGTCCGAGATATTTTAAAAACAACTTTTACTCTCTAGTCGTGAGATTAACATGTGCATAAGGCTAAAAATTACTTTTTAAATTATATGTTGGATTAAATATTAACATAAACATTTTTTAGAGCTAAGAAATTATTTTTTTTTAAATATATTGTACTAAACATTAACTAGTGTTTAGGTTTTAGCTCTATTTTTATTAGTTTTATAACCACTTGTAACCGACCTTAATCGCAAATAACCGCTCATTTTCGCGTCCTTAGAGAATGAAACTTGTTCGATATATGTTAAATCGGGACCAACTACCGAAAGAAATAGTTATTTTAATATTTTAATAATATGTTGTACAGACTACTCATCTTTTGAATCCAATTTTATTTTTGTACCTTTTGTATTTAAAATGTCAAAAATACTCTCGTTTTGGCAAATATATACCATATGACAGAGCAATTGAGAGGATGAGTTCCTTCCCTATGAAAATTACAAACACAACCCTGAGTTTTCCAACCACAATTATTAAACAAAATTTGTCCAATTGCATGCTGCAATTCGATTGGAGAAAAGAATAAAGATGATGATGTTATCATATGGCCAATAATATATGCTCCTTTGGACTTAGCTGTTTGCTTGGTCCATTTGGGTATAATGCCACCCCAACTGCCCTTCAAAAACTGTGTGTAGTACTATTGCTTCTTTTATGCCTTGATTAATCAAGAAAATATCACATAATAGTTTATTTGGGGAAATTAAATAAGGTCTTTCCCATTTTGTGCCTTATGATTGTGCATAAATTCATTTTCAAATATTTTCTCAATATATGTGAGGAAAACAACTTTTAAATCTTGAATGTTATTCTGCAGTTGTGGTTTTCGAGTTTTCACTAACGTCAATAGCTATATAATTTTTAAGTTTTGAATAATAACACTTGAAAACCAAAATAATAATAATAATAATGTTAACGAGCTTGTTGGATCCAGGCCTCTATGTGAAGATTTTTTATCGATAACTATACATTTTTTTCATTATATTGCATGGATTTGCTGATATTTTACAAATCATTATGTATTAAAAAAATGAGAGATTTATCGAACAAGTGTATACCAAAATTACCGAAAACATTACCATGATACAAGTCCCACCATGCGAGCCCCACCATGGTATGAACTTTTTTTCGGTAAGTGTAACATTTTTCGATGTATTAATGCCCTGCACATCAAAGATATTGTTCAATAATTGAGACTTTTCCAGTTTTACTTTGGGACTAAATAAACTAGGGTTTTTTTTATTTCCGCTTTTTTATATGATATTTTATTTAATCCTCACTTTGTTAATCTATTTAATATTCTCCATGTACGAGAGGGTATCTAAAATAGTGAATAAAAATAGGGAGTTACGTCTAATGATTTATTTGACTTTATCCCCTCTTTATAACGTCAAATTAGATTTAACCCTCTATGTTGATGACAAAGTGAAATAATTATGAAAATAGGGGGTAAGTCAAATTAGCCATTAATATTTAAGGGTTAAATCAAAATGACCCAATAAATCAGGGTTAGGATTTAAATGTGAAGTAGTCGTACATAAAATGTGAAATGACTGTTTCGTAGGACTTGTCTGTTTCATTTATTGATCTACGTCGGTGTGTTTATTTCTTGAATATATGTCTACAATTCAAATTTATAATATCTTGTGTACATTATGCAGATTGGGAATGCAGTGATCAACGATGAGACTGATACCAAAGGAATGTATGACTTTTTTGCATCACATGCTCTCATTTCAGACCAAACTGCAAAGAAAATCAATAAATATTGTGACTTTGCACCCAATGCTACACCATCCGATGAATGCAATGTGGCTTCTAGTGAAGCTGACCAAAATGTTTATAACATTGATATCTATAACATATATGCCCCTCTATGCTCCAATTCTAGTCTCACTATCCAGCCCAAGAAAACTTCAGTAAGTTAACCTTGTTTTTTCTTGATGATTAATTTTATGCTGACAGTTTCTTAAAATATTTTGATTCAAATGAAATTACAATAAACTATATCATATCAGTTTAGAGTCATTATTTTTTTGATTAACCTAATATGTATTGAAATTATTGTTGTAGTCGGTAATCGATCCCTGCAGTGATTATTACGTGTACGCTTATTTAAATCGGCCATATGTTCAAGAGGCTCTCCATGCCAATGTCACCAAACTTGATCATGACTGGGAACCATGCAGGTATAACTCTCACTCTCAGTCTACACACAATAGTGTATACATATGTTAATGCAATGTGATAGTGTGATGTAGACATGACACAATTTTATTTAGTTTCACCTAGCTTTCAACTTTATTACATAAAATTAAGCATATTTTTACTATTGTATGGGTATATTAAGTGGAATTTGAGAATGTTTTGATTCATTTCCTAACCGAGGTTATCATTACATAAAAATTGCAGTGATGTAATCAAAAAATGGCAAGACAGCCCATCAACAGTGATTCCACTCCTTAAGGAATTCATGGCACATGGACTTCGAGTATGGGTATTTAGGTAATTACTTCCTATTCTTTCATCCCCCCCTTCCTTTTAAACATCATCTTTGTTGTTATTATGATTGTAAGCATTATGTTAAGTGGGCTCATTTCATCCCTAAATGCATTGACTATAATGTGTATGTATAGTTCTATTCATAATTTTGAATATAAATTTAATAATTTTTAATTTATATGAAACTATTTATGTTTTTATTGGATCCAGCGGCGACGTAGATGGAAGGGTACCGATCACTTCAACCATGTATTCAATTAATAAGATGAATCTTCCCACGAAGACTCCGTGGCATCCTTGGTTCCTCGATGGAGAGGTAACTAGTTTCTCACCATCCATCCTTACTTAAATTTTGTTTATTAAGCTAATTTTATGTATATTATATTAGTGCTAAGTACACGAAAATAACGTAAACATATTAACAACTTATATCATCAATTGGTTTTAATTGTCCATCTTAGATATTAATAAATTTTACCATCTATAAGATTTTATGGTGTAGAGTTATCATCTTAGCGTGGTGATATAATAATGGCAATTTTAAATATAATCATCTGTTGAAACATTATTAATGATGTTACCTAAGTACAACTATTTTCATCATGTAATGTGATGTTTCCATAAATATATTCCAACCATATATTCGGCATATTTCTAAGCTTGCAACTGATGGTATTTTCTCTCTATATAAATACAGGTTGGTGGGTATACCCAAGATTTTGAAGGAGACTTATCATTTGTCAGTGTTAGAGGAGCAGGGCATCAGGTGCCAAGTTACAAACCTAAGAGGGCTCTTTCACTCATTATGCACTTCCTTGCTGGGACACCTCTCCCTATACATTAACTCATTATTTCAATTCCTTTATTTATTATTTACTACTCCCTTGTGAATGTTGCAATAGTTACGTTTTAGGTTTACTATTAATACTTTTATTAGGGTATAGCAAGATTTTTCAAGTTTTATCTAGTGTTCATTTTATCCTTTCTTGTTTTCTTTTTCTCCCTCAAATTGACTATATGATGGAAATTATATGAATGATGTTAATAGCATATTTTATCGTTAAGCTTAAATTTTGCAACTTTTGTTTATTCCTTTTTAGGATTACTATTTGGTGCACACACGCACGTATTACATTATGTTATGAAAAATAAGTAGTTTTTTTTTTTCAAAAAATAGTATGAGTATAAAATTTAAGTAGTGAAACTTTTTTAGGAAACAAAATAACCCACTCCTTAACCATTATCACTTAATGTATTGCATTTCACTAAAAATGTGAAATCCTTGTTGCACAAATACAATCTACAATAGTGATTTGATGGCAACTTTTCTTGTCATAAATTCAAATAAAATTAGCGCTATATCGTTTTTTCTATTTTATGAAAATTGTAATATTTGACCATTGCACTTTGCTTCCAATCCAATACAACCATTTTCAAAATGGATATATCAAAAACATTTCAGATAATTTACAATGATTTATTTATATTTTGAAATTATTAATTATATTTGAATATTGTTTTAAGGCATTCCCCCCCCCCCCCCCCCCCTCCCACGCACAGAAAGTCACTTAATATATCCTTCCACCTCAACCGGAGGAATCAAGATTTTTTGGAGGGATGGGCTAATATTATGTCAACATCAATACAGATTTGTCTTTCATTTGGTTGTGGTAAAATATTTTTCATCTCGATGAAAATTAAAATAGTAAAACATAATTCACCTATGCGGGTCAAATTTATTTCACTATTTTTAATAAAAGTTGCATATTTATAACGTGTGCGCTAATTCACAATTTCAAAAAATAATTTATTTTAAATATTTGAAAATTTATTTTACTATTATTTTTTGTCATTCGACAAAAAGTCTTGAAATTGTTTAGTTAATATTTAGTACAATCATTTTTATTTTGTTCCAAACACTCCATCGCCTTATAAAACAATCACAATTACTCTTTCATCTCTTTTCATAAATCTTAAGAACAATTTGTCAAAAATTAGACAAGGAACTTTTTGGAATATAAAAAAAAAAGGCGGAACACGTGAAAAATTTATTTAAACATGAATTGTTCTTTCATTTTTTGTCATTAAAATTATCTTACCCACAACCAAGACCCCTTGTGTAAGCAAAAGTACATTGCCAATTTTTCTCAGACATTCCCAAATTTTATACGAGTGCCAACATTTGTTGCCAATGTCACATTACAACAAGAGAAAAAAGCAACCCAAATCATAATCACAAGCAAAATTATGAACTTTAGGTCTCACAAAAACATCTATTCATTTGGTATTGCTTCAATTAAATACCAACCAATATATAGTTATATACGCATAAGTGGTACGTCCATAGATCCACACACAAAGATAGAAAATAGTCAAGAGAAAGAAATAAAAAAGAAATGTGGCTCTCATAAACCTATCTCTGAATATCAAACCAATGCTTCAACTTTGCTCTACTCACTTTCCATCTATGCACATTTCATAACCAAGTCTTCTAGTTGGGAGGACTAAAGTGCAGACATGGGTTTTGAATTGGGATGGACAAGCCTAGTAAAATTACTCTTGCTTTTTCGGGGTGGGCTACAACCTTGGTGTGTCCACCTCTGGTTCTGCCCATGTTAATAGCATTATACATATACTGATTTTTTTCGATTCGTCAAGGGATTGTTATAGTAAAAGTGGTAACCCAAAATGTGTTTCTTCTCACATAAAAGTGAACAATTCCATGTTATTTAATAGTTACCCACATGATTTTTGAAAAGGGAAAATAATCCCAAAGGGTGGTTTTCACAAACTTCCAATTTTAAACCAATTTTAGTTCATCCCTAAAACATGCAACTACGTGTCAATACACATAAGATATAGCATGCGACACAATAATTTTGAAAAATTTTCCGAAGGGCAAAATCTTTTTATTTCTAGAACTTTGACAAGTTTACAAGACCATTGACTTACATACAATCTTGATATCGCCCACAAGAGTAACACACGATGTCTTCGTTAAACCTTCAAAGCATCGGCTAGAAATCTGCAGTGGTTCACGCGCAGCTATACCACAAGGACCACAGTCATAAACTTCATAGAGACTCACTCCACAATAGCACGCAGCTCTCGGTTGTAGAGATCTCCTCACAAAGGATGAACAAAAGCAAAGTTGTTCTAGAGTTCCAAAAGATTCACAAAAGTAATTGGGATTTTTGGTGTGAATCAAACATGAGTTTTAGGACTCAAAAATATGAAGACTTGATGTATTTTGTCTCTCAAAAACATCTCTCAAAGTCTTGTGAAAATACACCATCGAAATACCCCTTTTATAGGAAAATTAGAGATTTGAGGCGGTAGACAAAATCTGCGAGGGGGATTGGTCCGGAGGGGATCAATCCGGTTTATTTTTTAAAAGGATTGTCCCGGTTAAGAAATTTGGGCCGAAAATTTGCGAGGGGGATTGGTCCGGTTCTAAAAAAAAAAATATTCTTTTATAAAAATGCCTGGGATTAAAAACTTTTAAGAAAAATTTCTCGACACTAAAATGAAACTTTTAAGGAATTTAAAACTCAACTTTTACCAAAATAAATCTCGTCGAGGCTTTGTTGAAGATCCTTGATTATTCAAATCCGTCTTGACGTGAATGTGAGCTGAACTTCAATGACGGCGTAGCGGTATATGACATACTAAATGGTAATTGACAAAAATGTCCTTACAAATCTCCCCCTATGTCTATGCCGGTACAAAATAAAAAAGATCTGAATTATCAACTAAACCCTCCCATGAACCCTAAAGATGGAAAGATACAATTCGTAAGTCTTCATCGTTTGTTCTTCAAATCTTCAACAATCAAATCTTAAAATTGCCAAGCTTTTCTCATCAAGGTGTGCAATCCAATAATCCTCAATCGATTTACCTACATATATGAGATAAAGAAAATACCACGTGGTGTATCGAGTTGAAATGAGATAAACATATATACCAATTTAATGAAAAACATAAGACAAATCCCAAATCTGCCCCATAGTTCAAACTTCCCCAGCGAATGATAATTCGTTCTCCCCCTTTTTTATTATGTCCCCACATAGACAAATGAGAAGAATAAATCAAACAAGCAAAATCGGGGTGTCATGGTATTCAAAACAAGGCATCAATAAAATGGCAAGTGTGCTCTTGGAAAGAGATGCTCAGAAAAATCTTCACCAACTATTTTTTATTTTTCAAAATTTTTCATACAAACACACACCATGAATTCACACTAAGATAACCAAATTAGGTAAACGGTATGAACAAAGTTGATAGGAAATAAAACTCAATCACGTCATATGTGCACGATGCATATTGTATATTCCTAACGAATGAGCATCAAAATCGTCCTTAGGTGTAAAAAAGTTGAATTTAGGTGACATCATGTTAAATCAAAATTAACAAATCAAAGTCTACATGATTTTCACTCCAATAAAAACCTTTTAACGCTTTTTCAAGACTTTTTAAGGACGTGAAAAGCCGTTTTAACTCTCCAACCAAACTCGCTCATATATTTTTTCTTTTTTTGAGGTGATCTAAATTCTCAAACTTTGGAAAATTGGAGAAAAAACCTAAATGGCCCATTTTTGGCATAATATTCCTTTTTATTGCCTTTAAAAAAAATATTTCAGGCTCTTTTAAAGCTCTTTGGACCCCGGATAATAAAATATCTCAATTTTTTAGGTCCAATTAAACGGCGTCTTAATTGCAAAGGATAAATGAGTACCTTTCATAGCCCTTCACTATTTATAAAATTCACACAAACTT